>OZ026622.1:64558700-64926200 GCA_964020975.1 Hermodice carunculata | reverse complement strand
TAGCGACATTGTAGTTTTGACATTGTTCAACCAGGTCGAGTTATTCGATGCCAGCAATGACAGATTATGGGTGTTGTGATAACAATTAACATTCACCAATGACCGTGTGCGGCATTTGGTACATTCGGCGGCGGTCGAAGGCAATGGACGGTTGGACGGTGACCATCGGCCATCGGCGACGTAGCCTCTAACCGTTGTCCATTTCCACCGACCGTCGCCAAGAACTTCCACTCAGTTGAACCGGGACAGTGTCGGGCGCCGCACGCGTCACCCACTGCGGTCTAGCACCCTGAACAGCCCGGTGAACATTTATTTGTGTTCCAGATGCAAAGGCCAATGATCGATGAAGGATTTGAATTTTATATGCTACAAAATGTTTTTCAAATTCGCTTCTTGGTAAAAACAGTCTATAACAACAAAAAACAAGTCAAGAAGACCAAGGATATTCTGAGGTATTTAGGCAGCAAGGATCAGGACATACCAGATTAAAAATGTATGTATGCATATAAGATGAGATTATAATGGATTAACCATATGCAAAGAGTGACAAATAAAATAATATTTAAACTGTCATGGTTTTTAACACAGTGCTTAAAAAGACCATCCAGTGAATTAGTGCGCGGCAAAGAAATAGGATGGAAAAAGTGTATACGTTTGACAGTGACAATAAAATGGATATATTTAATTTTATTCATAGAATGGTATGTTGATTGTTCGTGTGATCTACCTTTTGGAACTGTTGCAAAGTATTCCTTGAACAAATGAATTTTGATAACTTGTTAACCAGAATTATTAGACATGACAGAAACAGGCGGTGGGGGGGGGGGGGGGCATAGCGATATATAATGGTATTTTTTGAGCGTGCAAGCTAGTGATGATTTGTGCAATCCATATATTGAGTCAGTTTGGATTCAGCTTACTTTTAACAAATTTAAAGGTTTTGTTGCAACTTTTCACGGGCCACCTGGGCAAGATGTAACTATGTTCAGAAATTTTATGGATTTATTTGAAGATTGCCAAAACAATTACAGTCTCCACATGTCATTATTATCAATGAAGACTTTAATTTTCCTGGTATTGTTGGGACTTCAAGAATTGTAAACCAAGGATTGAGTTCACCTCTCAGGCTCGATTTGAAGCAGTTTGTCACTGCATCTGCATGACGTCAACCGGTTTTGGGCCTAATGAGGATTCTCAATGACTCCCTGAATACTGCTGTTACAAATGTAAGTCCGATATCTTCATGTGATGACGAAGCATTATTAAATTTGTACAGAAGTTTATGTTGGTAATGCTGATGAGTACCGAAAGATAATTTGAAATTACTCCCTGGTCGATTATGAAAAGGTACACAATCTGTTATCTTCTGCGCAATGATATGCTTTAGTTTTCTCACATTTGTCTAAATTTCACCAAGTTTTTGAAAGAAGTAGCAAACAAGTCAATTCCCCATGAAGAAGTCAAGACGAGACCAAAAGACAAACCATTGATGACAAATCATTGCGTACGACTAAAATGAGAGAGAGCGAGGGGTGGTGGGCTTATAAAAAAAGCAAAAAGAAAAAATGGCCAAAAAAATAACCATGTGGATTCAGCAATATATTGGGAAAGATACCGGCAACTTAGAAATAATGGTGGTAGTTTATTAAGGAAGCCAAACCTAATCATTACTCAAAAGTTTGTGATATCTTAACAAATACGTGCACAGAAAGCAGGAACTCAAGTAAACCTATTCCTCCTCTTATTGTTAATGGTTCGGTCCTGTATGGTTGGCGTTCATATAAACCTACTCCTTGCTTTATTGTTAATGGATCAGTCCCCTGTGGTTGGCGTTCAAGTAAACCTATTCCTCCTCCTATTGTTAATGGTTCAGTCCCCTGTGGTTAGCGTTCAAGTAACCCATGTCTCCTCTTATTGTTAATGGTTCCCCCCCCCCCCCCCGTGGTTGGCGCTCAAGTAAACCTATTCCTCCGCTTGTTGTTAATGGTTCAGTCCCCTCTGGTTGTAGTTCAAGTGAACCCATTCCTCCTGTTATTTATAATGGTTCAGTCCCCTGTGGTTGGCGTTCAAGTAAACCTACTCCTTCTCTTATTGCTGATGGTTCAGTCCCCTGTGGTTGGCGTTCCAGTAAACCTTTTCCTCCTCTTATTGTAAATAGTTTGATCCTCTTTGACTCGATTGATAAAGCTAACGCTCTCAATGATTTTTATTCTAATCAGAGTGGGTCAATGATGACACTTATGAGCCTGCACCTGTTCTGGAAGGCCAAAGCGATGACACACTTATTCATTTTATATTCAAGAAAATGAAGTGTCGAAATTCTGTCTAAACTCAAAATCTCCGAAAGTTGAGGTCCAGATAACCTCCCAAACAAAGTATTTACGATTATTTGTTCTGCACATATACAGCTGATGTTTTCGCAAAATTGTACAAATTGGCATTATAAAAAGCTGCATTTCCTGCCATTTGAAAAAAAAGGGTTAATGTAGTTGGTCTCTATAAAGAAGCGACAATTTCTTGTTTAAAAACTACCTACCCGTCTCTCTTTTATATTCGCCACCTAGTGTGTTTAGAGTTATTTTATTTCGTAGACTTTATCATTTCTTTACTTTCAAAAATCTCGCATGTGCTTGCAACTCCAGTTTTAGGAAAATTTATAGAAGAGTTAAACAACTCAACAACATTGTTTATGTTAGTAGCGAAGCTGTAAATAAACGTAAAGATGTATGCCTTTTTAACTTCTCTTAAGCTGTCGATACGGTTTGATGCAGGAGTCTGCTTGTGAAAAATCTGGGCATAAGTAACCTACTTCCTTCCTGCATGAATCCGCGCCTATAACTAGCAAACAGAAAAGAGTTGCGCCGGAGGGAATGGCCTCAGGTAGAGTGACTATACGGTAGGGTGTCCCCCGGGGTAGTGTTCTTGGACCTTAATTGTACTTAGCCTGTATTAAGGATTCAGTTGACATTTCTCGCAAAATTTACATTTTTGCTGACGACACGTCGCTACTGGAAATTGTTGAATCTCCAAAAGAATAAATGATAAACGTTGATGTAAATCTGTGAACTATTCAGGACTGGGGAATAAAAGGAAAGTGGACTTTAACCCTGGTAAAACAAGATTTAGTTATTTAAGAAAAAAATACACATATTAGCCACTCACTTTTAACTTTCATGCGTGATCTTTCCGTTCATCGATTAAGAATAGGAGATACCACGCGTTATCGGGATATATTCTGAAAGCCTGGATTATACATCCCGACCGCTACGCGGTCGGGATTTATAATGCAGGGTTTCAGAATTTATCCCAATAACAAGTAGTATCTCCTATTTAAACCATGCCTCTTTTCTTACAGTCACACTTTATAGTTGGAGACCCTTTTCCCCGCCTTAATCCAAGAAACAGTATAGAACTAATTTTTAACTCAGCTGACTTGTCAGTCAGCTGAGGTTTTTTGAGGGTCCGTCGTCCGTCGTCCGTCCGTCGTCCGTCCTTCCGTCGTCCACAATTCACATTTTCGACTTCTTCTCAAAAACCGTCAGCCAGAATCACTTCAAACTTAGTGGAAATGTGCCTTGGGTGGGTCTCTATCAAGTTTGTTCAAATGGTCACAGTCCAGTGATTTTTGGATTTTTAATGAATTTTTTTGTTCTTTTTTGGGTAAATCTTAAAAAATCTTCTTCTCCGAAACCGCTCATCCAATTGCTTTGATATCACACAGGAACACTCCCTTGGACTCCTAGTTCTTAATTTGTTCACCAGGTGGCGCTGCAATTTTTTCCTAATTTTTTATGAATTTTTGTTTATTATAGCTATTTTCGACTTCTTCTCCAGAACCGTCACTCAGATTAAGCTGAAACGTGGTGGATATGTTCCTTGTAGAAGGGTCAAACAAAGTTGTTCACTATGTGGGAATGTTGAGGATTCCTGATTTTTAACGATTTTTTCAATTCGGGTACTTGTCGGTCAATGCAGCTTTCCTATTGATTACTATGGAAGTCAATGGGCATTCTAATGCTAATTCACATTTTCTATTTCTTCTCCAAAACCGTCATCCAGATTAACTTCAAACTTGGTGGCAATGTACCTTGGGTGGGTTTCTACCAATTTTGTTCAAATG
The DNA here is from genome assembly GCA_964020975.1 of Hermodice carunculata. Lineage (NCBI taxonomy): Eukaryota > Metazoa > Annelida > Polychaeta > Eunicida > Amphinomidae > Hermodice > Hermodice carunculata. Next base: position 64,922,080 of record OZ026622.1, on the reverse strand, counting down.
TTCATGCTCCAGTGATTTTTGGATTTTTAATGAATTTTTTTTTGTCCTTTTTTTTGGACAAATATTAAAAAAATCTTCTTCTCCGAAACTGCGTACCCAATTGCTTTGATATCGTACATAGACACTCCCGGGGACACCTAGTTCCCAATTTGTTCACCAGGTGGCGCTGCAATTTTTTTAAGGAATTTTTTGTATGGTTTTGCTTTTTTTCACTTGTCAGAACGGTCCCTCAGATTAAGCTGAAATGTGATGGATATGTTGTTGTGGAAGGGTCAAACAGTTGTTTACTAGGTGGCACTGCTTTGGATTCCTGATTTTTAAGGATTTTCAATTCGGGTACTTATCGTTCGATGCAGTTTTCCTATTGATTACTATGTAAGTCAATGGGCATTCTAATGCTAATTCACAGGACAACTGACGCGAAATTTACTGTTTACTTGATAACTTGAGATCTGTTTTGAGTTAGCTACACATGTTAATTATTCTGTATGAAGGTCATGCTGAGACAGTACATGAATGACCTTGACCTGGTTTGTAGGGTCACAGTGCAACATACATGAATTTTACTCTTCATTATAACTTGAGAACTACTTGAACTTTGATGTTGCACATGTAAGTGTTCTATAAAGGTCAGACTTACTCAGAACATGGTGTCCTTGATCCTTTCCCAAGTTCATAGAGCTGCAAGTGTAATGAATGTCAAGATCAGCTGAGGCACGGGCTGTTCACACAGCCCTCTTGTTTACCTGTCTCGGCACCTACGTGCCAGGTCTTCCTTGGCACGATCCACTGAGCACCATCAGAAATACAAAATGTGCCTCAACGATCCGGTCCGCTACCACATGGTGCTCTTGAAACCGTTCCGGTATTTGGCCGATATTGAAATATCCGTAGCGCGTCCATGGCGTATTAATCCGTAAGAGAGGGGTGGGGTAGCTTTTAATTTGGTCAAAATTAAAATATGGCAGCCAGTGGTCTAAATTTTTCCTCATTTCAAACAAACAAGTTGCCAAATACCTATGCGAAATCTGACCAAATAAAGCGGATCAAATTATTATTAAAACTTATATATTTTGATTTTGGTCAAACCTCAATTTTGGTAAGAAGGCGTGTATCAGTAAAAGCGTGTACAACAACAACGACACCGAGAAAAGACACCCCGACAGAAATTTTAAGTAAAAAAGCAAATTTGCTTCAAAACAAATCTGTCTGTTGCGTTCAAAAGTTGTAAATATTAAATGCTACAATTTTGTCTTTTGGTACTTCACATTCCATCAAGCTTATGCCTGGATGAAAATTTCAAAGTCCAAATAGCCTTGACCTTTAGAGGTCATATGTAAATTACAAAAATGTACAGTGTTACAATACCTACAATTTAAGCCCAACATGAACCAAATCAGATGATAATTGACCAAGTGAAGGCTAGCTAGATACAACTTTCAAAGGGCCAAATGACCTTGACCTTTCACCTTTTAGAGGTTACATGTTGATAACAAAAATGTGCAGTGTTGCAATACCTACAATTTACAATTTTCCAACTTGCTTAGAATTGGATGGAAATTGTTAAGACTGGATGAAAATTTCAAAGGTCCAAATGACCTGTGGCATGTAAATTACAAAACTGTACTGTGCTATAATGTCTTTTTTTTTTTAACCCAACATGAACCAAATCAAGTGAGAATTAATCAAGTTATGGCTGGATGAAAAATTCGAAGGCCTAAATAACCTTGACCTGCGACCGTTAAATGTCCCATGTAAAGTACAAAAATGTGCAGTGTAAGAATATCTGCAATTCGAGCCCAACATGATGAAGATCGGATAAAAATTGACCAAGTTATGGCCAGAAGAAAATTTCAAATGGCAAAATGACATGGACCTGTGACCTTCAGAGGTCACATGTAAATTACAAAAATGTGCAGTTTTTTCTAATACCTACAATTGGAGTCCAATATGATTAAATTTAGATGCAAATTGACCAAGTGATGGCTAGATGAAAATTTCAAAGGTCCAAATGACCGTGATCTCGGAACTTAAGAGGTCACGTGTATATTAAAAAAAGTGCGGTGTTACAATAGCTACAATTTCAGCCCAACATGATTAAAATTTATATAAAATTGACCGAGTTATGGCTAGATGAAATTTCAAAGGTCCAAATGACCTTGACCTACGACCTTTAGAGGTTATATTTAATTTGCAAAAATATGCAGTGTTTCAATGCCTACAATTTGGGTCCAGCATGTCAAAATTGGATGAAAATTGACAGAGTTATGGCTGCATGAAAAAATTGAAAAGGTGTAAACGAACTTGACCTTTGACCTTTAGAGGTCACATGTAAATTACGAAAATGTGCAGTGTTACAATACCTACAATTTGAGCCCAACAGGCTCAAAATTTATATCAAAATTGAACGAGTTCTCGCAAGAAGAACATTTCAAATGGCAAAATGACATTCGCCTTTGACCTTTAGAGGTCACACGTAAATTATAAAAAAAGTGCAGTGTTACAGACTTGTTAATTGAAGTTGGATTGGTTATGTGTACCTATAGAGTTTTGGAGATATTCAAGGTTTACATTTTCAAATGGCCCTAATTTGCATAATTTTCAAACCCGTTGGATCTCTTTAAAAAAACTCAAGACTTCGTGTATGGAAGTATAATCATGCCGGGTTTGACAATTCTCTGTATGGCGGACAAGTAATTAAGCATGTGAGTAAAAAAGAAAGAAAAAGACAAAAAGAAAGACAGAAAGAAAGAGAAAGAAAGAAAGAGAGAGAGAGAGAGAGAGAGAGAGAGAGAGAGAGAGAGAGAGAGAGAGAGAAAGAAAAGAGGTGAAGAGTTTTTATAAATGTTTTACCTTGACATTTGACCCGGGTTATTGACCCTATTACTGAGGTCAACATATATGCAGGTCAAATGGCAGGTCATGGATTTATAGGTTTTGTATGAAGGGTTGAACACATCCTGGCCAGTGTCATTTTGGCAGATTTTGCCAGTTAAAAATCACCAGACGTCCTTGTAGTGCTTGGCTCGAATGCATGCAGTACCAGCCTGCACTTGCTGTATCAGGAGCTATCAGTACCAGCCTGCACTTGCTGTATCAGGAGCTATCATTACGGGTGGTCGTATTAAAGTCTTAAAATGTATAAGGAGCCGAGCTTAGCGGATAGGAGAAAACATTTCAAGTTAGTACTTTACTTCAAAATGGTCAAAAGCTCATATCCGGCTCACTTGAGGGATACTACCCTCAATAAAATGATGGCCACAACAATAATTTACGCAATACAAATGAATGATATATGCCGAATGCCCGGATTTAAATCTTCTGTAGAAGCTTTATCCATTCTTTAAGTTAGACTCTAAGTCTCTTAGCGTCTTCAAAATCTATGTTAAACAAATGCTGTTCCCAACTGGGCTCGACCACCCACGTAATGGGCCCCGTAATTTTTTGTCAATAGAGGAAGAGTGGATTTCCATGGCCTCAATGTACACCTGTATCCTCGTTGTTTGATAGACTCGCAAATATGTCATTGTGGATAGCAGTCTGAACGCTACTAATACTTTCTTTTGCTGTGTCCATTGTACATGATTCCAAGAAGCACATTCATGGCTTAAGTGTCTTTAGTTCTCAAAGTCAGTCATTTAAATTTGATCCTTAACAATCTATCCATTATTGAGAAAATCTCGCTTGGATACTTCGGTCACCGTAATTTGTCTGTTGATTATAATTGCAAAATAAACGGTTGCTACAATGACATCCTTTCTTCAAACAAATATATTATGTAAACTAGGAAAGGATATTTGTTTCAAAAGCAAATATGTCTGTGTGCTTTCAAATTTAAGCTTAATTGGATACTACCGTAGCACAAACCTAAGAATTAAAGGAATGACGGCCGCCTCTGCCTCGTTTAAATTTATTGGGTCTATTGGATGCGCCTATAGCACAGGCCTATGGGTTAAACTTGAATTGGATTTCTATCTTCAATAGTTTTGAAGATATCAAACATTTAAACTTTTCAAGTGCCCTTAATGTGCATAAATTTATACATAAATGCATCTTTTGTTAGATATGTGAGCCAATTTACCTAGCTGCATAGGGCTTATAAATAAAGAACGCACGTATGATGTTAGACGATAAATAATAATAATAATAATAATAATAATAATAATAATGATTATGATAATGATGATAATAATAATAATAATAATAATAATAATAATAATAATAATAATAATAATAATAATAATGATAATGATAATAGTAATAATAATAATAATAATAATAATAATAATAATAATAATAATAATAATAATAATAATAATAATAATAATAATAATAATAATAATAATAATAATAAATAAAGCGTATGTTGTAAGACCTGCTCATATTTGGGGCACGAGTTTCACTTCTCTCAACTCTTTTGTTACCCCCATCTTCGTTTACCCTCCCCAGTAACTTATATGATAAAAAAAGTTATCATTGAAAACAATTCCTTCATTTTTGAAACGACACATACTCGTGGGTGGTGCAAAAAGTTACCTATCAACCTTAAAAGTGTAACAGCGCTATTTTACCCTCTAACATATGAACCGGGCATATGCAGCCAAATTGTGAAGTTCTTTGCAAACTCTGTCTTGTTTCTGGTAAAACCGAGGCGGCTTAAAGTAAAATCCATTACTGGGTCCTTGGAACAGCCATACCTTTGGGTTGCTTCGTGGGCATCTTTATCTCTTTAGACATGAGAACACTATTTTCATTGCAATAATTAATCCACGGCTGTTTTGTTTTGGCGAGGCCTGGATCGTTTTGTTAACTCAGAAACACGTTATAAATCCCCAGCAAAACCTTTTCCTAAGCATGGGCTAAATTGCTTGTGAGCATCTACAGTACACCAAAGAAAATTGTTGACCTGAGGCATGTTTTCCTTGTGCCTCGTTCAAAAACACAGTTGTGATCAACATAAAGTATGGAATTCACGTTAAGAGCAATGTATATGACATTTGAAACTATACGGCCGTTGCTGCAGGATGACAAAGAGTTGTCATTGGTGTTTCTGGTCTCCCTGTCAGGAGGTGATCATTATGCTCGCATTTTGTTAAATGCCCGCTTCGTTTTATTATCATGGCCTGGGACTGACACCAAGCATTAATGGCAAGCCTGCATGTTCTGTACACTCGTCGCTGCTATCAGTCAGCATTGTCGTTTTTTGCAGTTTTCTAAAATAACCAGTTGTGCCATTTGATCGTGTTAACATTTGTTGTCCGTCATCATATCTGCGTGACTGTCCACCTTTCCTTGAGCATTGTCGGGTACAGATTTCAAGTATCCTTGTACCCGGCAGTCGGGTATTACCCGCCGTCTCATGGGGGGGGGGGGGGCACAATTTGTTTATAATGGCGCACTTACATCATTCTCGTATACACACACCAGCTGGCCATTCATCTCAAATGTTTGAAAAAAAAACTACAAATATTTTGTATATATAAATGTAATGACACTTCCCAATGCACACGGACATTTTTATTATATATCATCATGATATGAAACTCAAAAGGATAGGAATCACTAGTTTCAACAATCTGGGAGTAGTTGGTCTAACACTCCACTGCATGTTGGTGTGCACACTTTGCGCCAATAGATGTCATGCGTTTCACATTTTTTTATTGGTGCCGAAGGTTGCTGGTTCAAGATCCGGCCGTTCCGTGGTCACAAAACATATATATTTTCGGTGCTCCTTTGATGCTGGTGGACTTGTATATGCACAGTCTCCGATCTGGGACAACTCCGAACACAGTGCTTCATTTGTACTGGAATAAATACAATGGACTGGACCGTGTCGATTGTGGTATTCATGCATACCTACCTCCATTGAACCATTCTTTTTTAGGCATGGATTTGTTGCAGTTGGTACGTGCGTTGCCCATTTTCGGCTAGGTGATTGGTTCCAGACCCGACCGTTCAGTGGTCAAAAAACATCAAGTTATATTGTCCAGAAATTTTTCAAGTTATTCTCAGTTACTTGCACACAATTCTAATTAGTCGATAATCTTTACATTTTTGTCTGTGGAAGTGCAAAAATATCAACATTTCAGCCATTTCTGGCTTCAATGAGGCACGACGTTTTGTTAAGGTGTTTCCGGCTTTGGAAAAAGGGACCCTGGTGGCAGGAATCGCAAGATACATCCGTGCAAGTTTTGACAGTGCCATATACGACTTCTCATCATCCCTCCGCCACCAGGTCAGAAAGAGGATCACTGTCTGTAGCGGCTCAGACAGATATCTGCTCAGTTCTTTGCCAGAACCATCTGTGTCGTCTGCTTTGTTTGTCGCCATCGCTGGCCCAAACAACACATTAGCAGCCGCCTCAGACGTATCCCGGTATTCAGCATCTGTAAAGTGTCGCTTCTTTTTTTGGGGGGGGGAGGGGGAAGGGACTTTGGCTCAACTGAACTTCCACTGTTGTGTTGGGCACTTAACTCGCTTAAATCAACAGTTTTTGCCTCAATGATGCGTAAGCTGCTTTCCGAGATTTTGCATTCAGAAATGGCAACCTCTTGAACCTGGGGTCTAATACGTGTACAAATACAACTGCGACTTGCTTCAGCTCACAAGGCGTTTTCTCGTTAAAGTGGCTATCAAGGCTTTCGGTCGCTGTTTTCTGGAAAGCCTGCACTGGTCAGTCGTCCGGATATATATATATATATATATATATATATATATATATATATATATATATATATATATATATATATATGTTAATTCTTGTAAAACTGAGTTGTTGTGTGTAAGATATAGTGGGGCAGCGCTGCCCTCCCATCTTGTCTGTGATTGAGGCCGGTAGCTTTAAAACTGCACACTCTGTATATTCCTGACCACTGATCAGTGGACGGAATAAGTTTTCAGATTTAGATGTACAGTACGGCGAATTGCTAGAAAAGCCTGTTGTAGCCAATCCTAGTATAGGGTGTAATTAAAGTGTGTGCGTCAACGCACACTTTTCTGTTTTTCTAGGAATTCTTTCTTTCTTTCTTCTTTCTTTCTTTACCGGCAAATTTGTCCGACATTTCATTTGAAAAGTATTACATGTAGAAACTCCAAACTTTGCACAATTATACTTCTATGGATAAAGTCTGGCCTTTTTATAATGAGAGGTCATGCTTTTGAAAATTATGCAAATGAGGGCTAATTAAAGTTTTAAATCTTCAATATCTTATATACTATAGTAGATGTGGTCCCGAGTGTATAGGAGTTCGATCATAGCAAGGTAAAGGTCATCTCAAATGTCAAGGTCATGTCAAGGTCAAAGGTCATATCAAGGTCAAAGGTCAATTTTAAGCCAAAATGTCATTCTTGAGGTCAAGGTTCACTTCAGGTAGAGGTCATCTCAAGGTCAAAGGTCATTTTAAGGTTAAATGCCACTTTCCTTGGTGGCCTTCTTCTAGCCATAACTTGGTCAATTTTTATCTAATTTTGATATGTTGGGCTCAAATTGTAGCTATTGTAACCCTGCATATTTTAAAATTTATGTGTGACCTCTAAAGGTCATAGGTCAAGGTCATTTGAACCTTTGAAAGTTTCATCCAGTCACAACTTGGCTATTTTCCATCCAATTCTAATCATGTTAGACTCAAATTGTAGGTATTGCAACACTGCACATTTTTATAAGAACACGTGACCTGGAAAGGGCAAAGGTCAAGGTCATTTGGCCCTTTGAAAGTTTCATCTTGTCATAACTTGGTAAAATTTTCATCCGCTTTGGTTCATGTTCATGTCGGTTTAACTTCTACTAGGGGGTTCCTAACCATAGTGCATGTAATGAATCTAAAAGAAAAGTTGTAACAATTTGAATTCTGCTAAATAGCACCATTAGAAATTTTAAATCTTGAATAACTTCAAAGCTGTAATAGATCGAGATGCCATTCCAACTTCTACTCCTGTGTTATGGAATAGTTGTACATTGCCATACCAATATGCTTTGAAGACACACACACTGATTTGCTATGCAGCAAATCATCTTTTCTAGTTGCAATGATAAATTTCCGGTGCATGGATCAGCTTAAAAAACGAACTGACACTACATATAATTGTGCGTATTATGCGTCTTGATCTTATATTTACCTCATGGACAAAGTTGGTTTGAAGCCGTGTTGCCACAAGGAGTAGAATAGCTCATGTAAGGAAGGGAGCATTCCTTATGAATTAAAACTTCATTGCGTCAGGTTGCTTACGTAAAGTATATTAATGGTGTAAGGAAATCTTAACTTTTTAAGAAGCACTCCGTCACGTGGTAATAGATTGTGATAGAGATGCCATTACACATCGTGCTACTGGTCTAAGTTTAGATTGCTACCAGTGCATGCGCTCCTTGCAGTCAGCATCCAACATATTTATGTCTGGGTGCAAACCAAGACATTTTGTTTTTCCAAGAATTCTTCTTTCTTTCTTTCTTTCTTTCTTTCTTTCTTTCTTTCTTTCTTTCTTTCTTTCTTTCTTTCTTTCTTTCTTCTTTACGACCAGATTTGTACGGAGTTTTCTCGGACACGATTATTCCGACAATCACCAAACTTGCTATGGTTATGGACCTACCAATGAAATTTTGCACCCGGCTTGGAATAGTCATGATGTAAAAAATCTGCAAATGAGGGGCAATTAAAATTTTAAAAGCTCCATATCTTTTAAACTATTGCATATAGACACAAAATGTGCATGTATAGGTTTGTGACACCTGCCAATGCAATGGACAGTAAATGAAAGTTGTGGTATTTCAAATTATGCTAATTAGGGACTGAAAAATTTAAATGTTGAATATCTCCAAAACTATTATAGATAGAGTAGCCGTTCCAACTTCAAATTATAGGTTTGTGGCAAAGCCGCATCCAATAAACTGTGCACCAAAGTTGTAGGATTTCAGTTTATGTATATTAGGTGATTATTCAAAATTTAAATCTCGAATAGCTTGAAAATATTACAGATAAAAGTGTCATTCGACCTTCAAGTTAAAGGTTTGTAACATAGCCAAATCCAATGAACCATAAACCAAAGTTGTAAATTTTTGATTTATGCAAATAAGGTGAATACACAAAATTTAAATATTTTTGGAATAACTTCAAAACTATAATAGAAAGAGTGCCATCGTAACTTCAATTTAAAGGTCTGTAACATAGAAGCATCCAATGAAACAAAAATTTAAACTCAACAGGCCATTGTTGAACAATGGCAAAATGTAACTTTTCAAACTATTCTCATTTTGAAGGCACCCAGACAGATTTGCTGTGAAGTAAATCTTCTTTTCTAGTTTAAAAATTGTTAGTGATTGGGGTACTGATAACTTGTTCTGGTTTTTGGTCTTGAGCATTTGGGTCATCCAAGAGAACGAAATTAATTGTATTTTTTTCATCTCACTGACACTATCCAATATAGTATACTGGCTGTTCCAGCGGGTTCCACATGCTTGAAGAAGAGTTTTGTGCTTAAGACCCATTTTTGTTGACATGACTTGCAAGTTGGTTGTTTGCAAGAGTACTGTGTGTAAAGTAGCAAACAAGACGTTTGGCTGATTCGATAATCCCGAAAACTTCGAGCAAACACAATCCCGCTTCTATGTTGAGTAGCAGGGTGTGGGCAAAAGATCGAAGGGTTGTTTTTCTCATGGGGTTTATTGCCTTTTCAATATTGCCAGCATTATCAGCAACTATATTGTAAGCTGTGGCTGGTCTTCCAAGTACTACTTTTTCAAAATGTATTGGATTGCTTCCGCTAGACCAACAGTGGTGTTACGCTCCTTCAGGTTGACTGCTCCCAAACACGCGAACTGAATATTCAATTCAGTGTCTGAACTGATAAACAGTGACACCAACAAAGCTGTCATTGCTAGCAGAAGTCCAGTCTTCCATGGCCATAGATATATCTGTCATTTTTTTCAACAACTGTTTGATGTGGCTAATTACCTCTTCGTGTAGGTCTTTGATTGTATCCATATTCGTCCTTTTTGTTGGGACTATTTACCTGCAATATATATGAGGTCCAGAGTCTTTTCGCACAATTATCATGAAAATATGTGATATATATATATATATATTACATATATATTACATATATATATATATATATATATATATATATATATATATATATATATATATATATATATATATATTCGGACAAATCCAATGCGATGAACGAAACATTGCAACTAAAGTTTCTGTCGGATGTAGCAAGCTGCCTTAAGCATGCTGATCAGTATATGTGTATGTTTGTGTGTGTGTGTGTGTGTGCGTGCGTGCGTGCGTGTGTGCGTGTGTGTGTGTGTGTGTGTGTGTGTGTGTGTGTGTGTGTGTGTGTGTGTGCGCGCGCCAAATTCCGCGAAATCTAGTTCACGATGACCCAAGAATAAGTTACGAAGTCAAATGTTCGTAGGAACTGCTTGAGGTGGAATTTCTGTCCAGAGATCTAAATGGAGTATAAGCTGTGGCAAAATTAAAATCAAAATAAAAATAAAAATCACAAAACTGAAAAAAATGTCGAATGCGGTTTTGGACCATTGCAGATAGGCAACTTCAATGGTACAGGTCATTCGCGAAAGAAAGGGATGTAAAACATACGGTATAACCCTCTCCCGTATGGGCTAGGGTTAATAAAATTAAAAAAGAACAGATCCAACTTCACCTACATTATATGTACGTTGACTAAGAACAAAATACAAAGGGTACATATGCAAAACAATTACCATCTCAGGTTGCATACCATATGCGATCACGAGTTTTCTGTCTTAAGAACATTCTTTTTTGAGTAATACCTTTGACCTTTTCCAGCTAAATGCGTGACAGTGGCAACGTGTCGAACTAACTATCAACTGCTTGCGATATAACTTAAACGAGAATGCGACATAGATTAGCCTATTAACTTATTTCTATCTTGGTTAAAATATTACGTTATTTGGACCGAACAATGTGCACACAAAACATGTGTTCATTGCAGTCAACCAGGCCACATAAAACATGTCAATTCAAACCAATCATGTCTAAGTTAAGTGCTATGCCACTGGTATGCATGTGTGCCCGTTAACATATGAAACATAGAAGACACCCCCCTGGTGGCATTTTGTGTGTGTGTGTGTGTGTGGTGTGTGTGTGTGTGTGTGTGTGTGTGTGTGTGTGTGTGTGTGTGTGGAATATTGCGCATTGGATGAAGACAACTTGTGATTCTTCTGACCTTGACTGAGTAATGGGAGCCAAGAATTTAATGACATGCGATAGCTTTTCATGGGCGGTGGCTCTTTTGATTATCTCTTTTCAGGGTCATAATCAGACTGGCTCAGTCAACATCTGAAAAAGACGTCTCAGCTGTCTTTATTTCAGGTCAGCAGTTAAAAGTGGTACACCTCCGGCGTGTAGAGCACACCCGTGGGGGCTGTATGGTTTAATGTTCCGGGATCCCCTGTAACTTTTATTCAGTTTTAGGAAGTGCAAGATGTATGCCGGTACACAATGGAGCAGACGACCATCTATGTAACAGCGGCTGTCTCAGTGGGAAAACGTTGATTCCATCGAATATGTTTGTGATGACAGTGTAAGCCTTGATTAAATCGGTGGGGGATAATAGCTTCTCTCATGAGCCTTGCTGGTGACACGTTATTACTGGCCTTCTTCCCTTAATACGATTTGCCATGACAACTTTTCAGAGATGAAAAGATTGCTTGAGGTGTCACAGTGCTATGGCTCAAATTATAGCATCTTCGGTTTATAGTCAGGTCATAACACAGGCATCGAAGGCAGATTATTGATACACATCACTTCTTCGTATGAGCAAGAACGCGTACGAGATAAACCCTGATATGACGGGACCTTCGCTAAAATTGATGTGGATGTATCTTGCGGATCCGTCCTTTTTTGCTGAATCATGTTTGTGAAGGGGATCGACGTCCCACTCGGGCATACATTTTACCTTTCGGCCTTTCGTTCGAAACATATCATGCTGCTTGCATTTTGCCAGGGATGCCAACATTGAAAGGGTCATTTCAGGGACAAGCAGTCACAAAATGATTGACAAAGAATATAGCAGCAAATACTCAATTCAGATGAGAGACACACATGTAAATTGGTCCAATTTTCAGCTAATTTGAGGGACTGTCCCTGATGATGAGGGACAGCTAGCACCTCTGGGGGTGTTTTTTTCCGTTTGTTTGTTTGTTTGTTTGTTTCTTTTTTTTTGGTTTGTTTGTTTTTTTTTTTTTTTTTTGATATTTTAATATTTTATTCTTCATAAACAATAAATGGGATAGGAAAGCAAGCCGAAGCTAATGTTAATTCCACACCCGTTGATAGAATTAAGGGTCGATGATCACAGTTATGCTTGACAACACAGGGCAAGCAAATCTTGAAAATACAACAATAAGATGACCATGTGATTATGACTACTTTAATGACAAACCTCTCTTTTGCCATGGTGGATTCTCGTTTGATTCCCAGTGTGTTGTGCATCCCGAGAGTGCATGTCGTAGTCCCTGTCACACAGCTGTAAGTTACGTATATCGTAGTCCCACAATTGTATGTAGTGCATAGCGTAATCCGCGTCACACAACTGTGTGTAGTCTATGTCATAGTACCTATCACACAACTCTGAGTCGTGTATCTCGTAGTTCCTGTCACACAGCTCTGAGTCGTGTATGTCATAGTACCTATCATACAGCTCTGAGTCGTGTATGTTGTAGTTCCTGTCACACAGCTCTGAGTCGTGTATGTCGTAGTTCCTGTCGCACAGCTCTGAATTGTGCAAGTTGCAGTCCCTGTCACACAACTGTAACCCCATACCTTGTCTGCAGCATTGACCTGATTTCATGGGTCAATATAAGGTTTGGGTGCATGCTTGTCAAACTGCTTGTAACACCACAGTCAATACATGTTTATCAGATGGTGGGATTGTTGATGATTTGAAGTTTCCCTTCGAAAAATGTACATTTGAGCTTCTCAAGATAATAATTGTTTGGAAGTACACAAAAAGGCTTCAAATATAGCAGTTGGAAGTGAATTAGGAGAATACCCGCTCAGCATACAATTAGTATTTGCACAAATGTCCAAAAACTGGCTACAAATAGTTCACATGAATCCCAGCTCGTGTGTGTGTGTGTCCAAAATATCAATACCGAAAATTTTCAGGGCATATCATCCCTACAAACTTTATTATGCGAGATGGGTTTCAAAAGCGTATCGGAAAATGTGGGCCACAGCATGGTTATCCGACATTTTTTCCCTGCATTCAGAAGTTATGATGATTGACAAAAGTTCATTGTTCATTATCATTTTCATCAGGTGTAGTTTAAAAAAAGCGGTTCTTAATGATAATATCCATACTAGCAGGGAAAGGTATATTTTTCTGTCTTAATTGTCCTACTTTTACCGTACAGTTGATGTGTTTGTATGTGCATGGAACCTTATGTGACTGTAGATATGTGTTGCAAAATGTTATGATGTTTTTGATACAGCCAATGCAACTCATCCATCCACCACAATACCGCCCAACACCGGTCTGAGTTTCCATTTTTTACATGTGCTGTATTTCATGTAGCACTTTTTTAAACACTTTTGGGAGTGATTAAGCGGCATGTCCACTTAAAAACTCTCTGTGTTATCGTTTCAATGGATCTAAATCACAGAATCGAAAAGATCTGACATAGACGTCCAGACACTGCCCAAAGGGTATTGTGAGATGCTTTTGGCCATTTTATGTTGTTTAACATGTCGGGTGTTAAATGAGTTGTAATTGCAAAATCGTATGCAGGCAGATTTTATTCTTTACTTGTCAGTCAAAATCTAATTTTCAACTTGTTTTTATCTTTGCAGTTTTCTATGGTGCCACAAGAGCGTTCTTGGTGTTGGGACTGTTTGGTCACGTGTTAACTGTAGCGCTCATGATAGGCTACATGCTCGAAGACATCGTGGATTATGATCCTTGTATGATTCGTTTTCTGTACATCCTCAGCTTTTTTACATGTAAGTCGATAATAATATTTATGGTTTATCTCCTTATCGTTTCGTCGATTTCCTCCCTATTGATAAGAAAATGTACGACACAGTAGGATAAAACAAACCACTAGTTGTATCACATGTTTTTCAGGCCAACATTATAGTTCCTACCCACACAGGGGAAATTCCCGATGCCCTGCGTGAAGACATGAGAGGTCTATTGATATATTGTACATACACGTGTAACATAAAAATATCGACCAGTATTTTGACACAATTACTGTGCACCCATATTGATCCAGCCACACACTATGTGAAATTTTGAATTTGGCTTATCTGATCCAGACAAGATCGTTACTTCACAATATTCTTTATTTTTTCAGCCTTTTCAGTGACGGTTGCGGTAATAACATTTGGCGTGCGGTGGCCGCCGGATTATGCAGCTTTGCACCCGGGCTCCGCCACCAGACTTTCCTACTCATTCATCCTTACCTGTATCACGATCTTACTTACACTGGGATCTGGTGTCCTGGGAATTATTGAAAGGCGGACAAGAATCCTAAGCCTGACCCTCAAGAATGAATTTGAAGAAAAATCGAAAAAAGAAAATGTGACAAGTCTTCACATGACACCGTTGGGGCCATACAGACCTTCGGAAGGAGTACGACACCCAGAGCCCACCATATCGGAGGCTGACGTAGTATGACATATGCCAGCCCCCAGCATGATGGTATAACCACGCACATACTTTGGGGACACATTCCGATGTTTTGTTTTTTTTAAGAAAAGAAAACAGCTGCTATTTTTGAGGGAATCTCGTGATACAAGAGTACTTAAAAATGACTAAGATTTTGTGACTTTGTGTTCCGAAGCCCATGTGATCCAGTATTTTTATGGCTTTAATTGAGTTAATTGGTGCTACAGATGAAAACGTCCACGCCAAATCCACCCATACGAGGTCAAATTTATCTCAATCTGCGGGTGGTTTAATATGCAGAATATTTAATCCTACACAAGTGTTTTATACAAGGGTGCTACTTTATCCTGCATCAAATCATGTAGAAAAATACTAAGTGTTTGTAAATACAAACACTTTGCGTTAGTTGCACCATCAGATGAACTTGTGGTTTTACTGAACAGCCCCAATGTCCATATTCACAGACGCTTCGCAAGAGATTACACATAGAGTCTATGAGGTACTATAAGGCGTAAAAGATAGACCTGTGGGACACACGGAGTCTTTACAAGTAGACTTTATGAGACACGATAATACTCACATATGCTCTATGAGACACGAAATTTTACACATCAACTCTGTGAGGCTCGAGATACATCAAAAATATTGCGACAATTTTATCAATTTATTTGCTTTCCCGAAGTGTTATTTTCCTTAACTTATTTTAATTCGGCAATATTTGTTTGTGTCATTGATGTTGTGCTAGCGGGATGCCTAGATGATCCTTCAGGCTCCCGGTCACAGCAGGCCAAGTTATGAAATGCAGTATGACAACTAGAAAAGAAGATTTGCTTCACAGCAAATCTGTGTGGGTGGCTTCAAAATGAGAACAGTTTGAAATGATACACTTTGCCATTTTTCAACATAATCTAAATTTTGTGTATTGGCCTAACTTGTATACATTAAAATGCTACAACGTTGGTTCTAGGTTTATTGGATGTGGCTATGTCACAAACTTATAAAATACAGTTTGAATTTCACCACTATCTACAGCAGTTATGAAGCTATTCAAGATTTTAATTTTGTATGTTGCATAATTTGAATAAATTAATTGTCTACAACTTTAGTTCATGGTTTATAAGATGCACCTATGTCATGCACAAATTGAAGTTGCGGTGATACCTCTATGTATAATAGGTTTGACGTTATTGAAGATTTACATTTTATGTATTAGCCTTATTCGCATAAATTAAAATCCTACAACTTCGGTTCATAGTTCATTGGATGCACCTATGTCACAAACATACAGAGTGAATTTGAAATGGCACCTCTATGAGAGATTTGAAGCTATAAAAGATTTAAATTTTGTGTATTCACCTAATTTGCGTAAATTAAAATTCTGCAACTTTGGTTCATGGTTCATTAGATGCTGATATGTCCCAAACCTACAAATTGAAGTTGGATATCACTACTATGTATAATAGTTTTAAACTTGTTTAGGATTTAAATTTTGTGTATTCAATTAATTTGCATAAATTAAAATTTTACAGTTTTGTTTCATTGGATGCGTCTATGTTGCAAACCTTTAAATTAAAGTT
The DNA here is from genome assembly GCA_964020975.1 of Hermodice carunculata. Classification (NCBI taxonomy): domain Eukaryota; kingdom Metazoa; phylum Annelida; class Polychaeta; order Eunicida; family Amphinomidae; genus Hermodice; species Hermodice carunculata. The sequence continues at coordinate 64,905,848 of OZ026622.1, read as the reverse complement.
AGGATGGCACCTCTTTCTATAATAATTTAGAAGTTATTCAAAAAGATTTAAATTTTGTGTATTCACCCTATGATGTTTGCATCAATTAAAATTTTATAAGTTTGGTTTATGGTTCATTGGATTCGGATATGTTACAAACTTTTAATTTGAAGTTCGAATGACACCACTATCTATACTATTTTCAAACGATACAAGATTTTAATTTTGAAATATTCACCTAATTGGCATAAATTAAAATCCTACAACTTTGGTTCACAGTTCATTGGATGCGGCTTTGCCGCAAGCCTATTATTTAAAGCTGGAACGGCTACTATAGCTATAATAGTTTTGGAGATATTCAACTTTTAAATTTTCCAATGCCCCAAATAATCATAATTTGAAATTCCACAACTTTCGTTTACTGTCCATTTTATTGGCAGGTGCGACAAACCTTAACATGCACATTGAAATTATCAGGTGCTGCGGAACTTTCCTAATAGCTAATAGTATCACCAGGCAAGAAAGATTAAAGTGTCAGCTTGGTCTGGGAAGGTGAAAAAGGCCGGAGAAATGCGTTTAATATAAGGGACAGCCGGTTCCAACCTGGACCCCCCCCCCCCCAAAAAAAAAAAAAAAAAAAAAAAAAAAGAAGGTCGGAACGAGTGGTTCCGGCAGTTCCGTTCCGCCTTTTACCTTATTCCCCATATTCATTCCAATAGCAGCACACCGTGCCAATGCAACACAAAAGTAGGTACGATGATATCGCTGCATAGCAAATCAGTGTGTGTGTCTTCAAAGCATATTGGTATGGCAATGTACAACTAGTCCACAACACAGGAGTAGAAGTTGGAATAGCATGTCTATCTATAATAGCTTTGAAGGTTTTCAAGATTTAAAATTTCTAATGGTGCTATTCAGCATAATTTAAATTGCTACAACTTTTATTCTTAATTCACTAGGTGCACAATGGTCAACAAGCCCCTAGTAGAAGTTGGAATGACATCTCTATCTATTATAGTGTTGAAGATATTCAAGATTGAAAATTTCGAATACTGTTAATTAGCATTATTTAAATTGCTACAACTTTTGTTTAAGATTCATCATATGCGCAATGGTCAACAATCCGCTAGTAGAAGTTGAAATGACATCTCTATCTATAATAGTTTTGAACATATTCAAGTTTTAAAATTTCAAATGCTGCTAATTAGCATAATTCAAATTGCTACAACTTTGTTTTAAATTCATTAGATGCGCACTGGTCAATAACCCCACAGTAGAAGTTGGAATGACATCTAAGTATTATACTTTTGAAGGTATTCAAGATTTAAAATTTCAAATGACCCTAATTTGCATAATTTTAAACATCTTCATTTCTCTGTATATAAAGGTCAAACTCCTTGTATGGAGATACAATCATACCAAGTTTGGAGTTTCTATGTATAATAGTGTCCGAGAAAAGTGTCGGACAAATTCACTGGTGAAAGAAAGAAAGAAAGAAAGAAAGAAAGAAAGAAAGAAAGAAAGAAAGAAAGAAAGAAAGAAAGAAAGAAAGAAAGAAAGAAAGAAAGAAAGAAAGAAAGAAAGAAAGAAAGAAAGAAAGAAAGAAAGAAAGAAAGAAAGAAAGAAAGAAAGAAAGAAAGAAAAGTGTGATGACACACACACTTTAGATATTCCTGGATCTACCCGAAGGATTGCATTACTGTGTGGCTTATTCTTTCGAATTTAAAAATGGGACCCCACAATGAAATAGAATGGGTTTTAAGATATCTAGAAAAGCACAAATAAAATGCACACTGGTCATGACCAGGTAGTATATTTCACTCCAATAAACGTATGGAAGACATTTTATGGTAATGTACTGTTTTATATCCTAACAATCGCCAGGTAATGTTGAGAGTATCAAAGTTATGTGATCCATAACTTTATACAACAATCTGAATCAACTCCAATGGAGAAGTCTGTGTAGCCAAGCATCATCACATCTACAAATTAAACACAAAAGTATATTTGTTGTGTACATATCATGATGACAAGAATATTAACACCCATCTGATGTGTAGCTATGATATTAAGTTTGATAAAATGTGATACCGGTATCATAGGATGGAGTTTTCAGTATGTAACAAGATATTTAATCACATCTGAATGTTAATACGGAAATATCGATCTCGTTACGAGGTTCAGCAATGTCCCCCTGGGTCCATCACCATCAGGGCTCAAGTGTTCTTTCTCATTTGTGTCATGAAAAATCGTGCAAAAATTCGAATATATCAGAATTTGTCTCAATAAAACTCAGAGAAAATGAGACTACCACTGCTCATATTTGCCACGCTTAATTGTGTAACTTAATCAACCAAACTTCATTCAAACTTGCATTCCTCTTCTATTTTAGTAAGAGGGTATTTTCATTGGGAAACGGTTGCATGGCGTATGTGTGACAATAGATTTGACACCATAATGAGGACAAACACGTTATTGTATATCAGTTGTAAAAACAGTGGTGGTAAATGATCAACTTATCCACAGGGACCATTCTAGCCTTGCAGTCAGTATAAACAAACTGTTGAATAAAACATTTTCATTCTTACTACTTGCTTAATGATAAAAGCTGAACTAGTTTAAGGGAAGAAACTGCTACTTATTCTATTAATGCAAAGGAGGGTTGTGTGATAACAGTACATTTTTACAAAGTATTTCACTATTATATACAATTTCCAGTATGGTTTTATAAAATCTACATTTACATGGATACATGTATAGATGTATGTTTTGGCTTGTTCAACATGGTCAGTAGCAGTGCAGAATGGGAAGTTAATTTCATCTAATCACACACACACACAGACAGAGAGAGAGAGAGAGAGAGAGAGAGAGAGAGACAGACAGACAGACAGACAGACAGACAGACAGACAGACAGAGAGAGAGACAGAGAGAGGCAAAATGGGAAATAGACTTCCAGTTAATGTTTAAAAAACAATTGTGATTCGGTTTTTTTAAAAGACACATAAGACTTGTGCATTTTCCTAGGTATTTAATCGTACATCATGACAGTGTACGGAAAATTATTCGCCATAACTTTACAAAGCAAACTGATCCTTGGAAGGAGAAAAAATTGTTTTCATTTCTGGATACTTTTTCCATTATAAAGATTAAAAGAAAAAGGACATAAAAAGTGATAAGCCAGATATATAGAGGTGTTTTGTTATGGTCTGGCGACACCAAGTTAAAATTTTCCTGTCCCGGGATTGTGTGAAATGCTCAAATACACCTCTTACAAAAGCCCAGACTCTTCCCAAGAGAATTGATCGTATATTGTACACAAATTCAACAGCTGACAACAGAATATATTCAAGGAATTTAAATAAATAATACAAGGAAATTGCAAAATGTGTACAAGGAACCACATAGACCTAAGTTATCCATCATATTAGCACTATCTTACATTACATCCTTGTGTATGCCATACACAAGCGAATTGCAAAATCTGTACAAGAAACCATATAGGCTTAAGATATCCGTCATATTATTACTATCTCACATCACAACCTTATGTATGCACAAGCAAATTGGAACACGTGTACAAGAAACCATATAATTTATCCATCACATTATCACTATCTCACATCACATCCTTGTACATATGATACACAAAATCTCTTATCACTAGTTATCCATCATTTTGTTACTATCTTGGGATAAATGACACTGAAACGAGTCTTGCGCTGGTTCCCCGCTGATGACCCGATTTTTACACAGAGGCTGGTAAAGCCTACATGTTCGCTTCTAAATTCAAATTTGATGAATATAATATGTTCTTTAAATGAAATAAAGACGTTCATACATGCCATGATTTAGAACTACAGTCGTATAGTGAGTGGAAGGGAAGAGGACTTGTCTTTTTGATCATTGGACTTATTTAGTGTTTGAACAAAACTTGGGCATACAGATTTGGGTTTGAGTTTCTCTTTGTATTAAATATAAAATACCAGTACTGAAATATACATGTATTATATATCACTGAGCTAAACCGCTTGGTCATTACCCGTAACTGTGGGGGGGGGGGGGGGGAGGGGGGCAAATTTAACTAGTGCCATTCTAATGATTGCCACCATGGCAGCCGCGACTAGGCGTTGATGGAGGCAATTCTAATGATGCCCTAGTAGGTAAACTATTTTGGTATGATAGCCTTGTCAGAATTGTAGCTGTTTATTGTTACAGGCACTTTCCTAAAAAAGAGAGAGAGAGAGAGAGAGAGAAAAGAAACAAAAAACAAAACAAAACAAACGAAATTAAAAAACAAAAACAAAAAACAAAAAACCAAAAACAAAAAAACACCAAAAATACTAGTTTATATATAAGACGCACAGTGTATGAGGCCATCTACCTAAGTGTTGTATTACACATGGTTATGTCATGCTATAAAAGCAACTGCTGAATGGCTTTACAAAAGACAACACGTCACATTTCAAGATGGCTCCCATGATAGCGGCGTTCCTCGCCTTAATGGGAGTCTCCTCACCTACTACATACATGTGTTGAATCTCATATTATATGCTTATGTATATGTGCGTATTACGGTGAATTAAAGAAGTCTGAGTCTGAGTTAAACCATATTACCCTCTTATTAGCTGTGATTTTGTGCTCTTGTCATGTTGGCACTGTGTCCAAGTTGGCATTCTTACACAGACATTCCTTGGTGTTGTCTACCACTGGTGAATTTTGTTGGCTTTTTAAACTTCGGACTGGATTTTACTGAGAAATAGATAAATATAAAATACACATCCTCCTGTATGTAGGTCTTTTATGTCGGCATATTTACCCAATTAGCACCATGTTTCTTTGATCTCTATGTGCACCAAAAGCTAAATAAGCACATAGGCAAATATTTTCGCAACCATTGACTTTCATTTTGTTATAATGACTCTAAAAACATTAGTATCTATTATGCTATACACATTGGTATTGCAAATGAGCAAAACAGGTCTTTTCCGTGTTCAGGTTTCGATGGGTTTTTTTTTTTTTTGTTGTTTTTTTTTTTTTTGTTTTGTTTTTTGTTTTTTTGTTTGTTTGTTTTTTGGGTGTGTGTGGGTTTTTTTTAATAACACTGAATGGATGTGACAATCTCACGCAACACAATCGCGAAAATGCGACAGAAATTGTGTCGTGTTTTCGTATTAGCGTTTTATCGTTTTCTGATTTTACTGTTTTCTTTCCTTGATCGAAAACAAGAAAACACGAATGCGAAAACACTAAAGTAGAAAGGAAGAAAGAAGGAAACACAGAAAGATAGAAAGAAAGAAAGAAAGATAGAAAGAAAGACATTGGCCTTTTATTTCTTTGTTAATTTATCTGAGATGAAAGACCACCTGTCCTATGTGACCACTTTTGTCTGGCATTAGGGGTGGTCTTAAATTGCAGGTAGCACTGTACAGGGAAACCTCTCTACAGTGGACACCCTCGAGACCAGAGAAAAGTGCCCACTACTGAAAGGGTCAGCCCGTAAAGGCAGTCTTGATGAGTATATGTGCATGTACAGTGTACACATGTTATAATTCAGAGGGATGTGTATACATGCAATACAAAACTGTCTTTGTTCCTTTATTACATAAAAAAATGAACAGATGCTGTCACAAAACTACATGTACATGTACCTGTGAACTGAGACATGCACTATACTGACTCAGTATTGGCGATGAAGAACAGGCTTCATCTCACTGGTTACAAGAAAACAAAGAGATGAAAGTGCCCAGTGATGTAACACAAATCAACACACTTTTTCAAAATTCACCAAGTTGTGAAAACAGTCATCGAAGACTGTAAGTCGAGACTTTGATGGGTGCAGCAAACTCAGCTCTGTATGTAGTCCATTTTTAACAGAGGGTAAACTCAGGCTTGTCCTGCCTTGAAGTCCAGTCCCTCTGATACCTTGGGACTGATAAGCCCAGCAGACTCCTTGCCTCAGACGAAAACAGACCAGCTAGGGCACTGGTCAGTCTCAGGCATGGGTCACTTACAGCTCTTTCCAGCATTAGTGTGAACATGGGGCAGATATATTTCTTGTTTGAACAGGAAGAGATTCTCTGTATTTGATTGAGAACCTCATTACACAATTTTTGGGAGTTCCCCCACCTTCCATTTGCCATAAGACCCAAACTTTCAAAACCATACACCTAGCACGGCATGGCTAGAAGGCTGCCTATGAGACAGGTTTAAGTATCATGAATGCAAAATGGTTGCCTAGCACCATGGAGGCTTGTAACATGCAGTACAGCAGAAGCCCTTGTCAAAATGTGGATTGTTGGGTAATTCACTGAATTTAGCGTACATTAAAATTCCCAAACTTTTGTATTTGCATGCTATTGGATTTGCTAGATGTCTCAAACTTATATGTATAAGTTAGAACTTTGTGTCTATTTATAACATTTTTGAAGACATAAAGCTTTTAAAATTTTAATTGCCCATAATTTGCATAATTTTAAACATCATGACTGTTCCAAGTCAGGTGCCTAATTTCACTGCTGGGTGGGTTGGCACCCAGACATAATTACTGAAGATCTGAAGACACGCATTTATCACAACAGGGTACTGTGTTTAAACACAATAGTAACGTATTTCGCAAATACTTATTAGAATAATTTGTTTTAGGTATCACATGTAGTGTGTTTTAAGAGGTAATGCTGAGCTTCAGCGTATGGAACGTATTTTCAAATTAAGTTAGATGTTACTTGGCAAATAATTTTCTGAACAGAGGCCCCCTGAACAGTCTTCTAATTATGTAGGCAGCTTAGTTAATTTCTAATTTTTGTATCCTCCCCTGTATTTGTTTTGCTTTTTCGACAGGTGCTCTGAAGACTTTTTTCGCAAAACGTAGATGTAGAGATGTTATTCTAATACATTCAGACGCTCGTGAAGAATAAGCCAGTTCAAATTTAATGACATTAGGTTGTTGTGTATAATAAATAATAGTCATATATATATATATATATATATATATATATATATATATATATATATATATATGTGTGTGTGTGTGTGTGTGTGTGTGTCTGTGTGTGTGTGTCTGTGTCTGTGTGTGAGTGTCTGTGTATGTGTGTATGTGTGTGCGTGTGCTATTTTTGACTTCTCCCAAAGTGTATGTTGGATTCTCTTCAAACGTGTACGTGTGTGTGTGTGTGTGTGTGTGTGTGTGTTTGTGTGTGTGTGTGTTTGTGTGTGTGTGTGTGTGTGTGTGTTTGTGTGTGTGTGTGTGTGTGTGTGTGTGTGTGTGTGTGTGTGTGTGTTATTTTTGACTTGTCACAAAGCGAAAGTTGGATTCTCTTCCAACATGGCGATAATGTTCCTGGACTCTATCTGCAAAATAGTTTCCTGGTTTTGAACGAATTATTGAAATTAAGAATTATCAGTCATTTGCATATTGGTACAATAGGGATACCAGTAAATGTGACATACTGATTTATGTTTGGATGATGATGGATCTTAGGCCTATGGTTACTACTAAACACATAATAGAACAGTATCTATGATGTTTCTTTGGTGTGGTCTGTTTTAACATTGAGTCACCTTGGATTGTACTTGTCAAACTAACATACTGGCTTATATCTTGGTAATGGTGGACCCTTGGCTCATGAGTTTTTATACGACGCTAACAGCAAGTTTATGATGGTGTTGTGAATTTTGACTTTGAGTGACCTTGAAAGGTCAAACTGACATGTTGGCTTCTATCCTGGTAATAGTGGATCCTAGGCGCATGTCCTGTTGCCTTTCATTTGCAAAATGATGACTCTAGAACTGTGGAAGTGAAGTCTCTGATATTGCAAAGGGGATGATGGCCTTCAAAAGGGTGACCTTGATTTTATTTCGAAGGTCACAGGACTTCACTGTGTGAAGCCAAGTTCATCTGAGCACAGGACAGTCTCAGTCCTCTACTTGTTTCTTTTTGCTGTTTGGGCAAATCTGACATACTGGCTAATCTTTTGATAATGATGGACCCTAGTCCCATGCTTAGTATTAGCCAATAACAGGAAAATACACATGCAGTTTCTTGTGGTGTTGTTAACTTTGACCTTGAGTGACCTTGAAAGGTCGAGCTAACAAGTTGGCTTATATCAAGGTAATATCAGACTTTCTGTCAACAATAGGCAAGCACTTATACAGAACATATATAGAGCACTAAAATCTGCACTTGCAGAAGCAGCAGATTCCAGTCAGCATACCATAGAATCATGGTGGTCCTCCTTTCTGTGTGTTTATGCTGTTTTTCATTTCTTTGCCACAAAGCCTCAATTTGTTTTTTGAAGTTATGTGAGAACAAACATTCTCTGATAAATTATGATCCAAGTTTGTGACAATTGTTGTGAAATCTTACCATGACCGAGCTCACAATATGATGAATCAGCCCAAGCGCTTACTTGTCATTATGATTATTGAATGCGTGCCACCTGTTTCTCCTGTAGTAGTGCAAAAAAAATTACGTTTCTACATTATTTTCCCTTTATTCCATTTTTAGGTGAGTCAGTAAAGCAAGTGATTATCACGGTCCTCTTGTCTTCGTCCACCCATGCCCCTTGTCATTTTTATGTTGTGAGCGCTAGATGTAAAGACGCAAATTCCATACCAATACTCCTTTTGTATTTTGATTTTACTCCCATTTAGTCTGACAAGGCAAAACTAATTTCAGCCCCGATGACTTGTCACTCCTCTGAGTTTATCTTATGGTCTGCCTCTGGTCCATGGTCTATCCATCAACTTTCTTAGCGAAGTGTCGTCAAAAAGTATGAGCCGAAAATCACTACGGACTTTAACTACGAAGCCTGCAAGGTAAATAGTTATCATCGGTATGTAATATGATTGTGTATAACGTAAACTTATTTAAGGCAATTCCTTCATTAGTCTTAGTTTATTCTTCTTCTTTATCCACAGTTTAAAGGCTGATACTGCTGAATTGAATTCAACATGTAAATAACATATAATTTCAACAGAAATAACTTGTATATATTATGCATGTATACTGAATGTGATATAACTTTGTTCATCTTGGTATGGCTATGTTGGTCAAAGGTTTGAGCAGTAAAATCATGAAAATTGTTATTCAATATCGCTAAAGGATACAATATTTTACCTCATATGAAACTAGTTTACATGTCAAAAGCAAGCTATCAAGGCATAACGAATATGTTTTATCAAATGTGACACACCTTATTCGGAACTATGTGGAAGTGCACTTTTTTAAATAAAAACATTTGTGTGTCAACTTGACGGACGCACGGCGTTGTGTGCCGTTAAGGTCTGTAATTTTGATTTAAACATATTAATTTATTCCGAATCGCCCTATAGTACAAATAACCGACTGTGATAAAGTTATGGGCACAAATAACAATACCTCTGGTCTGAAACTGGTTATTTATCAATTAGCAGACAATTCATGGTTATTTTGTTTAGAGTGCAAAACGATCGTGACAGACATTCTGACCAAATCACATGTTTGCTGTTACAGACAGGTAACTTGCCACCCATTCGTGGTGAAATGTGAAAATACCAGACGACGTCATACATGAACACTTCGATGATAACCAATGACGTACATTGCTTGGTTGGCATTGCACACTTGCAACTTTTAATGTGGACCTCTCTTTGTTCTCACTCGTCTGTCTCCTTCGGAGGGTCAGTTAGGACACTTAGAATCACTTGAGTTGATAAAGTAAACTTACATGATTAGGAAACGATAAAGTAGATTTAAAGTGAATTTCTTGTCTCGTTTGAAAGCAAAATACAGATTGTTATGCTTTTAAAGTTCAATATACATGGTACTAATTTAAGTGCTTTACAAAATGGAGAAATGTGCATGATCAACAAACATGTTCTGTTTTTAACGTGAGATCTTATCGTATCAAAAGAGTCGTTAGTATACATCGAAACTGTTGGGTTTTTCAAAATTGATTGATTCATGTCTTAATGCTTCATGAATTAAAACCATATTACATTCAATGAAAATCGTCACTTAGTATTGTATTCATTAGATATACATGACATTCCCACCCCTAGTAAAACGTTTCATATACGCCGATCATGACATCCATTGAGTCAAGAATATCACTCCAGACTGCTCGGTACAACCTAAACGGTGGAAGAGTCAACAACTTTCTTATCGCGAAGGAAATTGTTTACTTTGACTATATGCTTTCCACATGGATTCATCTGCAATTCTGATTCAATTTTATTTCTGTCGGCCTGAGGTCACAGAGCTTATACGATCACGTCCGTCTTTAAACTTTTACCTGTGAACGCGATGCAGTCCACAGTTTTCAAGTTCGCCCCACACAAACACAACTTTCAGGACACATCGGATGGATGAAAATCTAGATTCATTTCGATGTTGGTGACGCCACCTACATTATGATTATTTCCCTTAAAATAATTATTTGGTTACCTCACAATAATTATTCCGTTCCCTTGCAATATTATTTCGTTCCATCGCAAGTTATTTCGAGGGTACGATATTATTGCGAGGGAATGAAATAATTGTTTCGAGGGAACGAAATAATTATTTCGAGGGAACGCAATATTATTTCGAGGGAACGAAATATTTATTTCGAGGAAACGAAATAATATTGCGAGGGAACAAAATATTATTTCGAGGGAACAAAATAATTATTTCGAGGAAACGAAATAATATTGCGAGGGAACAAAATATTATTTCGAGGGAACAAAATAATTATTTCGAGGAAACGAAATAATATTGCGAGGGAACAAAATATTATTTCGAGGGAACAAAATAATTATTTCGAGGAAACGAAATAATATTGCGAGGGAACGAAATAAAATTATTTTTCTTCCACGTCCCTTCTGTGGCTCTACAATTAGTCAGCCAAGGGACATATGTAATTTTTTTTTTGCATTGCGAGGGAACGAAATATTATATTGAGGGAACGCAATAAAATTACCACGGGACGAAATTATTATTTCGAGGGAACGTAATATTATTGCGAGGAAACGAAATATTTTCTTTTCTCTTATGTCCCTTCCGAAGCTCCGTAATGATGCATACATGAAAGTAAGCTTTTTTTGAAACATACCATTGTTGGGAGCAGTGATTTGATTCCAGGTACATTTATGACAGTGAAAAAAATAATGTTGGTGCCTTGACAAACAATACACATCATCAAGAATAAAATGCCAAATGCTACTCTAAAAGATGTCATATTAATTATCTGCTATTTTTCCTGTTGTCACTGAAATGCTGATGCATCATGAGTTTAACATTATTTACCATCATTTCAGATTTATTTCTCGAGGTTGAAATGCAATTACTGAATTAGATCTCTGGCGCAAACTCAATTAAATCTTTTTTCCCATCTGCTACAAGACTATGGAACTTATTGCCTCTTGATACTCGGAAAACTCCAACATTGTATCAATATAAATCAAAACTAGTCAACAACCCACGTCGTCTTATGAAGTACCCATCTCTTTTAAACGTAGGAAATCGGTATCTTTCAATTCTTAATGCGCGGTTACGAATGGGCTACAACTAGCTGAACGATTATCTACATAAAATTTGCATCAAAGACTCTTGTATATGTTCTTGTGGTCAACGGTTTAAGAATATCTGGCATTATATTTTTGTTTGTCCATTATACATCGTTCACAGAGACCGTCTTCATGCAGTTATTTCAAATTTTGCTCCTTTTAATATCCACACAGTTTCATATGGACACGAACTTTGCAACCTGGAAAATATTATTAAGATATTCATGGCTGTGCAAGAATTTATCAAAAGTTCTGGAAGATTTGCCCCTCAAAGTAATATGTACTAATAATATATAAACAAGTTTGTAACAGGTTTGTAAATTTTCCCTGAACTACGACGCCCCACTATCTGTCTTGTTTTGTGTCGTCCCACCACTGCATTATGTTCCCCCGCATGGTCGCGCACCAGGGGATTGTGATGTTTCGTCTGTCCTGTTCCTTGTCCATTCTTTTGCAAGAGGAATTAATATAGGACTCCGCCCTGCTTTACAATTGCTAAATAAAAATATGTTTAAACCGATTAAGTCATAATACGTTTAGTTAAGCAAGCTATGTCAAGTCGTCACTCAGTCACTTAGCAGCCATAGCTTGATTTACATGGCAATGCAAAATTCATTAGCAGCATGCTGGAATTTGAAGGAACGTTTTTTCCACAAGAAACTGATATAGGTAATTGTATCAAACCTCTTTATACGGGAATTCCATGTTGATGCGTGAAGCAATGCTCTTTCTATGAGAAACCCATGATTTTTGGTACCTGTAGGAACGGTCATTCCGTTAGAAACCCATGTTGGTATTTGTAGAAAAGTTATTCCCATGAGACAGGCATGGTGGTACTTATAGAAAGGTTATTTCCATGATAAAGGTATCGCTGGTACTTGTAGAAAAAATGTTGGTACTTGTACTAAGGTTATTTCTATAATAAAGGTATGTTGGCACTTGTAGGAAGATTATTTCCATGATAACGGTATGCTGGTACTTGTAGAAAGTATGTTGGTACTTGTCGGAATGTTATTTCCATGATAAAGGTAGGCTGGTACTTGTAGAAAGTATTTTCGTACTTGTAGAAAGGTTATTTCCATAAAAAGGTATGCTGGTACTTGCAGAAAGGTTATTTCCATGATAAAGGTATGCTAGTACCTGCAAGAAAGTTCACTAGCATGGAATTTGATCAAGCCAGTCTCAATGAATTCTATGTGTAACAATAAAAAATATGTCCTTTATTTGAATGGAAAGATCCAATTCAACCACGGGAACTCAAATATGCAAATGTGTGTGAAGACAATATGCGTTCTGACGATTCACGCTTTATGACTATGACAAAGACATTTTGAAATCTGCTCATGTAATGCGAAGGCAATACTTTATATGTTTGGCTGGTTACCACAGTAGCTACAAAGTGTTGATGAAAAAAAAAGGTTTTGGACACCTGCCTTGGTGACACTTGCTCAGCTAGATCAAGGTAGTCAAAACAAGGCAAGAAACGCACCTTTTCCAAAAAGACAAAAGAAACACTCTCTTGTATCAGTGATGTCTTGTCCACAGTACTTCCTGTGTGGCTTCGCCCTATTTCTTTACCCAGTGATATCCGTTCCAGTGTCCTTGTCGCACGTCGCCTTTTTTTCCTTGCTTATGTGCGAAGGTCGTACAGGGCTCTGTCCTTTTTCCCCATCGCGTTTCTTTGGAAATAAAAATGTGTTTAAACCATACACTTTCGGATCTTCTTTCTCAGTTACGCAGGTTCTGTATATGAGTTTTTGCGCTTTTCTGATGAATGTGATTTCTATGTGCATAAAAGTGTAGGCCTTGATCACTGAGGTAAATGTGATTGTATGGGTGTAGAAGTGTGCACGCACCTGGATCACTGAGTTGAATGTGATTGTATTAGTGTAAAAATGTGCACGCACCTGGATCACTGAGTTGAATATGATTCTATGGGTGTAAAAGATTGGACCTTGATCACTTCGAGAAATTCACAATTCACATTTACGTACAGCATGGGAATATATATTCTTTGAATTGAGCAACGGGGGATAATCACAGTAGTTTCCCCTCCTATACATCATCATTTCCTTGAATTTTATGGGTCACGTATATTTTTAATTTTGATTGTTTCCAGAAAGATTTGAAACGTGTTTTTGTGAAAATAAAAATAAAAATATTTATATCTGAGTCATACCTCGGATTTTTTCAGTCTTATGTTGATTTTATGTAAATAGCTTTATAATTTATCAATTACACAGACGTTATACTGCGACACGCCTGTCTAAGTTACTAGTTTTTAGCTCAGCTGACCTTATGTGTTGAGTCTTCGTCCGTCTGAGTCTGGTGTCTGCCGTCAACAACTCATATTTTCGGCTTCTTCTCCAAAACCACGGGGCAGATTCACTTCAAACTTCGTGGGAGTGTACCTTGGGTGGGTTTCTGCCAAGTTTGTTCAAATGGTAAATCCCCAATGATTTTTTTTAGTTTTCATGAATTTGTTCTTATTTTGGGCAAATCTTAAAAAAATCTTGTTTTCAGAAACCGCTCAACCAGTTGCTTTAATATCACACAGGAACACTCCCAGGTACTCCTAGTTCTTAATTTCTTCTTGATGCCTGATTTTAACGACTTTTTTGTAATTTTGGTACTTGCTAGTTGATGCATGCATCCTATTTATAAAAGAGAATGGAGATCGCCATTGAAATTAATATTTTGGACTTTTCCTATCAAGCACGGGCCAGTGATTTTTTATTTTTTTATGAATTTTTTTGTTGGCTATTCGGCAAAATGTTAAAAATTCCTCTTCTCGGAAACCGCCCACCCAATTGATTCAAATTGCATAGATACACTTCTGGTGACCAGTAGACGTTAATTTGTTCAACAGGTGGTACTGCAATTTTACTGGGTTTTTTGTTTTATTTTATTTTATTTTTTTTAGGATCGGCAAGGGGATATGTATGTGTTAGCAACAGTGATCATGGGCTGAAACAGAGGTGACCTTGGTATCATAATTCACAGGAACACTTTAGTATGTACATGTACATGTAGGGTCAGCTGTGCACAGGACTGTCACAGTCGTCCTCTTGTTTCTCTTTCTTTCACTCTTCATTTCTCCTTTCTTTCTCTTTTTCTTTCTTTTTTGCGTAGTAATGTGTTGCAAGATATCGATCATATATATTTGTATATTCTGAAAAGTGTGTGAGAGAGAACTGAGAGAAGAAATAAAGGAAAGACAAGGCAGTTTCATGCACGGAACAGACATAAAAATCTACAAATGAACAGCTATGCTTCCTTTTCTTCAAAACTTTGGCTGATTCCGCAAGCTTAATTATGAGGATGTAGCAAAGAATCGATTCCTCAATGAGTTTCGGATGTCTGTCTCTTGAAGAGCCACCGTGATTGCCAGTGCTTGTCTCTGTCCGCTCCTCCAGTTGACAGCGAATAGACATGGTTAAAGTCAGATTACATTCTTCATCTCTGTCTTCTGTGTGTCGTTTACTTTGTGTGTACTTTTGCTGGTTGCTGGTTTCTTTGGGGGGGGGGGTGTATTTTGTTTTGTTTTTTGTTTTTTGTGTTTTGTTTTTTGCTTTTGTTTTGTTTGTTTGTTTGTTTTTTTTTTTTTTTTTTGTTGTTGTTGTTTTTGTTTTTGGTTTTTGGTTTTTGGTCTATTTGTTTGTTTTGTTTTCTTTATGTTTTTGTTTTTTTTTTAAATCTTTTTAGACTGCTACATGACCTAGACCATAACCGTTACGGAATAAATTATAAATCAATTCTTAAAAGGGTTACGCCAACGAGTTATCCAATGAATTTAAAATAATGAATTCTGTAAGGCCATAAAGTGTATTCGGTGTGGGTGTATAAACATTACTGTTAACAGCCAACATAAATCTCTTCCAGTCATAATCCCATAGCGATATAATCTCATAGCCCCATAATCCTGTAACAAGGTTGTGCATAATCATGTATTAACACTCCAGAGGGAGGGTTGTTATGTCGCTGTGCATCGATTACTCTCAATCTTAAGCCAGCATTTACAAAAATTATATCCCGAAGACATTTTATTTCTAGAAATAACAGCTGATTGGTTTTTTCTTGCACAGAATACTAGCGCACGTAAAGATGAATGGCAGGTATGTCGCGGATATCAAATTAAGGTCTAGCATGGATGGTCACAAAAT
This sequence comes from Hermodice carunculata, assembly GCA_964020975.1. Classification (NCBI taxonomy): domain Eukaryota; kingdom Metazoa; phylum Annelida; class Polychaeta; order Eunicida; family Amphinomidae; genus Hermodice; species Hermodice carunculata. The sequence continues at coordinate 64,890,182 of OZ026622.1, read as the reverse complement.
CTTACTCTGACTTCAAATTTTAAAAAAAAGGTAAAATTACTTTGGAAGTGAGTTTTTGTTTATTTAATTTCATTTTAATTCCATCTAACAATTGACCTTCCAATTAAAAACAGAAAAAGGCAAAAGTACTTTGGAAGTGAGTTTTTGTATGTCTAAATTAATATTTAATTCCGTCCAATAATAGGAGACATTCATAATTAACTGCGATCCTGCTCTCTTCCTGTGTTGCTGGGGCAACAGACTGATGCTTTCACCATGATCAGGGCGATTTGTATTATATACTACATAAACCTCCATAAATAACACCTTTTCAACCAAAAGTGAGCCCACTTCTAATTATTTTAGGCATCCTTTATGTTTCAAATATATGTTAATACATGTTCTTAAGATTATTGTGTGTTTGTGTTGTTCATTTTGTTGAGAAAGTATTTTTGACCATGCTATATACATGGATCGTCCCTGATGCAGGTGGCTCCCTCTTTTGCTAAATAGGTGTTAGAGTAGGAGCGCATTTAGATATGAATACATCCTATTGACACAGTGTGGTATGGGGGGTTGCAGAAATGTTAATATTTTATATCTTGAATATTTCCACTTTCATTCATCGAGATGAAGTGAAATTCGTTTTATTAGCAAAATTAAAATAAAAAAGTGAATGGGTGACACGGAATTTAAACCCCACCAAGATGAGTTCGTGAGTCAGTGAATTTCTGCTCGTCATAAAAATGAACAAGGCCATGGGCCTAAAATGTAATCTGTGGCGGCAAACTGACCAGTTGGTCGATTGGTATTTTTGGTAGACACATAATTGTGTGTGCATATGATGTGCTTCCAGAATATTCTCCATTTTTAAAGTTTTTGGTGTTGTACCTTTCGTAATTTGTTGCCAAAGAAGGGAATACAGTGACAGCTGGCTTGAGAGACCAGGCCAAATTGAGATCACTTTTTAGGACCAACATATCAAGCTATTTTTCTGAACAACAGGCCCAAGGGCCTAATGCTCTGTCGATAGATGACTAGCAGGTCAGCTGAGCTAAATATCATAAAAAATTCACTGGAGCGTGACGACCCACGTACACTGCCACCAAGTTTGAGGTGAATCTGACAGACAGCTTCTTCAGAGAAGTCCAAAACGTGAAAAAGCATTAGAATACCCATTGACTTGCATAGTATTCTGACAATAGGAAAGATGCTTTTACCAATAAGTATCCGAATTGAAAACATCGTTCAAAATCAGGGATCCATAGCAATGCCACCTAGTGAACAACTTTGTTTAACAATTTCACATGGAACATACGCACAAAGTTTCAGCTTAATCTGAGCGACGGTTCTGGAGAAGTCGAAAATAGTGAAAACACTCAAAAAAGTCATTAAAAAAAAAATAGAAAAAAATGCAGCGCCACCTGGTGAACAATTAAAATCTAAGCGTCCCTAGGAGTGTTCCTGTGTGGTATCAAAGCAACTGGATGAGCAGTTTTGGAGAAGATTTTTTTAAGATTTGCCCCCCAAAAAACAAACAATAAATCCAAACAAACGGGCTGTGTGAACAGCCCATGCTCAGCTGACCTAGACATATATCACACTTGCAGCTCTGTGAACTTGGGAAAGGATCAAGATCACTCATTTTCTGAGTGAGTCTGACCTTTATAGAAGAACACTAACAAGTGCAACATCAAGGTTCAAGTAGTTCTCAAGTTATAATGAAAAGCAAAATTCATGTATGTTGCACTGGGACCCCAGAAACGAGGTCAAGGTCATTCATGTACTGTCTAAGCATGACCTTCATACAGAAACATTAACCTGCTGCATCACGCTACTAACTCAAAAAAGATCTTAAGTTGTCAAGTCAACAATAAATTTCGTGTCAGTTGTCCTGCGAATTAGCATTAGAATGCCCATTGACTTGCATAGTAATCAATAGGAAAGCTGCATTGACTGGTAAGTACCGTAATTGAAAAAAATCCTTAAAAATCAGGAATCCAAAGCAGTGCCACCTAGTGAACAACTTTGTTTGACCCTTCCACAAGAACACATCCATCACATTTCAGCTTTATCGGAGTGACGGTTCTGAGAACAAGTGAAAAATCGCAAAACCATACAAAAAATTCATGAAAAAATATATAAAAAATTGCAGCGCCACCTGGTGAACACATTTAGAACTATGTGTCCCTTGGAGTGTCTATGTACGATATCAAAGTAATTGGGTGAGCGGTTTCAGACGAGAAGAGTTTTTAATGTTTGTCCCAAAAAAGAACAAAAAAAGTCATAGAAAATCATAAAATCAATAGAGCGTGACCATTTGAACAAACTTGGTAGAGATCCACCCAAGGCACATCCCCACCAAGTTTGAAGTAAATCTGGCCAAAATCATTTAAGTTATAAGCATTACAAGATATTCCCATGTTAAACTTTCCTATTAAAACTTTTGTTAATATTTTTGAAAAAAAAAATCATAAAAAAATCCAAAAATCATTGGAACAAACCTGGTAGACACCCACCCAAGGTACATCCTCACCAAGTTTGAAGTAAATTTGGATGACGGTTTTGGAGAAGAAGTTGAAAATGTAAATTGGCATTAGAATGCCCATTGACTTACATAGTAATCAATAGGAAAGGTGCATTTACTGAAAAAGAGCCGAATTGAAAAAATTGTTAAACATCAGGAATCCGCAGCAGCCCCGGATAGTGAACAAAGTTGTTTGACCTTTCTACAAGGAACATATCCACCATGTTTCAGCTTAATCTGAGTGCCAGTTTTAGAGAAGAAGTCAAAAATAGCTATAACACAAAAATTCATTAAAAATATGAAAATATTGCAGCGCCACCTGGTGATCAAATTAAGAACTAGGAGTCCCAGAGAGTCTTCCTGTGTGATAACAAAGCAATTGGGTGAGCGATTTTTATTTTGGAGAATGAGATTTTTTAAGATTTGCCAAAAAAAAACAAAAACAAAAAAAACTTCAAAAAAATCCAAAAATCACTGGACCGTGACCATTTGAACAAATTTGGTAGACACCCACCCAAGGCACCACCACCACCACCACCACCACCACCACCACCCCACCCCCCCACCCCCAAAGTTTGAAGTGGATCTGGCAGTTTCAGAAGAGTGGAAAATGTGAATTGTTGACGGAGAGGGGACGACGGACAGAGGACCATAAGATAATTTACCGGGAATAGCTTGGCCAATGAGAGGCCAGTAATCCTCGAAGTGACGTTTGGGGTCGGTCAAAGGTCATTTCCGTACAATGAAGACTGACTTATTTGAAGAGTTGAGAATAAAGGTGAAAAAAACCGGTACGTTGTTGCTAGTGGAGCGATTGTTGCTTTGCAATCGACGAAGTAGGTTCTAAGGAAAAACTGGAGGTAAAGATTATATGTATGCAGCGGACAAAAGCGATTTAATCGGGAAAAGATGCGCGGAGGCGGCATATCTCGTTTGTCCCCTTCTCGTCACTAAAGTGACTCGCGCCCTCAGTCCGGCGCCCTCGATCAGAGAGCAAGACAAACAACGATAATTTATATTGACACACTTTTATTTTTCTGATGCAAATCCCTGTGATCCAAAGAGTTCGACACAACAATCCCCAGATTCGTCCTCGTGCAAACATATGACCGTACATCTCCATTTGCATACCCGGATGTGCAAACTCAAGAATTTGGGTTAATTCATTCAGCTTTCAGCAGGGAAGCGCAAGCCCCTCTTCCCGTTCTGTGTTGCGGTTACATGTGCCTAAGTTTTCGAACAAAGTTTGCCTTACGAAATAGCCTCTCATAAAACGATGTACCCAAAAACTGAACCAAAAGTCAATAGTATTACGCACTTTCTTTCGTTACGGCCGATGTAAACACAAGCGGAACGTCGACCAACACGTGGAGCGATGTGCCATTGTGCGCACGCATGTAATTCTGACTGCATACGGCACGCCCACGGGTGACCGCTTGGTCTTGGGAAAGTTCCTTTGTCTCCGGTGTCAGGGTTGTACTGGCATCAAGGTTGGATAATTACGCACTTATATTTGAACACTTGTGTGACACAGATAAGAAAAGGCCTCTTATTAAAAGATGAACCCCCCAAAATTAACAAACGACCTGCAGCTAAATTTTCTTCACGACACAGAGGCGCGTTTTTTCGTGTGAAACGATCCCCTAATGAGCAACAAGCGGATATTTTCAGACTTCTGAGAGCGGCCCTTGACCCATATATCAACTTCGCATCAAGTTTTCAACTAAATTGAATTAATTGAGGACTTACAAATGGTTCTTTTCAAGCTCTTCAGACCCGCAACCTCAACAATTGGGCCTTAAACCTCAAATTCCTGTTCAGAAACTTGGATATCCCCAATTTTTTTGGCATTGCCAAGCAACACATAAACAAAGATGGCCGCCAAAACTGATTGTAATATCTGCGGCGAAGCCACAGATAAAAATAAAAACAAAACAAAAACATTCACTAGGAGGCAGCACCAGCTATCAACTGTTGAAACATAGAAAGCTTGCCGTCACCCAACAGTCAGAGACGGCTTTCATTATTATCATCAGCATCATCATTATTATCATTAGGCCTGTGTGTGAACACAGACTTTTAGTTTTTCACTTTTTCCTTTTTCCTTTCTTTTTCTTTCTTTCTTTCTTTCTTTTTCTATCTATTAAATTTATAAATTTCCGTTTCCCATTTTGTGGTCAGCTTTTCTCTTACGCTATTGTTCCAAACAGCACCAAACTGCAAATAAGAGACATTTTAGTGGAAATTGTAAATCTTGCATATCTTCAAAATTTTTCTATGATAGAGTTGCCATTCCAAGCTTAATATGTGGGTCTATTACTAAAGCAAAATCTTATAGCATGCAAACAAAGTTGAGAAGTCTAACTCATGTTAAATTCACTGAATTTCCACACATTACACAAATTTTCTCCCCCCCCCCCAAACACACACACACAAGCTGGTCGCTGTTTCCACAGACAGGCTCTTATGTAACCAGACATAATTGAACTGTGAGAGCCTGGGCTACATACCTATCAGCGCAGAGGTGTGGTGCCCAATGCTGTGAACTTACTTTTCAATACTTTGGGAAACTTGCCGTGTTGGTAGCTACATACAGTAAAACCCTCATTAGCGGGCACCTCTCTGCAGTGAGCACCTCCTTACAATGGCCAATGGGCACCTTAAATGTATACCAAAATATGCTGCACTGGGCACTTTTTTTTAAGGTAATCAGTTCATGTATTTGGTTTGTTTTCTTCTCAAACTGTCATTTTTGTACCAGTGCTCATCCCCTTAGCCAGGTTCTGCACCCCATACAGTGTAATTTCCTCACCATATCAAATAGTCCAGTGTGGGTCAGCCAGCCAGTATGTGTATGCAAGTCCCTCCTTGAATCCCAGTAACCAGAAGTGTCCGTCAAGGCAGCATCCTCTCACCACACCTCTTGAATATATTTATTGATGATATGCTAAATTTTGTCTCTTCTCATTGTTATGGTGTCTGTATTAGAGAGGATCATTTTAAGCATTTGCATATGCTGATGCTGTAGCTGTTTAGCTCAACAGCTACAGGTCTGCAGAGGTATATTGACACTTGTGTACAGTACCCTAAGGAGTTGTGGTTCAACTTTAATCTAAGCAGATCCAAATGTCTGGTTATGGGTTCAGAATCCTTGCTGGTACAAGCATGTGGCAGGTAATAGATATTCTTGGTGTGCAGATTGCGCACGGCAGATAACGTAGTGCCCCTATGTATGTTGAAAATAGGGCTTAATTGTGCCAAGTTATTTGGTTTAGGAAATGTTGGCTTGTCATATCCAGGTCTCGCTACGGATGTCAAGGTTCATCTGTGGAAGACAATGTGCACTCCAGTAATGACATGTGGCCTGGACACTTAAAATATGACTGATGACTGCCATCATCAGCTTGAATCTACACAGGGACACTGCTGAAGCAGTTCCTTGGTATTGGCGTGCGGTCGCACCACTCTTCACTATTCGAGGGGGGCCAACAGTCGGGGGCCCTCCAGTCGCTCGGCCCTCCAACTCACTGCACCTATACCCTGCTGCCCCCTCGAAGGCCACATGCCCGTGGCTATCTTCACTCTTCAAAGCCCTGAGTGTGCCCAGTATTTCGGACTAATATTTGATTTGATTTATATATTCTTCTACCATACTGACCTACTACTGGCCAATCAGAAGGCTAGAAATCTATGGTCTAACCACTACTGCAACCTACAGTTTTTTCAAAGATTAAACAGCTGAGTCCTCATCAAATTACCCCCCCCCCCCCCATAAAACTGTATCTAATCCTGGAGAAGTAAGTGTGAAAGGATATCAATCCAGAAGGGTGACCTTCACACAACGTCCAGCTTCAATTATTAATACAGTGTTAACTCCTTTCAGAAATGTAATTTCCATTCATTGGTAAAATCAGTGGTGTCTTGACCCAGTGGGACTGTCTGAGGAGGGAGCTGATCATCCCTGGGACCAGACTGGCCTGTCGGCAGGGGTGCCTCTGATGTCCCCTCTAAGGGAACATGTGGTCTCATTGCCATTACACTTTTCACATCTAGCTGGTTCAACTGCAGAAGCTGTGTTTGTGTAACTGGCACCCTAAATCATGGATTTTTGGCCTCCAGTGCTTCATATCTTTAGTATAACAACTGCTGTGTTCGAATTTTCATGAAAGAGTCAAGATCATAATTTTCTTCCATGACTGCCAGTGTTTGCTTGTTGCCGCTTGCACGATGTTCTGCAGAATGAGCGCTATTCTATTTTTGCAAAACATAGGAAATTAAAATTTGTTTTTATTGCCCAGGTCAAGATTGGAGAGATTGGATAGAAATGGCTGGGTTTAGTGTTGATCACCACATCAGTTTTTATTGCACTCATTACATTGAGTAGAGCATGTGGTCACGCTGTGACCATCTATGTGATCCAAGTGCAAGGCCAGATGGTAGAAGTCAGTTAGACCATTGAAAAGTGTGGTCTAACCAACCTCCGAGCGGTAGTGAGGAGGTGTGTTAGACCACACTTTTCAATAGTCTAACTCTAACTTTAACCAGGGTCACTGGCTCAGTGACGGAGATCTTCTGCCAGGCCCTGGATGGTAATGGTACATATGAATTCATGAAGGATGAGTGACAATTTGTAAATTTGTAAATTTGTCAAAAGAAAAGCAGACACCATGCACATGTCAGCTCTTGAGAAAAACCTGAACTCTAAAAGGCAAAGAGTGAAAGTCAACACCCATGAACAACTGGATGAGGATTCGGTGTGATGCACAATAAAAACATCCCAGTCTCAGGTCCAATCATGAAAATGAGGCCAAAATTGAGCTGAACAGTTACATGTACATGTTATTAATTTCTAAAATTAGGTCTTTTTTCCCTGTTGCAGGTAATAAAGAATAAATTTTGAAACATGGTTGTCTACTATTTATTTCATTACGATTTATAGACCAGCATAAACATATACATGTATATATGTGCATGTACTGTCTATCTTTTGTGTTGTGTACTCATCCATACCACTGGTAACTGGTAATCTGTCTGCCCACGGTGGTCAACCTTCTTTGCAGTGGGCACCTCCTTACAATGGCCAGTAGCGGCATTGCTCATCAGTGAGATTTGTTTATCAGTTAAATATCTATAACATTGTTTCATAACCTTTGTAAATACTGCCCACTTCCAACAAAGATTCGTCTGATTTCATCCACATTTAGCCCGTGCAAACTTGCAACTTAAGTTTGTCCACACCTTCAGTAGGTTGTTGAACCTCTATAGTCGAACTAAGGCAAATATACAAAAGTTAAAACTTAAATAGATTCAAAACTATAATAGATTGAGGTGCCTTTCCAACTTCAATTTATAGGTTTTCAGCATAGCAGCATGATAATCCAACTTCAATTTATAGGTTTTCAGCATAGCAGCATGATAAAGATATTGTTGCAGTAGTTAAATAAATACTAAAGAGGAAATGTTCAAAAGTTTTCTGGGCACAGACTGATTTGCTGACAAGGACGTCAAATTTTTCTAGCAGTTATTATAATTATTATTATCATTATTATCATCATCATCATCATTATTATTTTTATTATTTTTTGTCATTATTATTATCATTATTTCATCATAGTTTTGACGATTTGCACAATTATCTGATACGCTGTTTGACAATGTAATTATGTTGCACAGAATCTCCTCCATGTACGGACATCAGTCCATGCAGCCGCAGCCTTCATGGTGGTTTTTCCAAGTGACAACTTTAACATGTCTATCCTTGACATGGTCTCAGAGGGATTTGTACAAGGCCACGCCTGCATCAAATTGTATTTTTTACGAAATGAAATTTTTTTAAACCAACAGGTCTTAAAAGATACCTCTTAATTGACCGACGCTATAGTCTGCCACTTCCAGTCCCTGGGCATGTGACATTGCTGGGAAGTCTTGCTCTTAATGAGAGATGAAAAGTCAGCGACCAGAAACATCTTGAGCATTAAATTGCGAGTTGAATGACATGCAAGCCACTAAACAGCATGATCACCAACAGGACAAACATACAGCACGAGCATCCACACACCACTAGAAGGTATAATTATCAGTCAGACATGGCAAGATCATCCACAAGTAATTAGATGGATGGATCATCCATGGGCTACCTGATGGCGGGATCATTCACAGTTTATCACAAGGCTGGATCATTCATATGTTACTGGAAGGCAGGGTCACCAATTAATTAATTAATTTATTTATTTATTTATTTATTTATTTATTTATTTATTTATTTATTTATTTATTTATTTATTTACTTACTTATTTTACTTATTAATTTATTCATCACGATCAAGACTGAGAAGAGTTGGATAAAGGTTGTCCCTTGGGGCAACAATTGACATTCCTCAACAGTTTAGGTCCAGAAGATGTCGCCATCGATGATGGGGCGATCTGGGCAAGGTTCGTTGGTCCCTGGCTATTTACAAAAAAAAATACATGTATATCTTATTAAAAGGAATGAGTTTCTTCTTTTCAAAAACATTTGGATCAGACGCTCTATTCTGGGTTGAGGGATGCGTTCCCACGCTTCCCTTAAGACCTGGATCAGTTGTCGGCTGGTCGGGCAGGGCATCCTTCTGGAATTCACTGGCCAAGTTAGTCCCACGGGTGCTCGTGTCTGGAGAAAATGCTGACCAGGGCAACACACCAAATTTGTTGGCCTCCAGAAACTGTATGAACACCCAAGCCATGAGCAAATGTGCTGTATCTTCCTGGAGCAAGTCAATGTTCAGGCGGTTCTGAAGAAAGGGCTTGAGATGTGGCTGAAGAATTTCATCCAGATACCGCGGAGCAGTCAAATTGCCAGCCACGGCCCCGCCGCACACACCCCCCCCCCCTCAAAAAAGGTATGCCTTTGAAATCCAAAATATCCAAATGTTTACTGCTATCAGTAAATTCCCCCTGCGTAAAATAAGCATGTGTAACCACTTTCTTTAATCCGTGTGTAGTGCGTGGTTACTGGTAACTTCCATAGAATTTCTTTTCCAGGCTCGTTGAACTACACACTTGATCCACTTCACTGATAAAATACACAACTCACTAAAATTAAAATAATAAGTTTTATTGACTGGGAGCAGAAACTGGGAAAATTAAACAATAGGAGGGCCAAGTGGCATCTACTTCACGATGCTGTCAATGAAAAAAGCAATTGCTGTTACACAACCAAAAGTAACCCCATCCTAGTCGCCTTTTTTTTTGTTTTGTTTTTTTTTTTTTGGTTAAACGTCTGAGAGTACACACCACTTACACACAATTGATGCAGGATGATTCGATCACCCATGACAAGGCAACTTCGAGTATGCACTTGTACTACTACCAACGTCAGTTGGCGCGCCCATCCAATTCAACCATCGGTACCTCAAGTCCATATAAACACCACTGAATCAGCTCCTAGGAATAACTCCACAAGCCCTCGGGTCCTCTTACAGGTTAACACTGTAAAACACACAGAGAGTGAATGAGCATGCAGCACAACTTCCCACACGTCATCTAGGATGGGCACCAAGAGAACGTCACCTTCGAACTCCTGGAAACTTAATTATAACCACAGGATAACAAGTGGTACATCATCATCAGCATTATAGTACATGTACTCTTGAAGGCTTTCAATCCATCATCAGGGCTGGTATATAGTGGACTGACACTTCCATCAAACTTTGCCACATTTTAAGCCGAGAGGCAAATACAACCTATCATTTTTTCTCCCTTCCTTTAACCATTAAAGTATTCTTGAATTTTTGTTTATCAAGGGAGTGGATTGCAGATTTTTCAGATCATAAAGTTAACCTCATGCTGATTTTATTACATGGACTCACGATCTGTTTCAACCAAAATGTCAATGTCTCAACTTACACTTTGGATTTGTAGTTTTCCAAAAAATGTTTAATAACATTTTGCATGTTGCACTTTGCTCAGTATATTTCTGACAATGAACAAATTAGATCATAGGGAACCAATTAAACATTCCATGATCATTAATTGTTATCAACTACAATATTAAAATACAAAAACAAAATCTCTTTTAACAAGCAATTACAATTCAAAACTACTAGGCATGAATATGCCCCAATAATCCTTCAACCTAAATATTAGTCTGAGGTAAGTATCATCAGATATGTTTTTAATGTAGATACAAAGATCATAATCAGTGATTCATTCTGTTCTTGGACCGACTTTTATAATTATAAAACCTTATGAACTGGGTCACACTATATGAAATTAAACTTATAAGATGCACATGTCTATGGGGTCACATGCACGAATCTTGGTCAATATTTCTATGCAATTCTGTAATATTGCTGCACTTGTTCAGAAAATCTACTGCTGCAAGTAAGGAGTCTTATCCTGGGCCAAGCCTGGGCCTAGTTCTTCAACCTGCCACTAGGTGGAGTTTGTGGCATACCCAGAGACCAAGTATAATTTTCTCATTAGGCTTTCATTTACAAAGGATAGCTGGTCTCTGGTGCCATTACACATTTGTATCACATTCTGCGATTTACTGGATTTCCATGAAATTATAACTTGTGGAAGGGCTTTAAAAATGAACTTAATATTTATTGTTTTTCCCCATTACTACTGGGTCCATCTCTCACAATGATCAGGTATATACAAAACAAAATAGGCCTAATTTATACTCTTTTCCAAGATATTGAGAAAATGAATTGGATAGAACCCTGCCTCATGTTTTGGGGCCCTTTGGGGTCATGGCCACGTGATTGAATACCCGTTCACCACCATGGACTCACATTGGCAACTCATTGTGTGGGCTTTGATTCACACTTAATGGACTTTCCTATCTGATTCACACTTCAAGGGGTTTTCCATTTAAATCTGGCCAACATATATGACAATTGAAAATGACGCAGGAGTCGTTTTTCTTTTCTACCCACCTGCAAGACACACAGAGAGGGAATGAGCATGCAGCAAGACTCCCCACACATCATCTAGGATGGGCACCAAAAGAATATGACTTTGGGACTGGTCACGTGACTCTGCTTTTCCCTTTTTTTCTCGACCAAGATAGAAATGAATCCTGGTAATTTTATCTTATAAAACTACACTTAAGTGAAAAGTTTTGATTTATACTGTTGAAACTTGGTTGTTTGCAATACAGCTTAGGTCTAAAATCGGAACGATACACATTCGCCCTCTAGTGGACAAAGGGGCAACCCTTTGTTCTTCAGGTTTTCAGAAGCAACACCAGGGGGGCACCTCCTATTTCATGTTCACTCACTGGTTCCAACTTGTAGTACTTTATGTAGTGGTGCCTCCGACTCTCAGCGATGCCTGCCAAATCGCAAGGACTTTTAATACTGCCTTCTCCCGAGTGTGTCTCCGCTGGTGAGGGCTTCTTTGGTATTGACCGGATCCTGACCAGGGGAGACACCAAGTTTCACACGATTATAAGCTCTGCTACATTGTGATAATTATTCGTGTGTGTATAGAATTTTACTTGGTTGATTGTGATGTATATTGTGTAATGTATATGTTTCCTGGTCTAACTGGGGTCTCAATAAATTATTATTATTATTATTATTATTATTATTATTATTATTATTATTATTATTATTATTATTATTATTATTATTATTATTATTATTATTATTACATTGTACATAATTTCAATCAAAACACAGCTGGACCATGCTTATTCTCAGTCTGTCTTAATTAGTAACATATGGACCCACAAGGTCACATAGTTACCCATGCATAGATCATTGCATGCTTATTTTACCCAGGTGGAATTTACTGATTTCAGTAAACATTTGAAAATCTCAACATTTAACCAAAAAATATTACCAAACTGGCTACAAGTGGACATTGCCATACTTGCCTGAACACTGCTTGCCACGGTTGGATATTATGTCACCCGTTGTTCTTGACTCATAAGCAGCCTCTTTCATTTTAAATAGTTTTCAGCACCGGTGGTAACTCAGTAAATACAAGGGTTATATATATATATATATATATATATATATATATATATATATATATATATATATATATATATATATATATATATATACATATATATACATATATATGTATATATATATACATATATATATATATACATATATATAATTTAGAAATATTTTATATGGTCATTTCTGACCACGTTTGTTATGCTGTAGGTTCTGTTGACCATGACATGACCATGGTTTGGGCACTGCCTATGCCCCCAGTGGGGTCAAGGGGCAAAGCCCTTTGTGGGGTGCCAGGCGGCGAGACCCCTGGAAGCTCCTGAAAAATATTCATTTTGCGCCCTAAAATGCTATTTTGTGCTACAGATTTCCCCAATCAGTAACAATGATAAATCTCAGCAAACATGATGTTATGAAGAACAAAGACAAAGGCTTTGGACTTGGTTACATTTGAAAAGCAGAAAGTCTACATTGCAGCCTGTGTGACAATATAAGCAGAGTCAAAAGTTCACTCAGCACTTTACAGTGGTCTCAAATGTACTCAGCACTTGCAGGTTCAGCAAGTTTTTGTGTTGATCAACGCAATATATTGGGCATTTACTTAGGGATGAGTAGAATTAATCTTTGAATTTATTGTTTCTCGTCTCCTACATGATCTCTCAGGGAGTAATACTGCGCTGTCAAAAAGTCACAAGTCAACTTTCACATATGTCACACTACTTGACTGAATTCCATGGTAGTCCATCAAATTGTCAAAAGCACTGTAATCAAGATTTGTTATTCAAAGGTTTCATCCCCAAACTTAGGCATGTGAATCAGGATGAAGGTTATATAGCACATCATAAACAGTCTACAGAACATGATAATGTCTTGTACTTCACTAGCACGGGTGACTGAAATGTATTTGCACTACATCAATAAACTGCCCAGGCACCTTTGTGTTAGCAATTTGAATTCATTTTTTCAGTTTTTGTTTTGTTTTTCAACATGGGTACTCTTTTAAGGTGATCGAGGTCACTTTTCCCCTTCTGTTGTTCCTGCACGATATTTATTTCCTCCTGTTTAGCGGTGGTAGCCATTACCTCTTTGTTTAGTTCTTATAGCTTATGCCTGTGAAGGCCAACTGTCTCTTTTTCTTACCTCCTCCTATTGAAGGCTAATGCTTCTGCCTCTTTGGCCTCAGTGGCTTTTCGCAGCTCAAGATGAGCTTTGGATCTTGAAAGTGCAGCAGCATAAGCCTTGCGTGTTTGTGGTGTGATTTTGCAATGCAAATGTTCACAACTACCAATACTCTTTACATTGTTCTTTATGGGCATGTGTGCATTGAATGTTTCCTGCATCATTTTGTTCCTCTTTAGGGTCAACACTTCTTTTTTCTATGCTGAATGCTCGTTCTACTTCAGCTGCTGAGTGATGAATACTAAGTAGACCTGTTGCCAGCTTGCAGAGAAGGGGAAACCGTGGTACGGAGACCATGGGTCCATTTTGCACTTTCATGATCATAAACCCCCACAACCTGTGTCCAGTATGGTGACACATCCAGAATGATTTCCTTCTTCCTTGTTTCTGTTTCCACTGCTTTGAGCCGATCTTGGGGTATGTCCCCCAAAAGTAGCCCCCTGATAATCTCTTATACCTTCTGGTAACTTATCCCTCTTCACAAATGGAACCACATTTACAAACTTCTTTTGCAAATGCAAGAGTTTACAGCTGAGAGTTTCATCAGACCTCTTGACAGGATCAAATGCAGACAAGGAGATTACAGTGTTGCTTGTGAGCTGGATCTTGCAATATGATATCAACTTTTCTGCACACTTGATGTTGATATTCTTGACACAACCCATGAATTCTTGGAAAATGAATGCAATGCTCTGCTCTTCCAACCCTATGTTTTCCATGAACTGTTCCACAGGTGTAGGTAGAACAACTTTCTTCAAAGGCAGATGATGCTTTTCATATTTGTAAGCAGCATCCACTAGGTGCTTGTAGCTTTCAGTTGTACCTAATGAAGCAGGTCTGATGAAAGTGATCATATGGTCATAGAGCAACTTACCAGCAGTTCATCCTGTACATAAATGAGAAGCTCTTCTTTCTCCAATATCTTAACATAGGTGTTAAACTTTGCAGTCACATTTTTGCAGGAAGGGCAACTCTAACTTTAACAGGGTGCTGAATGGCTGGAAAAATAGTTGGCCAGATGAAACAACCTACTGGCATCCCCATCATCATTGTCCTTCTTTTGAAGGGACTGCTGTCAATACACATTTTCCATGGCATCAAACTGCGCAAAGGTCCGGGCTGCACAGGTCTCAATGACAGTCCACAAGTGAAAGAAAAAAGTACGAATAATCTGGTTGATAGAACATTTGGTTTATAGAACATTTTTAAAACTATAAAAATTATATATAAATATAATTGTTGCACAGACAGGACTCACTAAAAATTGAATACATTGTTAAAAACCTTCTTTTGAAATGTTTTATATTTATCAGCACTCTGTTGAAAAAAGGCATACCAGTTTGAGGCAAAGTGCAATTAAAATAAAGGGTTATTTAAAAAATAGAAGACAAAAATTAAATAGAATAATTGATAAACACTGTCATTCATAATAAATTACGAACGCAAAAGCATTCTAAGTTATGGGTCCTTTCATCCAACTCTATCACATAAGTGTATAAAAACCGTTATCGTTGGTATTGTTGAGTATCAAAATTTATACTCAGTAAGTCAGGATTGTAAAACTTTGGTTAAACTAGGAAATCCCACCACGCTGTCAAGATTTAATGGGGAAGTCCCCTACAACCAGCACCAGTACCTAGAAAGCCAGCCAGTTTTACTACACGGTCATCACAAGCATACTTAGGAGTATATCACAAGATACACAAGTAATGTTGACACCACCAGGGAAGGAGTGAAGCATAAAAATCAAGGAAGCAGGATTGATTCTCTTCCACTAGAGATTACCCAATACCACTCTTACACCCAACTAAATGCTATATGGCTCCTAAGCTATTGCACACCAGCCACTATCTGCCTACTCTGTGTCCCCTTTTTTTCTTATATTGTGGTACCTGCACAATTCCAAGATTGTCCTGTCCCTATCATCATAAGAAAGGCTCTAACAGGTAACATTTACTTGAAAGCAAATGTATCTTACAAAAAGCATTTAAAAAGGTATATTATAGAACAGTGAACCAAGGGTGGGCTTCTAAAGATATCATGTGCATTATGATCAATAGTGTCAGAGGCGATCTTTACTTTAGAGCAGGTACTACTGCATGATTCATGTTTTTCATGTGCATCTTGATTGAATGCATAACATTGCCTAGTAAAGCATTAAGCTGTTACCTGTATCAAACTATATTTTAATTTTTACCTTTCCCAGTGTGCCTGAGTAAAGTAGATACACGTGTATGTAATTACATATCTACACCACAAATTTTAAATGATCAGACATGTTCAGTTGTTGCAATAGTCTAGATCTCACTCTCTGTGTTGTCTGATATAATATAGATATGATATTGTACAGTCAGAGGTGATGCTATGCTTCATAATATTCAGATTACCTCAAAATGTCTTCAAAAGAAATTAAATACCACATAAACAAACAATTTAACCATTTTAGGATGAAAATAAGATGCCTAACAAGGAAAATTTGCATTTGATAGTCACAAGTGGGACATTGGTGAACTCCTGTTACATCGGACTGGCACTTCTGGTTTTGTTTTACATTTGCAACACCAACTTAAAGAGACAAATTATGCAGTCAGAATCCTTCATTTGAGTATTTTTTCTCATGAGTTATGCAAAATAAACGACAACAATTAAAAGAGAGATCTATAGTTTTCATGGTCGTACAAAGGGATCTCTTACCTACCATAAAATTTGTCAAATATTACAATTATCATTCCCCGGTCTGTGACAAGAATTTGAGTAATAGTACATTCATGTCACATACTTTGTGTCATCCATCCTCAGCATCAGTCTATCCTGCATCCCGAGCTCTTTACAGGCATGTTAATACCTCTGCTGGTGGGTGGGGTACTTTTTGAGATCAGAATGCACATCAACAAACAGTGTCTTGACTTTCTCATCAAATGCCATCAGTGCATATTTTAGCACGTTTGCTATGTATATGGTGATCCGGACAGCCTCCCAGCTCATGTAAATATTGTATGTTGTTTTTCATCTTGGTGAGGACACCTCCTCTTGCACCTCTCATTGTGGGGCAACTGTCTTTTTCTATGTGAATGAGACTGTTTTTAAGTGTATTTCATCTTGGGTAAATGTAATTTCTAACACTTGCACCAGGCTGTTTGCATCTTTACTGGCAATATCCAGGGTTTTGTAGTGTTCAGAGACAACTCTACAGCTCTCCATGGTAATACCTCACTGTAATCGCCAACTGATTTGTCTTTAATACCGTGGACTCATCAATATTCACACTGAAAAATGCAGTTGGCAGGCAATTTGCTTACTCTTTGCTGTAATATGGCCTAAGTCAATGGGTAATTTCGTATCCCTGCTTTGTGGTGTAGATGCTGAACTGAAGAGTTGTTGATTTTGTTCTAATTATTTTGATATAGATACGTAAATATATATGCATATCAAAATAATTAAAACAAAATCAAAAAATCTTCCCTTCAAACAACTTGCTTGCTTTCCCTCACTGTATGGACCCATACTGTTTATACATGCCATAGCTGTGGTGCTATCAACACAAATTTGGACATGTTGTTCCTGTTCACAAAAAGTTTGTAATGTAAACTAAGTTGAATAACTCCAGCTGGTTAATATGTCAGTTACTTTCTGACTCAGGCTATTGGCCTCCACATTTTTCATTTCCTCGTATACCATCCCAGCCTACAGTGCTTGAGGCATCTGAACTGATAACAATGTCAGGGTTACATGGCAACTGGATTAAAAACTGAGTCTGAACTTTCAATCCACCAGTCTCAGCCCTGCTTGGCTTCATCAGTTATAAATCCCCCTTCATACCAGAAGGCCATTCTATTCCTGACCTCACCAGGGTCAAAAACCTTTCCCAAAGCATGGGCAGCTTCCCGATCTGATAAAAGTTGTAGATATGGGTGGTAAAGACAGGCTCGAAATATGAATATGGCTAGCTCCACACACGCTCTCCCTGACAAAGCCACAATCCTTTCAAATTCTCACACATGGCCCAGCCACCCAGCCACCCTCCGCTCTATCTGGCCAACTTCTAATCAACCTATGCTCTCCATGCTGCAGGGCCGCTAGAGTCCAGACCCATCCCTGCTCTGTATGCTCAACCCCTGTCCTGTATTTCCACGCTACCCCCTCTGTGTATCATCTTCCAAGTGATAGCCCTTTCTCAAAGGCAGGCTGATCTTCAAGGCACAGCTCCATCATCAATTTGTTGTACTGTCCTAACAGAAGTCTCTGCCTTTCTGTTAACCATGTTCTGACCAAAAATCTTTTCAGTCTTCTTCTTTTGCTTCTTTGGCAGAAATCTTCATCTCTTTCAAACATATGCTGCTGTTGAATAGCCATCATGAACATTAAAACTTTGTTTCTATGGCACCTTTCTCTGTAGGCTTGAAGTGCCATGATGATTTGCACCCTTTGGACCACCATGACAAAATACAAAGAGTGTGATTTTGCCTGTTTACACTCCCTTGTCTATAGAGCCCCATTCAAAGGCTGATCATCCTTATTTTTTTAAAAATGCCAGATCAGGAAAGATCGTGTCTTGCTTAGGTCGAATCCTGGACAGCATAAAAATGGTCCCATTTAGGTCAGCAGTGGGTCAGAATAAGTGGCTAGAGTGGGTAGGAATTTTGAACATGCCCTAAATATTTGAGAAGGCTTCCTGATCATTCAAGATCGGGAGTACATGTGGGGTGATGTGTACACATCTTATCTTAATCCTAAGTTGATCATGGTTTGGTCATGTATGATTGGGGTTACATTATAGGTGAAGTGGGGAGGAATTCCTCTGGTGCTATTCAAGACCAATCCCTGATCTAACCTGTGCTCTACACACACTTGCCCCAGCTGAGCCTCGGATGATCAGGTACTTTTCACTGACCAACCCAGTATCCATAAATATATGCTTTCCCATGACCAACATAGGAAAAAGATAAGACTAAAATCTGATCACCAGGATCTAGATAGAATCAATTAATTACCAACCCACGCTGTGTGCTTTTCTCAGGGTGGCACTGTGCCTATACAAACCAGACAAAAGTCACACTGTGTATTTTGTCTTGTGCTCCAAAGGGTGCACATGATCATGGCACTAAAAGCCTACAGACAAAGGCACCATAAAATCTTCTTTTTTATGTTTATGGTGGCTATTCAACAGCAGGAGCTGTTTCAAGATGATGAAGTCTTATGTCAAAGAAGAAAAATAAAAACAACTAGAAGATGTTGGGTAAGACCATGGTTAACAGAAAGGTGGAGACTTCTGTTTTGGCATGACTGCAGATTGATGATGTATGCTGCACCTTGAAGCCAAGCCTGCCTTTTGAACTTTGTTTGCATGTCTCCACAGCTGTTTGATGAGATCATTAACGCATCAAATTGTGCATTGAAAAGCAGGACACAAGGTGGAGAAAGGCACTGGATCCTGGTCTCAAGCTAGTTGTTACTCTCCATAATCTTGCTTCAGGAAATAAGTGCTCATCTCTCCAGTACACTTTACCCACTGCTTGCAATTCCGTCAGTCAGTTTGTTTCTGAAGTCTGTGGAGCAATAGTGGAGGAATTCAAGGATGGTGTGATTGGGTATTCTCGAAGTCCTTATTGGTTCAGTCCAAAATAATACCAGTCTCTTTGAGCCATTCCACCATGATGGCTTCTTGAGCTGGCTCAAATATTTAATACTGCTTGGGGTACTTTATGGACTCCTGGGATGCTTGAGTCTCTGCTGTGCAGCATCCTTACGGCCCTGGTCCGAGGCACCATCAGAAGCTCTGTTCTCCCTGCCGCTTTCAGCTTTTGTGTAATCTCAGTGTGATTAGGCCTACTATGAGATTCATCTGCATCTTCAGTCTCTTGACACTCAAACGTGCAAGCTTTCCTTCTGTTAACTTCACAGTCATTGGATACTGAGTTCAGGATAAATCCTAACTGCAACAATCTTTCTCAGATGGGCTTGCCTCCAGTGCAGAGGCTTTGTCAATGTTGTGACTACCTATGGGGCACTTGAGCATGAATGAAAACGGTCAGCATAACCCTCCATACAAATTCCAAGTAGTTTTGAAAATCAGAATTAAGCATCAACATTTAAAAATGTCTTTTGGTCACATTGTGATTCAAACCTTTATGATTCAATACCATTCTATGACTCCCATCATTTTAGGCTTCATGAAAATGTTCAATATATATTCTCCCTGCTCATTCTGGCTTGTAACAAGCATACCTTCCCTGAAGAACTTTTCAATTTCAATGTCACTAATGTCAACTTCTTGTTTGCACATCATCATTTCTCACGGTGGTTTGCAGTGCAAAGGTTCTTGATCAATTTCAATTTTACAGCCAATTGCAGTATTCAGAACTCAAATGGGACTTGTAAATTTCTTTCAATTTTCCGATATTTGTGAAAACCTACCAGTTCAAATGTTATCTGCCAGCTCTATGAATCTATGTTGCCAAACTTCCCTACAAGGATCTCACTTTTGGGACTGGCTCACCTCAGATTCTTCCCATTTACAGTGTGAAATTACTGTTGCTGCTGACCCCCACAAGTCCTCTTCCTCTTCCTCTTCCTCTTCCTCTTCCTCTTCCTCTTCCTCTTCCTCTTCCTCTTCCTCTTCCTCTTCCTCTTCCTCTTCCTCTTCCTCTTCCTCTTCCTCTTCCTCTTCCTCTTCCTCTTCCTCTTCCTCTTCCTCTTCCTCTTCCTCTTCCTCTTCCTCTTCCTCTTCCTCTTCCTCTTCCTCTTCCTCTTCCTCTTCCTCTTCCTCTTCCTCTTCCTCTTCCTCTTCCTCTTCCTCTTCCTCTTCCTCTTCCTCTTCCTCTTCCTCTTCCTCTTCCTCTTCCTCTTCCTCTTCCTCTTCCTCTTCCTGAAACGTGAGGCTGTTTAGTCCAGTTTGACCTGTTAACTCTCTCCATGCCTGGGCCCTGGCCTGGCACTTAAAACCTTTGTTGTAGGAGTCATGTTGGCCTTGAGAGAAGCCCTGCGACCCTTTGCATACCAAAGCAATCCGTTTCAATCAGATCCTTGAAGGATTTCACCAAATCTTCCCTAAAGTAATAGGCTTAATTTGAAACTGTCCACATTGCAAATTTGTTGGAATCTGGTATTTATGTTTGACTTGATTGCCTCCCGACAAATACTTGTATACATGATGCTATATGCCATTAATATAGTCTCAAGTATTTCTTACATTATATCGATAAACAGGCATGTGTAATACATTAAGTCACTGGTCTTACACAATGTTGACCTATTCCATTGGTATTGTTCTTGCCTGTGCATGCAACCTTTAGTTTTTTCTTATTTTTTTCCTTTGTTGTCTGTTTACCTGACACTATGACTTTTGTTGACACTGAGAGGTCAAAAATATAGGTTGATTATTGCATTTCCATGTGCTATTTATAAGTTTTGTGTTTCGACATGTTAAAATTCAAAGTTCCATGTGGGACAATAGAGACATTTTCTTTCCCTTTTCATCACTTTGCAATTTTTATGCTGACAGATGTTTGTACCCCTTCACCTATTCCTGCACCAAGCTTGGCATTACTCTAGCAGATCTTAAACCAAGAAAAGGATTCAATGGTGATCAGGAATAGAAGTTTTGCAACACTGCATAACAATTTTAACGTGTTATTTTCAAAATGTTGGCATTGTTGTTTTGTTCTGGTGCTTTGAATTTTATCTTATCTGAAAGCTAGTAATATTCACAGCATCGTCTCCAAGATGACCATACGCCCAAAATCATTTATTTTCAATGCTCAAAATGCAGATGAAGCTCAAAGTTTGCAAGCATATTTCAATTTCGCAAGTAAAGTATATTTAGTCTATTTATACCTGTCCGCTTACTTTCTGAGTAAATTTTTCTTTTGAAGAATTGTGTTAGCCCTTTGTGGGGACATTCATCCTAACCCAAGATCCTCTATTCCAAACTTTCTTAACATTCTTCATTTAAACGCCAATAGTCTTACAGCTAATTATAAGTTGGACTCACTGGAAAGCCTGTATCTCTGTCAAGAAGTTGGTGCTTTATGTTTAAGTGAAACTAAACTTGTGCTGCTGTACCAAATACAGATGTATTAATTTCAGTATTTTAACCACCGCTAAGACATGACAGCAACAGTCACGGGGGCAAGTGGCTTTTTTGTAAGGGACTATGTAAGTTACAAACTCCTAGAAAATCTGCAAAGTACAGATACAGAGTTGCATTGGATTCAGCTCTACATTACCAAATTCAAAGTTTTTGCAGCTACCTTCTAGAGGCCTCTGGGTCATGTTGTGTGCACAAGTGTCACGTTTCTTGAGTCATTTCAAACTTCCCTGTTAAAAGCATCACCACAGTGTCCACATGCCATTGTGTTAACTGCGGATTTTAATGTATCAGGCATATGTTGGAATAGGTCTTGCAGTATGACATTTGAAGGGGAATTTCTCAATGCTTCTACCGGGTTAAATTTGCATCAAGTAGTGACCAAACCTACGAGGGGTCGATCAGTACTTGATCTTGTGTTCATTTTTCAGGATACATTTAAGGCAAGGGTCCCAAATCTCGCCACCTTATCTATTTGAGACCATGAACCTGTTCTTGTTACTGCAGATCTATCGCTCAGAATTAGACATGTTTATGAAAAAAAGTCATTAGGGATTACTCTAAAGTGGATACAAGAAATATGGATATGTAAGTCAACTTTCAGAAACTGACGTTTGTGGAGGTCTTACTACTTTCTTAAAAGATGTTGCGAGCAAGTGCTTTCCCATAAAGAAGTGACAATTAGAACAAAGGATTAACTATTTATGACCGGTCAATTAAGACATGCAATAAAGGTGAGAGATCGTCCAAACAAAATCAAGCAATTAAGTATATGTACTCCTCTCTTAGAATGGATCAAATCTTATCTCAGTACCAGACAACAAAGAGTAGTTTTGGAGGCACTTTTCCAGATTGGATCAAAATTGCATCAGGTGTACTCCAGAGTAGTTTTCTTGGCCCTTTGCTCTTATTAGTCTTCATTTATGATCTTGTCAACAATCTTTCATGTTCCACGTACATGGTTGCTGATGATACTTCTCTGATCGAAATTTTTGATACCCCTGAACAAACTGCCATCAGTTTGAATGAACATTTATTAGGATTAACAAAATGGGGAATTAAATGGAAAATTGACTTTAGCGCACTGAAACCAGAAGAAATGGTAATCTCCACAAAAACTAAATCACCCTCTCTTACATTTGATGGGAAAAATAATTAAAATGGTACCTGAACACAAAATCTTGGTGTCTTCCACTCACACAATCAATCATGGGACAAACACATAAGAGCAATTTGTAATAAGGCATCAACCCATTTTTAATGTTAAGAAACTGCATGTCTGCTTCACCTTGGAATGCTTTATAATCTGGTAATAAATCAGTAGACTAATTTTGGAGTATGCAGCTCCTATTATTGACAATTGCTCCCTTTAGTCATGCTACCCTCTAATCACTTAAATGAAAAGCTGAGTTAATTGTAACAGGATCAATGAATACATCAAGCTGTGTCAAAGTCTAGGGGTCCTGGCCTAGCTGATAGATGTAAAAACCATAAAATGGTGCTTTACTTTAAAATTGTAACTGGCTTATGCCCCACTCATCCGATTTCTCTCCTTCCAAAACCAAACAAAGACATAACTTCCAATTACGTATTCTAGCCCCCAGACATCTGCATTAGCAGTAGCAAAGTAGAAAATAAGCTGGATCTCAGTTTTAGTTGTTTCTTTTTCTAAGAGGACCTCACTGAGTATGAGGGGGAAGATGTAGGGTCAGGAACAGAGAAGGACAGAGAATTCAGCCTTACTGCATGGACCTGTCTGAAAAACTGAGCACCAGCGGTAGTTCAAACGCCAGAGCTTTGTTACCGCCACAGAAGGTGGGGCAATAAAACTTGCAGGTGTCAACTGTGTATTTGCAGCTGCTGGTCTGCCGAGTATTAAATGGTGGGATGACGGTAAACTTTGATAGTATTTTACCAATATAAATGATTCATTTTTATTGCATTTTTCGTGTTTCAAATTTTCAATTTTTATTCATATTTTTTTTTATTTCAAACGTTAGTCTACCCCTCCGTGGTCCACTACAGGAGTATATCCTGACTCTATGGTATGGGGAGATTATGCATGTTACTGGCATTTTCAGGTGCTCCATTGGATGCGGTGCCCACGAAATCAACAATTTGATCACTTTTTTATTGCACAATTTTCAGATACGCCAGTATTGGTAAATTTGAACTGCACCAAAATCAACTTTTGCTTGTATTCAATCTTATTTTGTAGACTTAAAGTTCTGCATTAGACCGGCATTCATTGAGAATAGCGTCTAAATCATATAAGGTTTGTCTTTGCTGATCAATAGTGAAGCTGACCCATAGAGACGGCAATCCCTTCATAAAATCCCTACTAATCATCATAGAGCATAAATTGAAACTCCATTTTGCTTGTCTTGGCGGTACCAGAGCCGCGGAACAAAGGGCCCCACTTATCGCTTATCTCGTTGCGATGATTAGCGTAAAACAAAGGCGGAAGACACTGTTTAATACGTATCAGTGAGCTTAATGGGTTTTGTGGTACTGAGATTCGCCATGCTCAGCCCTTCAGATAGTAGGTACATGGTCACTGGAAGGAGCCATGGGCTACAACAAAGCCGGTCAAGTTTGCCGGTGCAACTGGTGCTGAGTCTGTGCCAAGCACTGACCATGCCATTGCTGCCATGGAAGATCACCAAAACTGGCGCTTGGGAAGTGTAGACTGGTATTGGTAAGGGACGCTCTTCAAAAGTCATTGTGCAAAAATTCCCATGCAAGTGACTGGTGGAAGTTTACGGGGGCCATCTTGTGTGGTTGCCAATAGCCAATACCGGCAGTGTACACTGCACGCTAAGACAGTGTAAAGGTAAACTCAAAACCGGTTGAGTTTGGAATAATAGGCCTGCGTGCAGCAGGCTTTTAGTTATATATTATTTTTGTGATTTTTATATAACAAGGCTTAGGATACGTGAAGGTAAAGAGTCGCATTGAAAAGCATCTGTGAGCCCATGCATACCCAAACGGATTAATAATGACCACTGCAGCATGCCGAAAACTTCAAAAGAGGGGAATACACAGGCACTTGACCACAACTTGCTTCTGGCTGATGTTTAACATTTGAACCAATGTACTTACTATATTTGGAAATTCAAACACTTTTCTTTTTGAAATACTCTTAGTTTATCTCCTTTAAAACAACATCATATCTTTAACTACATGCCTAAAACACATCGAATTATATAATCATGTTGTTTAGATTCTTATTGATGGTCATTTTAGGCCTAGAGGGCTTTTCTGATGGATTGATGTTGGTGTTGGTGTCACTTTGTGGACTTATATGGATGAGGATCATTGTTGAGATGGTGGTTGCAAGTAGTACCTTTTTAAATACTGAATCTTATAGACATTTTCAACAAGTTAAGAGCCTCTGCTTACAAATTCTCTGATGTGATGCAAATTTTGGTCCCTTTTCATAATTTGTATGGTCCTGTATGTGCATGAATGATACAACTGTTCAAGCCAATTTAGTGAAATAGGCCTATAATTTCAAACAAAACTTTTTGCATTCTGTCATGTGAAAACTAGATAAGGTTTTTTCCCCCCTATGGACCTTTGCACTTACGTTTTGGTCTCTTTTGGGAAAATACGAACTATAAATTTATATTTTCAGCTATACATACCAAGGAACATTGCCTTTGGTCGGAATTGACTTGGATTTGTTTCATTAGGACTACGGTTTGGATATGGTAATCACACTGTCTAATTTGAATACACATAAGCCACACAGCGGGAGGTGCTACTGTTTTGTCTGTCTTAGCGTGCAGGTATACTGCCGGTATCGGCAACGGTGCAAGATGGCCTGCCTTCTTGGTTTAAATATATTTTGTGCTGAAAAAGAAAAAAAACGATCGGGAACAAGGGCGTAGCCCTATATGAATCCCTTTCTCATAAAAAAGGAGAAAATAAAGCACTCTTCGGCAAAAAGAGGGTAGACGTCACTGATCTAAGACAATTGCACACAAGACAGCAAATCACCCACAGAATAAATGGCGTGCCTTCTTATTAGGCCTATAGGCTATAATCTGGCAGTATTCAAAGACCTTAACTTCAACCAGTCACTTGTATAGTAATTTTCGGACACTGGCTTTTGAAAAGCATCGCTTACCAGTCTAAACTTCCCAAGCGCCAGTTTTGGACATATTCCGTGGCACTGCTGCTGCGCCATGATCAGTGTAGGCACAGACTCGATCAGTCCCAGTTGCCCCGGCAAAGACCGGCTTTGTCGTAGCCCATTCCAACATCGGTTCACCATGGTGGCTGAGTTCAGATTGGACAAGCGGGAACAGTTTCTTGTTTGCATCACCATTTTAATCCAGTAAGCCATGAGCACACTGACATTCACAGCTGCGAGTCGATGCTTACAACCGCAGTTGGTGTGGAAGCTCCCTTTCGTTACGTCACAGACCCCGGTGGTCAAACAATGCGGAAAGTGGCGATGTTTGACGAGTGTGGCCACCAAATGAGACACAATTCCGCACGATGAAATTGTACATAAAGTGTATATAGCGTCGTCGCGAAGTCAAATTTTTTCACAAGTGCTATAACAATTCAACTGCGTCACTTTTCATAAAAAAATAAAGCACTTGGCGAGGCAGAACTTTAATTTTATCAAAACTTATCTACCAAACGCCTGCAGCGGGTTACCATCAAAGGCACAACTTCCCTCCACATATTTAAATCCACTCTGAAAAGCAGTATCTTGTCCGTATAGGCCTATACAGTGTGCGTCTTTATATGTACTGACGGTCGTTTGGATTAGTATACTTCTTCACTCTTTTCAGGCCATCAAGTCAACAATAAATATGTTTAAACTGAACAACTGTTAATTATTAGATGCCACAATGGAATTCGTATTATAGTCCTGCTGTTATTAAAGTGCCACCTCTGAATTGTAACCTAGAGCTAATAATGCACGCGATATTAAAGAAAAACATTCACTATTACATTTCTTATATCCAAGGATCAAGTCCGGGATATGAAAGACCAACGTTTTCGAGAATATGAGATGACGAATACAAACGCCACTCACCTGAGTGGAGCTTATCTTATCATGTTTGCACCATTGTGGCCCACTTGTTGATTCTCTGTTAGCGAACACCTCAGAAATAGTGACTGTTCCAAAGTCCGCTCTATGTTTCGATTTGGGTCAAGGTAGACAAGGGAATTTCCCGACAGAGGTGATGGTGACCATGTTTTGTTCGTTTCTTTGACATATCATTCAACGGTTTCTCCCTTGGAAGTTGTCGGACTTACCAACCCCAACTTGTTGGATAAATGGAGTACTAAATCCCTAGGAATCTGACTCAGTTTTAGTGCCACCTGCATTGTTTGTTTGGCCTAACGGTTTCATTTGTTGTTGGAACTAGTACTTTTCAACCAGGATCGAGTGTTTTCGGCGACATGTGTTGAGTCTGCACTTCAACTTGGTACGTTTCCCGATCGCCTCAAGGTGGAACACAGAAACGTTAAGCAAATAAGATCTGCATCTTCAGAGTTTTCGTAATCGGGGCCATGGCACCAATAAAAACAACAAGACGGTACGACGCAGACAGGTTACGCGTGTCTCCCTTGGGCTGGATAGCTTTCGTGCTCCAGATTATAGCTGATATTTTGGCCATCGTCAGCTTCTCGGCGCCTGGCTGGGCCTTCGTTGTGGCCATTGACCATACGGTGGGCACCTATGGAGGCAGTGTGGGATTGTGGCATATGTGTTCCACTCCCATCACTGGATATGGATATGAATATTGTGAGCTGTTGGCGGGCAATCCTGATGTACCAGGTAAGGGACAGACGTGAAAGCGAACATTATAAGTGAAAAAGAAAATAAATAAATAAATAAATAACAGAATATAATGAATATAAAATTGCTGTTGTGCATTTTGGCAGCTGTTACGTAAACTGCATATGACTTTCTTAATGAGAAATCGAAGACTTTGATCAGGAAAGGTAGGAAAGGGTAGTGACAGTTCGGTGTTATGACCCATTTTAGAACTCCATCTTAAAACCACGTGACCTGTGTTCGATTCCCACTGACCTATCGAAATCAAACTTCCAATTCAAAACGCTTTGTTGACATTAAAGTACTACATTGATGTGTCCATGGCGTGAGTATCAAATCAGATCTAAGCGGTAAATATATTTGAGGGGAAATACATATTTTCATTTTCATGTGCGTTTTTACTAGAAGAGTTCCCAGTGAGTACCGTTTGCTACATGATTATATACTCTTAATATATCGAGCCAATCCTTTTTTTTGAGGTAGAAGAGCTTTGACATTACAAGCTGGGCGCTGGTGTTGAGAGACACGATGTCGATTCGTATATCCCGTTGGATGCAACGAAAATTAATTATCGATATGTTGCGATTTTATGGTGTTTAATAAACAACAAATAGCAGTACCCATCACATCGATAACGCTGGTTGTAAGTCTGCAAACAGATGGCGCTGTTAACCATTAGAAGTTTTCATTAAGTGCCATCGAGAAGGACCTCTGTATTGACTTTTGAAAAACTTCAAATCATTGGAAGTGTACCACGGTTGGTGCTCAATTGAAATTAAAACATTTAAGATTGCATACGATGAGATCAATCTTCGCGTACTAGCAAGTTATATTCTCCACCCCCAGTTTTGTAAGTTGTCAGGTGCACAAGTTTAGTATGGAGGGGAAAAAATGTTGAAATGTCTGAGCTTGTTTGTGCAGGCACCAGTTTGACGTCACACCGCACGAAATCCTGCATACCCAAGTCAAATGCGTCTAATCTTAACCATTAAATTATCCACACCGGAACACTTTTAGACGTATTTAAAAATACAAAGTATTTTCCCTTTTAATTTACACACTGGTTTTGTTCATCATTCATCATCACAGCCAGGAATAGAAAGCGCCTAGAAGTGAGGAAGGTATGATCAGCGGTTTCAAACAATTTTGAAAACAGACTGTACCCTTATTATTCCTAGCTTTCGTCAAAAGTGAAAAATATAGGATGCTGTCTTATTTCGTCAAAAAGGGTGTGCGAGTTTACGTTACAAGGGAAAAGTAAACACGGTCCACTACAAGAAAGAAAGAAAGAAAGAAAGAAAGAAAGAAAGAAAGAAAGAAAGAAAGAAAGAAAGGAAGGAAGGAAGGAAGGAAGGAAGGAAGGAAGAAAGAAAGAAAGAAAGAAAGAAAGAAAGAAAGAAAGAAAGAAAGAAAGAAAGAAAGAAAGAAAGAAAGAAAGAAAGAAAGAAAGAAAGAAAGAAAGAAAGAAAGAAAGAAAGAAAGACTGTGAGCCTGTTTGTATTGCATGGTGTTTTGTTTTACAATTTGCACATGTAATGATAATGATAATAATAATAATTATTATTATCATCATCATCATCATCATCATTATTATTATTATTGTTATTATTATTATTATTATTATTATTATTATTATTATTATTATTATTATTATTATTATTATTATTATTATTATTATGGTGCTTTAACACAAAGCAGTCAGCACTGATGCATTGCTATTCATGCTGTAGGTATGATGAAGCTAATTGTGTTTTTGCATTACTTATCTTTCTTTTTTATTAATATATAACAAATTTTATTTGAAACTCAATCCGTTTAACACGGGGCACCATGGGCCGTGATAAGTCCATAATGCATCAATGACAGTTTATTTAAGAAACAAACTTCATTTGCATTGCGTTTATGCACTCTTATAGCTTACAGGGGTTGACAAACAAATGCCATGGACCACCGTATTGCTTCATGGTAAAAATGCCTGTCAATTCCTGCAGGCAAAATAACGTATACACTCAATGTAATTGGGTTTCGTTGCTCTTTCATTGTTACACACTAAAACATGATTTTTTTTAATTTACTTTTACCCATTCATTGTTCGAAAGTCGGCTTAATGCTAAAAATAGTAACTATAGATGGCGTAAACAGACAAACACGAGAGACAAGAAAATAGTTTACAAGTTTATTCGAAGTTTCTATTTTTCTGCTCCATAAGTATGATGTATAAACCAAACGTTTGCGCTTTTAGTGATTAATGATTAACAAGAAGAGTTAACAGGTGACGTGCGGATTTTATAAAGTCAGGCCCGCAAGTCAACACATAAAATGAGCCTATGTGTCGCCGTAAACAAACGCTGCAAGCAAACATGGCCGCCACCATGGACTGTTTGGGTATGTGATTGCTTTACCAACGAAACTCGTGCAAAATTGGCTTCTATAAAGTTGTATGACACGAACATTCCTCTTTTACAATAATCCTGTGGATATTTTACAACATCGACAGTATGGTAAGTGCTTATAGTTGCATTTAATCGATCTCTTTTGATACCGAAATTGTGGCATCATTCGGCGGGGGTGGGTGGGTGAGAAAGGTTCACAGCTTCACACTTGTTTGCAAAATCGGCAAACTTGTAGGAAACGTAAAATGGTTCCTGACCTGTTTACCGGTACATAACTCCTGTGACTCTCTGAAAATAAAGCTGATGACTCTAAAAGTATGTGTTAACTTCGAAAAGTTACGTTAAATATGAAAACAGTCGTTAGCATGTTATGGCTTATGGAGTCCCGGGGAAGTAAAATTACAACCAGGAATCGATATCACAGCGCATTGTGAGCAGGCCCTTGTGGTTATGCGCACATAAACTTCATTTGCTAAAAACCAAACCATAAATATGGTACTGCAAAGACTGAATAAAATAGTCAACTTATGTTATTTCCAGCTTTACATATTTTTAACAATTTCAACATTTGAGCAATGTTGGTGTTTTGTCTTGTAATGTTTCAGCGTGGTTCAAGGGCTGCCAGGCACTGGCCGTGTTAGGGCTGCTCTTCTCGCTTGTGGGTACCGCTGTCATATCTGTCTACGTATTTGTCAGGAAATATAACAGAAACCCGAAACTCGTCGCTTGTCTCTTGCCCACTTCGCTGATGGCAGGTGCGTGTCCTGTTCTTTTTAATTATATATCTGCGTATGTATGTATGTATGTATGTATGTATGTATGTATGTATGTATGTATGTATGTATGTATGTATGTATGTATGTATGTATGTATTGTGTTGTAGTATATTGTATAGAATCTGTATTTTACTTTTCAGGCCACCGATTCGTGGTAGACTGTTGTTCATACATCATTCTAATTTAACAGAGGCGATTACTTTAATATTATGATATTTGGCGTTGTTGCTAGACATCAGGTCTTCATAAATGTTCCAAAATACTTATCCTGTTTATAATAAACACAATGCATATATAGAAACTCTGTTGTACAAATCATGGCTTGGATAAGCTTTAGATGTGATGTATTGTTCCCTGTTTTGTGTAGCATTAGAACACTTAAAAATAAACTATTATTCTACTTTGTATGGCTGTGTCTTATGTATTTGGAAGCTCATACATAATTAGAATGATTTATTTCATCTTAAGATGCACTTGAAATTTTATCGAATGTCCTCATGAAGTTTAGAAATATGAAAATGTGGTACTACTCTTCTGTCATATATAATCCATGAACAAAACAATGAGGACATAGTCTATCTTCCACTGTGACATTGTCATATCTCTTGGTTTCTACAACTAACTGGTGATTTGAAACCCCAAATCTTTCAAAACAAGTCCAAAATTTTCTGAGGTCAGTTCATGTACATGTTTCTTTTCCAGGAAGATTTTTGAAGTTGGCATATGTTTTTTTTTGGGGGGGGGGGGTGACTACAATATAATACTCATCCGTTCCTGACTTGTTATCCTTGAACCTTTGTACAAATTCTGTAATAAAATCTCTGCTATCTCCTGCTTCTTGATAAATCCATACATGGCCAAAATCTTGAGAAAATGAGTAAATGTTTAACCTGTGTAACTCAAATAGTTCTAGCTTGTTCATCTAACCTTAACATTTCGCATGTTGCCCTTGGAAGTCTGTTTCTAGGTATATTCCAAAATTTCATCCAATGCTTCACACACTTTTTGAAATAAGTAATATACAAGGAATAACGATTATAGTCACCGAAACCTACAGTGTATGTATCCATGTATGTATGCATGTATCACAAGGGATGTATAAGTATAGATTCATGGAATTTCCCCTTGTTTTCAAGTAAATTACAAATACCGATGTCATACGAGGAAAACCAGTGAAAAATAAAATGCATCGCGGCATGTTAAATAGTGCTTCATTGTTTGCAGGTCGCGTCGTACGACTGAAGCGGACAATGCTTTCCAACGAATAATTTGGACAATTGTATTGACATATTTCAGACATTACCCATGATTTATCAAGCAATCCTATAGCGATATAAACAGAATGACATAGTGAAAAAAAATCATAAATTACAAATTGATTTTTTATTTCTTACCATATTTTGATATATATATATATATATATTATATATATATATGTATATATATATATATATATATATATATATATATATATATATATATATATATATATATATATATATATATATATATATATATATACTCAGATTTCGCCAATACGCTAATTCCGTGTGTTCGCGCTCAATGCGAGTTCCCCTTTAGTGCATGGCACACCCGGTGAAAAAGCCCGGCAGGCGCGCATGCTCAACAGTGGAACGTCCGTCTCTGGTACATGTGCTTGAAGAAGCCCGGTGGATGGTTAATGACAGAAACAACACAGTTGAAAATTTAAAGGTTCTGATGATTACAACCTGCTTTTTTGGCATGCAATAAAACCTGCCAATAGGGACACCTCGAAAAAGTTGTCAACTCTTTATATGGGATACTTTTTCCCAGAGCCAAATATTTTAAAGTCATTTTCATATTATCATGAACAATATCTCATTAAAGGGGACACCTCTCTATTGTGTATTAGCGACAGTCTTCTCAGTCCCAAATGGAAACTTAACCTCTCAAATGGGGACAGGCTATACTTTTTTCAGTGGGGACAACCTGTGTTTTTTCTCATCGAGTCTATTTTATAGTTTATTTAGGAACCTCTTACAGAAAACCAGCTCCCTGGTTTACGACTTCTTATTGCATAATTCAACATATATCTAACTATTGTATGTGTGCCTATCATAGAATGATGCATACCTAGAGGACTCCAACTCTCCCAGAAATGTGTAGATTATCGGTAAAACAAACAAACACTATGTTTTTAAGATTCATCTAATAGTATGAGTCAGTCAGGATGTGTCATCCGCTACCGTATAAGTCGTCATTAGCGGTAAGTTTGTCAGTTGACGCTTCCGTCTTGTTTCTTTAAACATATTTTCCTATTTGAAAAAAACAAACAAATAAACAAACTATGGGTGCAGGCAGAGCGTAAGAAAAAAATTCAACTTGTTAAAGACTTACATGAACGAACACCAACACCAGAAAGATTCAGATGAAATTTACAATACTGGTAATAAAGTTTTCTTCCTTCAATTGGCAAATTGGTTCACAGCTTTATGCAGGGCTCGACAATTTTTTAAAAAATCACTTGTCCGCAGGGCAAGTAAATTTCAAAATCCACTTGCCCGCATACAAAATCCACTTGTCCTGATAAAACTTCTAGAAACACCGTTTTTTTCAAACACAATGCTACGGCCTACACAAACCATTTACCCTACAATATATTTGCCGCGAATTGTCGCTTGCAAATTCGCACAAAAAAAGTCAAATTTTACGATTCAAGCTGCAACTGTTCGACAGTGAAACTGGCAAAACATTAAAAATACAAATTAAAAAAGTAAACTATTTGCATGGGGTGACTAACGATGAAAAATACATTGTAATTTCTGGGACGATAGGAGTCCATATCCCGGCTAAACTTAAATAACGATTAAAATAGTTGAATTGGTTTCAGGATCCTTTCTCGCTGCCTCTGATGCCGTGATGAGATGCATATCGTTTGCGTACCTACCATGAACGCTATCGGTACATCGTAGTAAATTTGCGTATACAGTATTGGCAAGTTCCTCGCAATAAACGGTGTTCTTAAATCAAATTCAAACGAAAATTTTAATATTTCAAATCAGAAATCGAGCGTGCGCACACCGTCAACATCTTTCATGCAACTGTACACAAACAGCTACTTTGGCCATGTGGCCTGACGCACAACACATCACCCGATTGGTCAATTGAGTCACATGCAAAAATGAGCCAATTGCGGCTCGTGCTGCAGTGTTTTCATCATGGCTTCCGCCCAGTGAACATGTGTGAATATGCCGTGATTTACGGAGGGGACACACAAACGGGAAGCTTTTTTTTAATTGCAGCATGCGAAAATAAAGATTCCAGTTTTTATAGCAAAAATTATTTGGAGTCACAGGCAAATACGCAAAGGTAGGGGGATAGAGAAAAAAAATGTCGAATGCGTGACAGATCAGTCAGCATGATGCTCTGTTCACCGTAGATTACTCCACGCAGTCACTTGCCTGTGACTGGCAGATGTGTGTTTTGTTTGGCCGGGAAGTCAACTTGCGGCACCATTACATGATCTCTCCAACACTTTTAGAGCCCACCGATAAATTGTCTTTGATGCTAATTTGCTCAAGAATTCGCCATGCAAGTTTTAATTTTTTTTTATGTTCCTTTGTCATCGTTCGGGCAGATAAGACTGACGGTGAGGTGCTGTGACCTTGCCCCGATACGGGCGAAAGCCAATACGCCGCAATGCATGACTGCTGGTACCTTTGATCTCGTCGTCTCGTAATCATAATGAGCGGGCTGTTTATAAACCAATTATATACGTTCTATTGTTTTACTGTGCCTATCATCGCAATGTTATTACAAGGCAAGGTGTAGCGTCCCTTCAAGGTGTCGCGTGGGTTAGCTTGGCATTGCGAGTGAATGATCGCGAGAGCCGGGAACAAAAAATCCCCAAACTTTAATAAAATGTACATGTGGTAAAAGATTTTTTTCACTTGTCCGTAGGGCTAGTGCTTGAAAATTTCGATTAGTCCGAGCCCAACTTCAGGCCGCCCGGGGCTATCGGACATGCGAATTGCCGAGCCCTCAACCATAAATTTTATGGTTGACGCAAAAAATGAATTTCCAAACAAATCTGTATTTGTGCGAACAGGAGTGAATTTTGAATGTGTGTGAATCTTATTGTGTTCTTTTCTGTATTGTCCGTCTTTGCGAACTTTGCCAACTTGGAGGGCCGTATCAACACTGCCTTTTATCTGTCTTAAACATTTTGGAACCGAATGAAAAATTGTAGGTGGTTTAAACGTATTTCATAATGGCGAACAATTTCCTTCATCAAATAATATACAACAATTGGGAAAAGGGCAAACCGTATTTTAATCCCTCTGATAGAAAAGGGGTCAACATTTAAACAGGACGTGACGTGATACACATGTTACATGAACGGTCACTGTTCAACGGTGACTAGCCATGCAAAAAGAACAAGGCGAAAAAGAGGTTTACAATGGACAAAAGACAGATAGAGGGGCATACTTCCAGATAGTTCTATCAAGAAATCTGTATTCATTAAAATTGCAGGTAATACTCATAGATATGCTGGGAAACTTACATGAACATAACCACCAATACCTATTCGCGAAAAGCGAGAAGAATGAATAATGTACTGATAATCTTGAGCCGCCGAAAAAATTGAAGTTTTCTGAAAGCGTGTAGACTGGCCATGAAGAGCCATATAAAACCATTTGCAAAAAAGAGCGTATTTTGACTGAACGTGTCACGGTATATAGTGGGCACGAGAAATCATAGTGCCATACATCTTCGCAAGCGTCACCAAACTTGCAGTTAGGACTCACTTTCACATCAATTTTAGCGATATGGAAGTTCAACTGACTGCTACCTGAACATAAGCGGGTACGTCAATTAGAGGCATAACTGCCTTCAAAGTTGTAGAATTCCGACTGCGAATTCTGGCAACAAGACAATTTAAATAATCAAGATTTGAATATTGCCAACGATGGCGAATTACGAATATGAAGAGGTAGCTCATTGCAAAGGCGAACTTGTTGACGGAAAGAATAAATTATCAGACAAATCAGTGCAAGCTCAAACATGGGGTTTGTCAAATCTTTGGCAAGTATTGTGAGCATATGTTTTAAGATTGAAAATACTTAGAGTAACAGATTGCACGTAATTATAGGAACTAATTTAATAATAATCTTGTACATCAGAATTAACTTTTTTTCTACGAGATGCCAATGCCATCAAAGTTCTTCATGTACTATGGCATTTGAAATACCAGGCTTTGCACCAGTAACTATTCGAGCTGCAGTCATCTGAACTCCGAGCTTTTCGGAGTCAGTAACCGTGCAGCCATGCCAGACAGAATTTCCACCACTCCAGAATGGGTCTAATAAAAGAGCCATAGTTGGGTTTTAAAAGTTTGGCGGCCAAGACGATATTGTCATAATAGTCAGTACTCTCCATGTTTTAGCAGTAATATGATTGGTCTACCGTAAATATGTACGTGCTATTGTTGTGACGCTAAAGTGTTTGTGGCTATTAGCTTCCACAAAGTGTGTCCTTGGAATTTAATCTAAGGGGTGAACTCAAGGAGTTGTCTTGCTTGAAAGTACCATACTATCAGTTTTCAGAGCATTAAAGGTAATGAACCTGTCATATGCCCATTCATCAATGGAGGAAAGATCAGAATTTAAGATTTCACAACCAGTCACGGAATTATCAACTGTTCAGAAAAGGGAGGTATCTTCAGAAAATATTTTAGTGTTACATTGAAAGAAGTTCCCAATGCCATTAATATATGCGAAAAACAGGAGTGGTCCTAAAATGGATCCCTGGCGGGTCAGCTTGGGCTGTCCCCCAACTTAAGCACTGGCCATTGAGTACAACTCGCTGTTGACGGTCGTTATTAAAAGTAACTCAAGAACCATTCAAGCATTTTATCACGAATTCCATTTTTCTCGAGCTTGCTGAACAGATCCTTGTGCCAAAATTTGTGAAAGGCCTTACTTACATCTAAAAGTACGAGGCGCACATCTTTTTTTTTGGGGGGGGGGGGTCTAAAGCTGGACACGATACGTGATAGACAATAAGTAATTAATTAACAGTAGAGACACCAGCAGTACAGCCGGACAGGTGGGCAAATATCAACAGATTATCTCTAAAAAAAAAAGTGAAAGCGTGTGTAAAGACCATTTTTTCAAATACTTTGCCAACAAAGGTGAGTAAAGGGACAGGTCTATAATTATCACATAGGTCGGACTGCGGAAAGGGGTAATGACTACTAGGAAGTGGTTCTGGGCAAAGAGACACAAATACAAATAGGTCATCAGCACCTTTTTTATGAAGTGGAGTCACATTAGCTTGCTTCCACCCTGGAAGGAAACGTGTCTTAGCTAAGAGAAAGATTGAAAAGTTTTGTTACAGACTTTTACATTGGGGGTGCCCCCTTGTTTTACCAGCTTTGTGCTGCCACCGACAGGTCCAGTAGCTTTGGGAACATCTAAACTATGTAGAATATCCAAAACTTCATCTGATCCCATTGTATTAGGTGGATCGATATTTAATTCCGTCAAAGTAACAGTTGATGAATCAAGAGTTCCCTGTTTAAGAAGGAATAAATTGAAAATTTCGGCCTTCAGTGGACAATCACTTATGTGTTCATCTTCGTGCAAGAGAGGCGGAATAGGGGCCGTATGACTACGATTTAGAAAATGCTTGACAATGCGGCACCAGCTGTTGTTTTGACCCAGACTATTTCAAGATGCACGAAATTAATCTTGATACTCATTTTCAGCAGTTTTAAATCGCTTTTCAGTCGAGATGATGATCTGGGGTTAATGAGATGCAAGATTAGGGGTCAAATCAGCAGCCTTGTTCTCAGTTGCATAGCTGGGGAGTGCCTATGTAAACAAAGAAGCATGGGTACATCGTAGTCCCTGCTATTTGGTAGTGTTGAGGTGTAATCATCTCAAAATGCATCGATATTTACTCGAACACATCATGTTTAGGTATTTCTCTGTATTTACAACATTGAATAACAGTTTCTGATGTGCTTACCACTGAAAATAGAGATAAACAATGACCAAATACGGCATAATTTTATTTCCTATGACCCTGCCCAACCCTGGTTTCATGAGTTTTGTATAAATTCAAATTGTATTGCATGCTGTTCCATCATTCTGTGTACATTGCTGCAAAACTGGGTAAAATACTGGCTCAGCATCCAGCAAAGGTGAATGCTTGCTTCTTGTTACCATGGGAATGGTAGCCATCTTGAGTGAACAGCTAATTACAGAGCCCTTGTGCCCATGTCACCACGCAAAATGACCAGCTCTGTGTTTATTCATCTCTCAGCTTCGGATCACATGAAAGGGGTGTGATAAGTGATTTATCACTTATACAACAGTCCGTGCCTTTATTTGGTCAAAAATCAATGGTCACTTTACAAGCTTCCTGTCAACCAACACCCACCCCACTGAAGATGCAAGAGATCTCTGTTTGGAACACCCACCGACCAGATGCTGCTCTGGCATTTTAATGTAAAAGAGACCCATGACCCATTCAGGCTGTAACTTGACCAACAAGTGGTCATGCTTTCAGTAGGGTATAAATTTGGACTGGGTTGGGTTAAATTTTCAAGATACAAGTGGTCCAATTTGAATAAAGGAACAGTCCATTTTATCATAAGTTATGGGGGCTTAGGACAGCTGATAAAATAAAGCCTTTCCTGTAATAATATAGATAATGCCCAAGTTTCATACTTATTGATATTTTAAATTTGTGCAAAAAAAAATATATTTTTCAATATTCTTGGGCAAATTGTACAGTTTTGATCAAAATTCAAAAATACCCTCTAAATATGGAAATTTGGGGTTCCTTCCTTTTTGGCTGGCAGGTGAACACAGGGTTGTTACTATCCCGCCACCCCCGTTTAATTATGGATCTGTATGCTTTGGCAGTGTATTTTAGGCGCAAATTGCCGGGAATAGATCCCATGTAACGAAAGTGGAGCTTTGTAGAAAACGTGATTTTTTCTTTCAAAATGGCGGATTTTAGAGGTTGGAATTCAAAGTCGGATCACAAGATTATTTCTTTCTAATTTGGACCTACATCTTACTGCTTGCATCAAGAAAGTGTTCTTGCAGCAGATGGCAAAATATTTTGTCATCACATTGCCTGTACAAAGTTTGATCAAAATACATGTACATGACTTCTGGATATTTGGTTCAGCAATGGCTGACAGGTCAGAAATGAAAAGGACATATTGGATTAACATGGCCCTATTATTAGACCTGAATAATACCATAATATGGATTTATATCTAGGGAAAGAGGATATATAAAGGTAACAGATCATAAAACATCTTTTGTACCAATTTTTTTAAGTTTCTTATTGGTATGTGATACCAGTTAATAACATGGCCGCCATGTTGAATTTTGGCTATCTTGGTGACGTCACAGCCTAAGGCTTAGCTTGGAACCGAAGCTTGCTGGTAGCCAATCAATCTCATTTAAGTCTCAGCATTTCGACTGCTTGGTAATCATTACGTAGTCTGCAGAAAGAGGACCGTGCAACTGTATCTCGACGGCCTCCGCTGGATTTTTTCTCCGTTATATGCTCGATGCACTTTGCGACGGCGACATCGCAGCTCTGAGGTATACCACGGCAGGCAGGAAGGCAAAACCTCAACTGATTTATTGGGTACACAGTGCTCTGCAGCATCCACAAATATATTTCTGTCCATAAGTCGAGGCATGTTTCAACATTACTGGACACAATAAACAGGATTCCCAATTTATAGCGTTCACATAGTCTCCAAAGTATACCGAAATCGGCCTATTCATAATTCCATATTGGCCTGTTCCTTCTTGTGGCAAAACAAAGACTGGCACCAATGACACTGTAATTGCAGTTAGCTGTGGGAAGAAGTATTCGGACATTTTCAGTAAAATCAGGAATGTTGCTAACTATATGGTCTAGACAAGTTGCAGTCTGTTAGTGATACGAGTTAATTGGTTCATTAACATGAATAGACAAATAATTTGAAGCAGGAAGATCATACACTTTATTGCCTGACGAAGCAGGAGGGTCTACGTTCAAGTCTCCCCATATAATTACATTATTGATATCGGTAGTCTTGGCTAAATCAATACTATCTTGGAACTTCTCCCAAAAAGAAGCCATGGAGTTTGGGGGTCTATAAGTAACGCCAAAAAGGATTTTATTGTTATGTAGCCTAATTTCACATCGGAGCATTTTAAAGTCAGTAACTTCAAGGTCCATTTGCCGGTTACCTACAAAAGAACAAAACACAACCAGGAAAATCCCCCATCGACAGCATTCGGACGGTTGCGGCGTATAATACTGTGAAGGCCAGCTATGGTAAAGTCCTCACCCTTTGAAAATTGCGATAACAAAGTTTCAGAAGTAGAAATTATGTCAAATTCCTCAGATAAATCACAAAGTACGCATCTCATTTATCCTGATTTATGCTTCTCGTATTTAAACGACACAAAGAGACATTGCTTAAGTTTTGCGGTGAACCGTGACACACACGAATATTGCCAGATAACAGCAGAAGTAAGGGAAGAACTTTCAACAAATACTCGTCAGGATGAAACCCATATTTAGAGCATTAGCTGTTGCACGCTAAGATGATAAATGCCAGTTGCCTTAGATCTTGAAGGGATAACCACTTGTAAGCCAGAGCGCACAAAATATGTTAACAGTTGGATATATTATCATTGACCCCAGTAACTATGAACCGTTAACAGTATGTAAAGATGTGTCTGAGATGGCTGTTCATGAACAGCATGTGCAGTTA
The DNA here is from genome assembly GCA_964020975.1 of Hermodice carunculata. Taxonomy (NCBI): domain Eukaryota; kingdom Metazoa; phylum Annelida; class Polychaeta; order Eunicida; family Amphinomidae; genus Hermodice; species Hermodice carunculata. Next base: position 64,849,699 of record OZ026622.1, on the reverse strand, counting down.
TGATGGGGCTCGGTGATCATCATGCGTCATTCAACAGCTGAATGTGCAAAGTCGTGGATTGAAAGTGTAAACGATCGCCACTTAGTACAAATGATTATTTGAGGAACAAATGTCCAAATATCGGCGACCCCAAACAAGCCTAGGATTCAGATGTACAAAGACAATTATTAAACGCTTGAAAGATCCAATGGGACCACAGGCCCAGTTAACTAGCTTGGCCGCGTAGCTGCCTCAGTGGGCCCCTATCCCACTCATCCAGCAAGTTTAGTCCGGCGAACTGGCCAAGCAGGCAATAGACTGTGCGCCAAGTAACACAGCAAAATTTGTTTGCGACGCGACACGGAATAATTGGATGACAAACCAGAAATACTTGACACATTCCGCTGCAAAATACAAAGTGGACAAAATGGACAGGTCAGCCAAAATTACAAGAGACTCAGCACATAGAATTAACTAGCTGGGCAAGCATTACCTTAGTTTGCACGGAGTGAAAACACTCACCATAAAAGATACATAAAATATCAAAAAAATTCAAATTAAATCAGCATCCCCGGTCAAATGTGTGCTTGAGATTAACTTAACGACCATAACGCAAGGGAATTTTATTTGCGAAGTGCCTCAGCACTATTGAATGACCAAAGAGCAGCCCATTATCTTGTCCGCAACAAACGGGATCCTTACCATGAAGGCCATATACAAAACACAATTCAGCCGAAATTTAAAACAAACGTAGTAAGGTACCGCTGGTCTGAGGGCACAGTGATTAACAGACAGAAATAAACAACTTTTGTAAACAAAATCATGAGTTGCGCAAAGTATAACTATTCTTCAAATAGATATTTGAAATGATACTAGTATGCGGCCCCAAACTGCTGATTCCGAGTAAAAAGTTTACAAAAACATAAATCAGCACTCCATATTAGGTAGTATATAAATGATTGACCTATTTACACTAATGATGCTGATATTTACAAGCATTATGTACAAATGGGGAAGTCTAAGTTTAACATCATAAATTATATTTCATCCCGGAACTTCCGCATGTTCAACTGTTTTCGATAGAGCTTTCAAGAAAACTCTTGTCTTCAAATGATTTTAAAGGAAACGATATCAATGATATTTTGTTCAATTTTTACATTTTATTACACTTTTTTACTTACTTTTGTTACAAAATGAGCACACATATTTATTAAATTTTGCTGTCAAATATTACAAATTGTGTACTGTAATGATATTACATTTTGCCGCAACTTCTTACCAATTACCGAATTCTTACACATTTTTTCAATTTTCAATACAAATAGAATAGGCATTACCCGGGTCAGCAAAAGTCGCACTTGTGTATTCCCATTACTTTACATTGTAATTTCAACTTAATAGTTTCAAAACAAGTGCACATAGAGACACCAAATTTAGCACAGTAAATCTAGATGCGGAACTAAATACCTCACAAAAATCATATAACCACAGCTACTAAAGTGACCAGTTTATTTAAGGTTACTTTAACACGCAAACCAATGGGCATGCACAGCTCTAGCCCTCCAAATTTTCGTGTATTCGGTGGTGTATTACTATTGGGGCGAATACACACTTCAGAGCTAATTCTGACCTTTCCTATTCCCTGGCACCCTCAACATGGTCGCACTTCATACATTTTATAAATGTGTCTCCCGAATTTAAACTTGCATAACCTTTTGTCTATATATTTACTCTTGTTCCTCCCTACCCCAAAAATGCAAAAACTTGAATTTGCCAACAAATTGCTGTGGTAACAATCACTGCAGGCAGGGTCCCTGGAAATCAAACTTGCAGGTTTAATAAACCCTTTTAGGACCCCAGAGGGTAGCATTTGCTTATTTGCATAATTTTATTCATTTGCGTATCTGCAAATCCGTTTGAAGCTTTTGCAAAACAAATAGCTAAAATTACGCACTTAGACACCGTCATGTGCTGCCATCTGGGGTCCCAAGTTGCACTTTCAAACAAAGCAAGAGTTTATGTTTTTGCTTAATTAATATTAAATTCTTAATGATTCAAAACGTTATGAAATTCTTCTCCCCGCTAAGAACATGAATACAAAAATGTAGATTCAGACTAAAATTAAGCTTGCTTTTTACATGCAGTACAAAATGACAAAATGCACTTGACAGTATTTTCACTCTTCTGAAGGAATTTTACACCATATGGCGGATGTGTCATTCGCCTTTTGTCGCATTCAGTGTCGGTTAAGGCAAAAAAAAAAACATCCGATAGTCAATGACCAATGTTCATTCCGGTTTATCAAGACTGCAGGTATTTTTGTGGGGGTACAGATCATATATAACCCTCATTAAAATAGTAATACCTAATAGTATGTGTTACGGTTTACAGTTTTTAATTTCTGTTTGTTATTTCAGGTATATTTTTCTCCGTCCTGGCTGTTGTGTTTGGAGCACAGTTTCTCCGCGATGCAATCTGGGTGCGACAGATCGTAGATCACAAGCTATATTACTGCTTTGGTCTTGGTATCGGAGCGGGCGTTTTCAATATCGGAGTTGGTGTCACTGGAGTATTTGAAGTCTTAGAATTAAGAAAATAGAAAATGGACTTTATGCGTGGTTCTTCCTTAACACAGAACTTAAACCTGCATGGCTTTTATGCCATGCTCATGGTGGCATCTTCCAGCACAGTAACAGACCTGTATGCGGCGGACTTCTATTACTTCGGGTGACTGAGGACTTGAATATTCAATTTTCTCTGAACGCTCTTATCAACTCTTTTACATTCGTGTTCAAATTGGATCAACGGCTTTGCTCTACGCGCAGATATTTAGCGCCCCCCCCCCCCTTTAAAAAAGGAGTGTTGAGCAGAGGCATACCAGCATATCATCTCTATGTTCACTTTTGAGTGAGCCATTTATAAGAGCCCAAGAATAAATAAAAAGATACACTGGGATCCTTGCGCATAATATGGCGCATCAGATCAAGTGCCCAATTTGTTCGCGAAGCTGATTCTGATTATATTGTGATATGTAGGAAGCCGAAAGCTGCTTCCCATACAAGATTCCCTGTATCATTTAAATTGGCGAAGTACTGTTCCAAATGGTATAATATATAGTGTCACATTAATTTTTTTTACTTTCACTTTTTGGTATACATGGTCATGAACGTACTTAGTGAGCTTATGATACTGTTGTTAGTATGTCTTTTACCATGTGGTGTGCATTAAAATATGTAAAGCTGTTATGTAACAATAAAACGTAGATCTTTTTGTTATTAATCATTATCTCCCTGTTTGTGTCCTGACTACTTCATTAAATGTTCCCTATATGTCCATTTAAAGCAGCATCGCTTCCATTTCCTTTCGGGTCGAGTCAGAACTTTCTTTGTACCCTTACTTGCCACCAATTATGGCTGCGGTGAATGCTTTTAACCTCGGACCCAACAGTCCATTGGCCCTTTGTACGAGAACGCCATGTTCGATTTACAACTAGGCGAAAACTGGCATGCTACCTCGCAGAAGAACTAATTGTGTTATACTTTGAACTCAGACGGCGTCACCAGGAAGGAAATTCTTCATATTCTCTGCAACAAACCATATGATCATGATCAGCGAATATACTTTGAAAAGACACCTGCAGCCAATGGGTTTGTCTAGAAGAATGAACTATTCTAATGTCCTTGATGTTACTTTGTTCGTCTTGACAGAAATTCAAGGGTCTGTCTGACTACATGGATGTAAGTGGATGCATCTAAAGTGTATTCAACAATGTCTTAATTGTTGCTACCCCATAAAACGGTCAGGCTCCTGTTCGAGTTACTGAATCCGCAAGATGTGACCACAAAAAAGAGATTGCGTCTAAATCGCCGAAGGTATTTTAATGACGGACCCAATTTTATGCAGCACATCCATTCAAATGATAACCTTAGGCCGTATGGAATCTGCATCAACGCCTGCACTGTTCAAAATAAAGCGCAACTAGTTCTTCTGCCATATTGTAAAATAGCCTCGTTTCGATATGGTGTAAAAATAACATATGGTATTGGGCAACGAGAATAGCTATCTTTAAAAAATAAGAAAGCTATCTCGCAAAAGCGAGATACTATCTTGTAAAAACACATATGGCTATTTTGTAAAAAGAAATTGCCACCTGATGAAAACGAAATAGCTCCCTTGTAAAAGAGAGATGGGTATCCTTTAAAAACGAGATCAGATTTTTTACCCTGGCCTATATGTTCTTCCGTAGTCACTCAACAGTTGGTGTACCCAAGTGTAACAGGTATGGAGATTGTGAACAATTTGCATGTATTTTGCTATTAAGTTACCATAAGCTACATATGTAGCTACATACGCATATGGTCATAATTTCTCGACCTTAGATTATGAAACTTAACTGATGGTAACGACTGGCGAAGACGGACTCAGTGCTAATATATATGCACCATGCAGTGTTTAAAGGGTAGTCAAGAGAAGTAAAAAGATGGGTATCTTGTAAAAACGGGATCACATTTTTTACCCTGGCCTATATGTTCTTCCGTAGTCACTCAACAGTTGGTGTGCCTAAGTATAACAGGTATGGAGATTGTGAACAATTGTTTTTTTTTTTTTTTTTTTTTTTTTTTTTTTTTTTTTGTCTTTTTGCTATAAAGTTACCATAAGCTACATATGTAGCTACACACGCATATGTTAATAATTTTTCGACCTTAGATAATGAAACTGAACTGATGGTAACGACTGGCGAAGACGGACTCAGTGCTAATAAATATGCACCATGCAGTGTTTAAAACTTAGTCAAGAGAAATCCACTGTAATTTGACAACCATTCCGTACTAATTGTAATCTTTAACGTTTTACCACATATTGTGTACCAGAATGTGCTTCATTACACGTGCAAGTTATGTTAATTCCTTATTATCAGTAAATTTTGCTCCACAAGATATACATTGGTATGAAACATTTCTATATTGATATTGCTTTCTCTGTACTACGAGCTTCAGATGTTGCACTCTGGTATGGATTCTCACCTAACTTTTCTCCTGAGTGATTCTCACATAGTTTTGCCCTATATGATTTGCTTAATTTTCTCCCCTTAGTGAGTTTTCATGTGTTGATTGCCATTACTGTCACCGTGTAAAAGTTTACCACATGCCTGACGTGGAAACTTCTCTTCTGAGTGGATTTTCATGTGCATGTCAGACGAAAAGTCTTGCTACACGTCATACCAGAGTATGGCGTGTCATCCAGTTGACTTTCCGCAAGTTGCAGCATATGCTTTAGTAGAAGGTCCTCTGTACACACTTTTTCATTATTATTGTGCCTGCTCGTGGCGGTTCGAAGACTACTGTGGCGACCGAATTCTTGAACCCATTTAGCAATTAGTACCAAAAAAAATCATGGAAAACGGGCCCGTAGATAATCTTTAACTCTTTCAATGCAAAATGCGACCAAAGTCTAACTGCTTAAGACAAACTGCTCCCAATTATAACAAGGATGCTAGATTCACATTCCGTGTACAAAGATCTTTTGCACTACCAATGTGAATTCGATGTCACAAGACGATATCATGTCTGCCGGGGTTATTCCAATTATTATTGATGCTCGAGATTGCAAAGAAATCTCTTTTTTATCTTTTCGAGTGATGGAAGACATTTTTGTAACTTTCCACTAATTAATTTAAAATGCGACAATGCAATTTGACTTGAACTCTTCATGAATTGTCTGTTTGGCTTATACACTTGTACAAAGGCAGCAAAAACTGGTATCACATTGTTAATTTAGATCACGAAACCCTGTTGCAGGATGCCTTCAAATGCAATGTCGAACTGTCATCAGGTAATCTCAATGGCTGGTAACAGCAAAAGACTATTTGGGCTTTATTGGTTGTAAAGATATTTGGTATTATTCCGGAGTTGATTTTGAACATTTTCCGACAACATTGACAAAAAAAACTATTCAAAGAAAGAATTACAATGCGATGTGAAAATGAATTAGAAGCGCAGTGACTGCAGGATACAAAATTGAGAACGTACGCTAAATTTAAAGAAAAGTTTGGATTAGAAAGATGTTTATATGTAACTAAAAATGTTCACCGCAAGACAAAGCCTTACAGGGCTGAAAATCAGTGCACAAAATCTTCCAATTGAGACTGGCAGACACAAACGACCAATAAAAACACCATATGACGAAAGACTTTGCAACACATGTCCGACCTTTGGAGAAAAGCTTCACAATGTTTTGGTCTGCTCAAATCTTCTAGTCCACGTAAAAAAATATACATTTTAGAATCATTTTTGGATGCTTCAGTAGAAATAGGAGGCCCAGTGTGACTTGTATATGTTATTCCATGTGTTATTCTTTGCAAGTGTTACTGTTTATATACAGCTTGATTTTCTTTAATCGCTTGCATGTTTTTTTCTCTTTTTTTTTTTTCACATTGGAGTATTATTTATTTGTGCGTATTAATGTGATGTAATCTGTTTGTGTTCCGGCAAAATTTATTTATTTATTTATTTATTTATTTATTTATTTATTTATTTATTTATTTATTTATTTATTTATTTGTTTGTTTGTTTGTTTGTTTGTTTGTTTGTTTGTTTTTTGTTTGTTTGTTTGTTTTTTGTTTGTTTGTTTGTTTGTTTATTTATTTATTTATTTATTTATTTATTTATTTATTTATTTATTTATTTATTTATTTATTTATTTATTTATGGTAGCCCATAAAGCATTAAACATAGCTTCTTTCCAATGGAGCCCTGTACATACATACAATACATTCATACATGTTAAAACACATAGATACAGTTCTTCCATGATAATACTAGAATAAATATAAAATGCTTAAAAGAGTAAACAAAAACTACACTAAAATATGACAAATTACAGTTCAATGGTTGTTGTACTTGGTGACTAGAAACATTGCTGGTCAAACCTGGTTAACCTGGTTTGACCGGTAATGCTTCTGGTAGTTCTCCTTAAAATGTTTGACTGGTGGTGATTACTTGACTGATTCTGGAAGGGTGTTCCATAATTTAGTGCCACGAGATGGGAATTTATGAAGATATAGGGGGACTAGATTATTAAAACATTTATAGGTCATAAAGCAGATATGAAAATTTTGTCTCTCACGGACCGAAGTCCATTTAAGTTGCTTTCGGACTTTAACAGAGGCTGTTCTAAAAGGCCACTTTGAAATCAATTTCCCGGCCCGATTATGGAGACGCTGCAGTCGATCCTACATGTTGTTGTTAGAGGATGACCAAACAACATCTCCATAATCAAACACAGGCAATACCATCGATTGTACAAGCATTTTGGCTGTCCCCTGGGGTAGGCATGATCTTATTCTCCCAATGACTCCGAGTCTCTGCGATATCTTGGAGCAGGTTTTGCCAATGTGGGCTGACCATGACAAAGTGGGATCAAACCACACAACAAGATAATGAAAACTCTCAACCTGCTCCAGAGCTTCTGCATCTATATTCGTACTAAGGTTTCTGCCAGAAGACAGCCATTTGCCTGTTCCAAAGATCATATATTTGGTTTTTGTAATATTCAATGTTAGCTTACTCATTGTTAACCATGTGTGGGCAAGACCCAGATCCTCCTGTAATCACTGTTGGATAGTCACAATATCTTTAGAAGCAAAGAATATTGCCGTGTCGTCTGCATGCAAGGTTATTTTTGAATGTTTCATCTGGTACTGTAGGTCGTAAATGTAAATTATAAAGAGGAGGGGGCCTAACACAGATCCTTGAGGTACACCATAATCGATACTGAGAGGATCTGAGACTTGCCCATTTATAGATACTCGCTGTTTTCGATGTGACAGATAATTCTCAAACCAAGATAACGCCGTTCCCTTAAGGCCAAGTGCCTGTAACCTGCACAACAGAAGTGGAATGTCAACAGTATCAAAGGCCTTTTTCAAGTCTAAAAATATAACACCAGTGAGAAGACCTTTCTGCATGTTGTCTAAGATATAATCTGTCACATCAATTGGAGCGGTTTGAGTTGAATGAGATGGTCTGAAGCCTGATTGGAACACACTGAGCAGGTCATTCACGGCAAGATAGCTGTATAGTTGCTCATGTATTTTTTTTAAACACCTTTAAACAGACTGGTAATACAGAGATATGTCTGTAATTTGAGGCATCAAGTACAGACCCATTTTGTATATAGGTGTAACTTTAGCTAGTTTCCAGGCAACTGGAAGTTCGCCACGTTGCAATGAGAAATTTAAAAAGAGTTGCCAGAGGCAGTGCTATTTCAAGTGCTGCTTCTTTTAACAACCTACTAGGTATTCCATCCAAGCCAGTAGCTTTCCTGGTTGATAATTTACACAATAAGGATTCGACTTTTGAAGAAGGTACATCTGTAAGGGAGAATATGTTGTTACAAGTGGTGTGGATAGGTACACTTTGGGGGTTTATAAAACCAAATTTGGCAGCTAATTTTTTTCCTATTGTTGTGAAGAAAGTATTGAATGTATGGGCTACTTCAACTGGACTCGAAAGAAGTCGACCATTTGATTCAATATTTACAGTGTGGTCGGAATTCTTTTTTGGTAGTATCTTCTTAACTGTTGACCATACTTTGTCAGCCTGAGACATATTTTCTTGAAACAAATCATTATAATATTCAGACTTTGCTTGTCGAAGTCACGATGAAACAGTGTACATTCCTGTCTATACATGTCAAACAGAAAAGTGTCATTTGTCCGAATAGCCCTTTTCCTCAGTTCATCTCGAGTATACATGTGCTGTCTAATATCACCATTGAGCCATGGAATTTGGGATCCCCTGACTCTGTGAGTACACCATGGTGCATGAAAATCACAAATTACATTAAGAAAAATGAAGTAAAAACCTCCCATGCTACATTTATGTTTGGAGCAGCTAAAAACTTATCCCATGGGAACTTCTGTAGATCATCACTAAATTGTTCTGTACAAAATTGTTAAAAAGATCTCACAGTGACTGTCTTTGGAGGTTGTCTTGGCACTTTAACTCTACAACAACAATATACAAGATAATGACAACTGATTGCCAAGGGATAAACTCTACTGCCCGATATAGTGAAAGGATTACTGGTAAAAATAAGGTCAATAGTGGTAGCAGTAAACAGTGTTTCTCTGGTTGGATCATTGACCAACTGATCAAGACCAAGATCACCAGTCAGATTTTTTAGTTCATTTGAAATTGGCTTTGAGAAATCAAGGTTCATGTCTCCAAGTAAGTATAGATCTGTAGACACATTTTGTTTGGAGTTTATACTTTCCTCGAGGTCATCATACCAGCTCTGTTGCACAGTTCCAGGTGGCCGACAGATGCTGCCTGCAGTCATGGATTTGGTTGATGGTAGCTTTATTTCTGTCCACGTAAGCTCTAAAGTGTCTGGAATATCACTAGATTTGTCTTGAGCTGGAAGAGTTGATTTTACATAGCAGGCAACACCCCCACCATGTCTATTTCTGTCTTTCCGGGAAACAAGGTTGTGTCCTGGGATGGCCAGTTCGGAGTTTGTAGACTTGTCAAGTTTTGTTTCTGATAGACAGAGGATGTCAACTGGATTATTTTGCATCACTGTTTTTAGGTCCAGAAAATGGCCCAGCAATCTGTTGATGTTATAGGCTGCAATTGTGATGCCTTTATTGCAGAATTTGGATTGCCAGTTCCAGTATTGGTATCATCGATGATTACATTTTCAGTATTCGCATTGAGATCATCAAAAAAAAAAAAAAGAGTCACTGAACATAGGCATAGTGCAAGGTGTACACAGCCACGGCCTTTTTGACTGTATAACATCCCGATACTCAGGCATAGATAGGTTTGCACATTTCCTATGTTGCTTTCCATTGCAAATATCACACACAAGTTCATGCTGATTTTTACGAATTGTCTTTTGACATAAACTGCATGGGTGTCGCATAGTTTTGTGGCCTGGTTGGTAGTCGAAAGACTGAGCCTCTAACTCCTCATGTCTGTGTGCAGGATTGGAGGAGTTAACACTGGCCACAATACAGGGATTACATAAGTGTGTGTTTTTGTTTGGAGTGGCTTGATCACCTTTGTTGACCTCAGATGTGACATACTTCAGGTGCAACCAAACTTTACAAACCTGAACACGGCACCCCCTTTTGGTTCCATCTCACTGGCTTTGCACAGTCAACACATTTTTCATAGGGCCCAGGATTTAATTCAATGTCACCACAAATCAGCAGAGTGGCAATACTTAGGTACAGTTGGAAACCCACCTTCTGTATGGGCCCATCTGGCCGTCCATGGGCTTTCTTTGAAGATACCCCAACTGAGGGCACTAAAATTGACAGGGCATATCTGCCATTCAGGTAAATTCCATTTTCTATCAATCCACCAGGTAGAATGTCTGCAAAAGTACCTACATGTTCTTTGGTATTTCTGGCATGTCTTGTGTTGAATTCAAAGCTGATACGTCTATACAGAGTTGTAGACATTGTGAAGCCCCAGAGGACTAATATCACCCCAACCATACCGGCAGCCACCTTGCTTCCCTTTGTATAGAGGTAACGCGAAATAAAGTTCATTTCATTCCAGACAATATATATATTGATACATAAAAGGTCACAAGTAACCTGTCAGCATGTAACTGGTCAAATGTGCAGTTTAATGTCAAACAGCCTGACGGAAAATTTATTGGTGAATGGGCGACGCCGGTAACCTCGTCGATGGGATGGACATTAGAGCTCTGATTGAAATATAGTTTTGTGATATGAGAATGCATCGAGCACAAAACAAATAATCATCTAACTTTTTCATTATTTTTGTGTTTAATTATGAAAACATTTAGATTTTTTTATATTTTAGAGAGATTGACACCGTTATCATCTTTATGGTAGTACGGCTACGTTTATGTGTCCATGAAGTTATACGTTGGCTTTAAAAAGTACTCACACCAAAACCTTTGATTACAAACAATTCCTTTTACGACAGATGTACCTGAGATATTCAAAAAGTGTTGACTTATTTTTGTTTATTTACCAGTGCCTCTGGATGCACCCCAGGTAACACTTCAAACGGATGACAAAGTAGGCATTGGGATAGGACGGAAAAAATATCCATTTCAAGAGACAAGTGTTTTATATATAAACTTTCAACAAACAATCCAAGTCACCTAAATAAGGAGCATGTGCCCCCTTGTTACTGGCACATGCTGAACTGGTCTTCATGTTCACAAACTATTGGGAGCAGAATTGCTAATAATCAATACAGCAGCCAAGTCCACATGCGATAGTTCTGACTGGATACTTTGAAGAGGTAGTATACAAAACTTGCGCGTGGTTTGTGTTAAGTGAAGGTTTATTGATCGAATAAATGCGGTGTACAATATATAACGAGACTTAGGGGATGCATAAACCAATAATTTAAATACACTGCTTGAAGTACGTGCTGTGAGCAGTCCTGTGCCCCGAAACATGGATCTTGTAACTCTTCCTGAAGTCATTCCGATGGTACGCATTAATCAGATCTAAACAACTGCAGAGCTCCAGCAGCAGCCTAGAGAAACTGGTTAGTCGAGGTGACTGCTCTCATAATGAACCTGAACAGCAAATTCCGCCAAGTGGTTCAATAATTAAGGAGGAAAACATTATTTTATTAAAAATGTACAGTAACTTTGGCCTTGTATCTGATTTTGGAGCAGATTACAATGGCCTCTGATGTAGGGATGCACCAAGTGTTAAACAGATACTCAACAATAACTGTTACTTTTCTATTGAGAAAGACGCTTTTAGATTTCATTGTGGGGGGGGGATGGGGCATAATAGTTAAGTAACCTGGGATTTTATGTTAGTCAGCATCATTTAACCTGCCACATGGAACTCCGATTACTGTTGTTTACTGTATTATTAGGCCACTCTGTCTTTTCCACTAGAAAAAAAATCTTTCAAAAGTAACAACTGGGACTGTAAAAATGCTAATTTGGACGACTTTAATGATTATTTGTCTGTCGCCCATGGGACATTGCCTTTCAAACTTGTGATAATATCAATATTTTAGCTTTCTAGTTTGAATTACTCATGTTGTCACTTGAGTATTTATACCTTACCCTGACAGTGCTGTCGGCATAAAGATATATCAATGAAGAGTACAAGCAATATCAAACGGTTTATCAGAAAACGCAATCCAGCCGGAAAATGCTTCCAAATATCAAGCAATTCCATCAGATCTGCAGCTCTTTTTAAGTTTTGTAAGCGAACTGGAAATGAATGCTTCCTCGCAGAGGACAATTGCCAGCCTTTATTATATCAAGTTATTTAATTATATTTAATCTCATTTTTATTTTATCTTATTTTTTGTTTTCTTTAATTTTCAAAATTAAACCCAATATAACCCAATCTTTCATAAATTATTTCTATCTGGCAACAAGCAGTAATCCTGAACAGTGGAAGATTTTCAACTTGTGCCCCGTTTATCAATAAGGTGACCGCCATACAAAATACAAATATTGTTATATATCTTTGCTTTACAAAGTTTCCAAAATAATGGAGGACCAGTCTTTAATGTACTTTATGAATACTTCGCTCCAAATAATCTAGCTACACCCTAACATTCTGGCTTTCAAAAAACGACTCGAGGTATCGGTTTATATCCATTATTCACAATCTTACAGTAGTATTGGACGTGTAACTGAAGTGCACATGCTTTTTGGGGTCGGCTTCAGCCGACCTCCTATGTGTTGGGTTTACCGAGGGAATGCCCAGGTTTCCTGAAAACTTCATTGCGCATGCCACTGCTGAAGTCTCCTTCTACAGTTTCTCGTCACGCCAAACACCACTTGTTCCCATCATGACATCCCATTGACATCCAGGTCACACAACTCCATTTTAGTTCACCTCAAACTTGCTTCACTCCTCTATGACGTAACTATGAATATTAAGTAGCGTCACTTTCCCTGCAAGCTGCACGAAGCCATAGTAGTCATCAGCGAACGAGTCTCAATCACCACTCAGCATTATTGTTTACAAACGTCCTATGATACTTCTACATTATTCCTTTTCGAAGTGTGCCTGCTAATCTCCACGACTCCTTGGTTTTTTTTTTTAAACAAGACGTTTCGAAAGCGCTTGCGTTTGATAAAGTATGGTTTGGTATGATATTATGGTCTTCTGTTTAAATTGCAACATTTGGTTTTCATAGGAATTTAGTCTTTTGAAGGAAAGATCATCTTTCAAACAGATTATAAAGTTATTATTGTGATCGGAATGGCCAACTACAATCCTGAGCGAGGGTACCACATAAATCCATGCTAAGTCTTCCAACACGATTGACAATATTACGACAGTTATTTTACTAGTTGCCGATGATACATATTTGCATGATATAGTCAGAAATGTATCAGTCAACAATAAGATTGAGTCAAACTTTGCTTCATATTGGATATTGGGATAAAATTTGGAAAATAACATTTAATGCTATAAAATCTTTCAGACAGGGTCACTTTGTTCTGAAATGCCATCTAGACAAGTTAAATGTCATTAAGTAATGGCGCTAAATGTCCACCTGGATGTTCAGATTAGGATACAGATATTTTTTTACACGATTTGGTATGCTACACCAAGTATAACTCTTCTGAAATATATAGCTATAAACAAGCAGGCACGTGGACACATGAAGTCTACACATCTCTTCTCATTATCCAGATCGAAATTATTTTCTAATATTATGCCGATGGGAATACTAATAGGACATACTAATCAAACCACTTTCACCGTCGCACAGAATTTCACTTCTGAAAATTGACGATTGTTCTTGTAATTCCTTTCGATTGTTTATCATATGTCCGTGAAGTATTGTAAATTCATTTTACATCGCTTTCAGTTGTACCGGCAGTATGTGTTGTTTTGTCCTGTGTATATTACAAATATACTGTATGCGTTGTGCGCACCTGGGCAGCCCAGTTTAGCTTTATATGCTACTAGGTCATCTATGTAAAATACAGATGCTTAAAATATCGCTATCAGCTGGCTTAAAACAACGTGGTTCACATTCGACCTTTGACTTCTACTTTTCCCTCACTTGATGTCGTTGTTCAATGTACAATGCCATTACCGAAAAAAAAAACTGAAAGTCAGGGTTATATAAAGTTTATTGTATGAAAACTTCGTGTGTTCCAGAGTTGAACCTATACACCACACTTTGAATTTGTTAGCTGAATGAACCCAGCGTTTATTCAGTGTAACTCATGAGCCACCCAGTACATGTATATCATTGCCCTGCAGGTTATTATGCTTTCTTAAGACAGGCCTGCAAGTTTCATAATTAAGCATGGAAAATTAACAATCTTATACACAACCAAGTTTTGGAAATCAGTAAATATTATCACATATCATCCTTTTGTGACTTCCAGTAATTAACTTTTCACAGAAGAAAAATTGTAACTGCTCGTACATAGCCAAGTGTGCCGCCGTGGAACATATCTTTGCACAAATATTTTCTATGTGCTTGTATGTACATGTAAAGCACGCTCTCTAAATTTGTTATATGAATATAACTGCTCTGAAGATGTCAACAACTTTTCTTAACTGCTAGCCACCTAATTCATCAACACTACGATTTAACTGCATATATATTATTAAAATATATCTCCTGGCAATTCTCATCACAGTATTTAAAGATCAAAGAATTTTAATATAGAAACCAGGATCGATCTTGAGGGTGTTGTAGTAGTTCCTCCTGCTAAGTTTACTCATGAAGTGAATGTTAAAAGGACGTAAAAGACAAGCGCAAGGTAGCAAATAAAAAGATGAACTTACGCTCATTCTTCACAATAAGTATAAAATGGACTCCATTATGATTAACCACGGAAATGGAGAAAACAGGTATTCATGCAGTATTAGTCTCAATGCGGAAAAGAAAATGTTAATTATTTACAGAAACGGGACCAGAAAAAGATGAGTTTATCAGGGAAGTGGGATAGTATGGAGTGGTACTGGTCTCATTATTAATATTCTAATGTTTGTGAAAAAAACAAGACTTTTGTAACTGTAGCCACAGGAAGACGTCCTTTTCTTCACAGAAGAGCAGACAATACTATAACGTAATTTAATGTAATGTATAATGTTAAAATTTTCTCTTAAAAACCTATCCATGAATGATTTGCATCTGAAATCATGAATGCTTCAAAATTGGCAATGCATTGACGAATACGTCACATCATAAATGTATCAATATAATACTGTGTTCAGTTTTCAGTCTTGTTGGTTAGTGGTATTATGATTTACCACACCGTGAAGATCACCATGGAGCCACAATTCCCACAACTGATGCTTTATGTCTATCGTCTCCAAACTTGAGACATACAATTGTCTGTGTGCTATCCGAAGAGACATAACTCACATCTCTTCTTCTCTGCAGGGGAGCTGCGAATGGGCAGGGCTCACAGCGTTCCGTTGGCAAGATGTGAGGCTTAGCTTTATGACGCCAAGCTCGTGCCTTTAAGCTTATCTGCAGGCACATCCCCACTCATCGAGCTTTCGCGCAGGGACCATTTCTGCACCACATCGTCACAGTTTATCCCCACCTGAAAATGGAAATAAAGAAACATTCAGTTGCAAACCATAAGCATGTAAGAATTTGGCTTGTAATTGCCCATACGGTTGGCTACAAAATGATTGTACCTACCACTCAACGCCAGAAAAAAGTTCATCTGACAAATCAGATAAAAGAATGGTTTGGGAGACGGATGGCTATTTGGAACCGATTTATGGACTGTATAAATCTATAATCGAATAATAAAACAAATTGTATTTCAAAAACGAATTTCACTTTGAGCAAAAATAAAAGGAAAGGCTGTAGTTAGCTATGGTCTCTTTCTTTGTGAAAATGTGAAATTTCTAAAGAGAACTTTAACGTTTCTGAAGAGACTTATGTTTTGAAAAATGAAGAAATTTAGATTAAAATTAACAGAACATTTTTACCAGTTCTGTAGTTCATCCTTCCCAGTGATTTTACATTTAAGTAACTGGCAGACATGATTAACTTTTGCAACGCCAACTGCGACTAATGTCGAACTACTGAAAGAGAATTGCTCTGAATTATAATAAGGGTGCTAGACTCGTGTTCCGTCTACAAAAAAACCCCCAAAAAATCCATTCAAGTACTAGCATGCCTAAGTTGCTTAGAATATAATAGTCCAGGTAAACAGCTTTTCTCAGCGCCTTAGGGTGCGCACCGAAGAAAGCTGTTGACTCAATAAAAGTGTGGCACTGAAAGACTTCCAGCATTTTATTATTTCTAAATATAGGTACATGGTGAAGATGACGCAGACCAAATTTCAAATCACTGGCAACTGCGTATAAATGTATATCAAATATACTAAATCAGGTGAAGTATCAGTCTGTCAGATAGCAGTTGACGGCTTTTCACGGTGATACTGGTGAAAAAGGGCAAAATTTAAAATTACCGTTTCGAATGAAAATGGGTACCCAAGATTATCAATCTGACGAAGTGCTATTCTGCTCAATAGAAGCAGACGACATTTTTATTGCTATATGGTAGTATTGTGTCAATCAGATGACATTCTAGTAAATTCTGACTACCTTTTTGCTGTATTTATAATGCAGATTATATAGGTAAATAAAAAGCAGGGATGATTACCATCGGTTCTCCGAGGTCCTCGCTGACCTCTGCCAGCAGTTGGGCATCCCGGAAATGTGTAACTGCTTGTACCATTGCTTCTGCACGTTTTTTTGGATTTGCACTTTTAAAGATACCTGACCCAACAAAGACTCCGTCGACACCAAGCTGCATCATGAGTGACACGTCAGCGGGGGTTGCTGAAAACATTAATTCATTATATATCAGAGACGCAAAGCCGCTCCAAAGTGGCATTGGAAAAAATGCCTGACCAACAAGCTTCAACAGACTTATCCTGGTATCAACTATTTCGCACACAGCGTTTAAAGTGAAGTTCTCACTCTAGTTTCTAAAGATCGTGATTCAGCTTCAGCACATCAATTTACTATGCATAACACACGATTGTCAGTATCGAGAGTTTTTATTTTGTTACAGAAGTGAAGTCAGTATTTTTCGTTACCCACCACAGTTGGCGATCAAACATAGATACTCATGGAAACCCATATTACATTTTACTCTATTTCTAGTGGTCCCATTGGCAAGCGACCACCGGGAAAAGTCCAGCATGCAAAAGTATATAGCACACACCAAAGCTTAGTTCATCCCCGGGTGTTGAGGTTTGTGTAACCCTTTTCCTTGAAAACTCAAGCACCAACAATGTATCCTAGTTTGTCATATTGTCCTACTTCAAAGAGATCGGTGTCCATTTTGGTGCTAAACTTGTGACGAAACAGTAAAACATAACCCAGCGTTCTTAACTTACCATTTATGCATCTGAAAGCTGTGTAGCCCCAACCCATGCCAAAGAGAGATGATGATCGACAACATGCTACCCTGAGAGGTCTATCTCCAATCTTACAACAGAATGTTTATATTCTTTTGAAATTGTGAAAAAGACGATATTTGAGTTTGATGTGGTTGGGTGTCGTGAGAAAAGAAATGTCAAACTGTAACTGGCGTTCCAGATGAACTTTGAATTTCCATTCTACATATCACATTGAAGTTGTAATACAGTAGTGGTCAAAAGCTTTAGATTCAAAAGCATACGGAACAAAACACTGATTTTACTTGTAATTTTTATTTGTCGGTTTGCAGGAAAATTTCGCTGCCTTTAGCCGCAATTACACTACTTTCAACATGTTGAAAAGAAATTAGACAAATGTCAACTTTAACCCTTTCATTGCCCAGTTTTGACCGATGTAAAATATTGACCCAGGTTGTTAGTATGCTCTTTTGAAGCCTCTGCCACTGTGGGCAAGCTAGTGATTGAATGACAGGTATGTATGTAAGGAATATGAATCTGGTATTGTTTGGTCAATCCAGAGAACATCGACGTTTTTCGAAATCGGAGACATACATTTTTAACTGCGATCCTGTTCACTTCCTGTGTTGCCATGACAACAGACTGATGCTTCCACCATGATCAGGGCAGATTTGTATCATATACCACAAAAACATCCGCAAATAGCACCTTTTCAACCAAAAGAGAGCCAATTTCTAATCAATTTAAGCATTCTTTATGTTTCAAATATATGTCAATACATTTTCTTAAGATTATTCTGTGGTTGTATTGTTTATTTTATTGAGGAAGTACTTTTCACTATGCTAAATACATGGATCTGCCCTGATGCAGGTGGCTCTCTCTTTTGCTCGATAGGTGTTAGAGTAGGACCGCATTTAGATATGAATACATCCTATTGACAGTGAAAGAGTTATATCGCTTGGTTGTAGCAACAGACCAACAGCAGATTTGGAAAGCACCCTAATGTTTGCACATGGGTTTTCCAAATATTACTCAGATATTAGGAATGGCCCGATAATGAATTTACCCAATGTCATTCTTCGACTGTCCTATGCGCCATGTTCCTAAGTAAAGGAACGGGCCAATGGGAAGGGTTTCTTCGGATTTACTTTCAATTTTTTAAGCTATCTCAACATTTTTAATTAATTACCATCACATAAAAAAACTCTTCGTGCTCATATGTATGCATGGTAAGTAAGCAAGGTTCATACGGGATGCTGAGTGCGTGTTCCATCGATTATCCCATATCCTTCAACACCCAATATCCGGTGGGACATCGGACCACTCCTAGTATCTATTCAGAACACATTAGAATATGTGGAATGTTGTATCATCTTACCTATGCAGTCTTCAGTGAGAGAAGCAAATTTTAAAATACCATTGGAAAAGATTACTTTTGGTGACATCACAACACCCGACTTGATATAGCCTAATATCCAAGCTATACAACTTGGACAGGGTGATCTTTAATGGCACAGGGTCACTCTTTAGAGATTACAACAAGCGGACACTAGTTTTATACCGTGGTCACTCTCATCTGCCATTGTATCGAGAGATGTGCTATTTCACTGCGTGTGCTTCAGAATGAATAGCCTGTCCAAGTTGTTTTGCATGGTGTCATTAAAACTTATGGCATGATATTCCAATAATTGAGTAAATAATAAGAGTTTTAAAATTATTATCCCAAAAGTCTGTTTTCAATAATTTTGTAGTTTTAGACGCTTTATATACAGATCATGCAATATTGTTGATGACTAATGCCCAACATTGGCCCCATGCTGAGTATACCAAATGCGACGTAACAGTAAAGGACAGAAAATGGCGGTGGCAAACGCACGCACAGGTGCATTAGCCACGTGTGCTAATTGTCGTTAAGATTATAAGGGGAAAGTGAACGAACCTCTCCGCCTTGGGCAAAACGACCACCAGATGCGAAGACCGGCGCATTATTGCAGAAATCGTGAGAATAAATTGTTGAGAACAGCTGTTGGACTTATCACTGTATGACAGGTGTGGGATTCAATATTGGACTCTTCGCTGAGATATCATTTAGTTATGAATTTCTTTGCAGTTTCAGCAATATTCAGGACTTTTTATGTGGTATGAATATGATAAAACAGCTGATCTGATTGCAGCACATGGGCAACAGTAACATCGTCAAATTGCTCGCTCTGTACCATCAAATAAAAGCCAGAAACGCATCTGTGATATTTGATTCAAGGCCTCTGTTCAATTTGTTCATGACACATGCTTGGTAGTGGCAATAGAAACTGTTTAGTTCCGTGCGGACACATGAAGGAATGTGTAATCCCAGACAGACTGGAACTGTGTGCGCACATGGTGTAGCCCACAGTTAAGCCTGGTCATGAAATGTTGCGCAGTGTGGTAGCAATTCTGAAATGAGCTAATGTATCATTGTATTTTCTATGTCTGTACCAAAATTAAATGCAATTCGTACATCTCTCTCTCTCTCTCTCTCTCTCTCTCTCTCTCTCTCTCTCTCTCTCTCTCTCTCTCTCTCTCTCTCTCTCTATCTCTATCTCTATCTCGTGCGCGCGCGCGCGCGCCCGTCAGCAGAAGTGGTCTGAGGGCATTTGGCAGTCATTATCCTTCTGCCTGGTCATGCAGGCGATGTTTGCAGCAGACGGGTGCCACTGAGTCAACAGAGTCGCTACCCGTGATTTTTTCCCTTAAATAAAGCCAATCGAAGTGATTTAGTTAGAGGCAAGTACACAAGCATTATGCGGGTGTTTTTCAATGATTTGGCAAGTATTTTGCCAATATATTCGCGTTTGGGGATTTGTTACGCTACTTTTCTTGCCCGCCATGGTCACAGTACAGAAACGAGATGCAATGATTTTTGAACGACGGCAAACTTCTGCGGTGCCAAGACTCGGAATGGCTTCCGTTGATGACTTTTGATGATCACACGCATGGATCGACCTCCGTTAAAACGCTCCATGATGCAAGAAAGTGACCTACATTTTTAATGACAGACACATTTTACGCCAGGAAGTCAGGCGCCGGATCCCTGACTGTCGTGCAGTCCATTTCTGATTTGTTTCAGTTATCAGCATGATTGCCCGTAGATCCTATGCTGGATAATTCCGCTGAATATGGCGGGGGAAAAAAGTTTAATTTCATATAATGTAGCTTGCATGGGGGAATAGTTGTCGGTCTTTGGTCAGGGGGAAGGGTCTTTTTTTTTTCTTTTTTTTTTTTTTTTTTTTTGGTGGGTTTTTTATTTTTTGCTTTCTTTTGGGTTATTTGGGGGTGTTCGTTTCTTTCCTTTTCGTTTTTTTTTTGGGGGGGGGTTAGGTCTAGACTTACTTTTTATCTTGTGGTTATCCACACGACGGACCACTTTTTATCTTGTGGTCATCCATCTGTTGTTCGTCCGCCCTTTGTTAGGTTGAAATTTTGAATGTGGGTCATGTTTTTCTGAATTATTGGAGATATGTGTAAGAAAATATTCAGTTTCTTCGAGAAGTCCATCCGTCAACGATATTTGTTTTGCTCTAAAACAGCTTAGGGTATTGCTTCGAAATTGCTCAGGAACCATGTTGGGTGCCCCCCACACCACAGAGGGGCTTAATGTGGGTTATATGTCAAGTACACCTGAGGAGTGGCTATTCACACAGCCCGGTTTTTTGTTTTGGGGTTTTTTGTTTTTTCTTTGTTTGTTTGTTTTTTTTCTCTTGGCTGTGTTTTGAAAAGACCATTGATCAATAACACACACACACACACACACACACACACACACACACACACACACACACACACACACACAGAAAATACCTACCTATGCCACCTGCAGCAAAATTTACGACAGGAAGTCGGCCCATCTTGGCTGTTTGTTTGAGTAGGTCAAAAGGCACCTGCAGCTGTTTGGCGTAGGAATACAATTCTGATTCGTCCATGGATTGCGCCAGTGCCATCTGGCGGTTCAGGCAGCGCGCATGCCTGACTGCCTCTACCACATTTCCTGAGAGATGAAAAAAATACAGTTTTCTGCAGGAACACATGGATCGGACACATATGGGGGGGGGGGGGGGGTCCACTGTTATTTCTCATAGTCTGTGGAGCTTGTTGACCTTTAACCTGACCCGGAACAAGAGTTCAGTGCTTGGGTCTGATTATGGTCCCAGAACAACTCTGAGTTCATAAATACCTTGGATTTTATTTGTCCCATTAGATTTTCCATTACAACTTCAATTGTACAAACACACAGAAGCCAATCTAATTTTTCTTCACTGAACTAACAGTCTGCCGAATGTGTTGTGAATGCTGAGCAATAGAGTCGGCAAAGGGTGAATATGTTCACTGCCGAATGAAATATTACAAGCTATGTTGATCAATTCTCTAAATTTTAAGTTTACTGAATGTAGTGCGTTGTGTGATCCATGAAAGCGTTGGAAGTCTACAACAACAGCTTTACTTTGGGGAGTGATCAATAATAAATCAATACTGTCACTTTCACGATCTATTTCAAATGAATGGGTCAATACTTGTGATTGCCCACCTCCAGCAGAACCCCCTGTGGTCAAATCGTTCTGCTTTATCACAGGTAATGACTACACACCTGTCCCAGCTTCTCCCTTGGTTCGAATCATGGCTGCCCCTTCATTGATTCGACGCAAAGCCTCTCCAAGGCTTCGACATCCGCACACAAATGGAACTGTGAAGCGTCTCTTGTCAATGTGGTTTTCCTCGTCGGCAGGTGTCAGCACTGAAGAAGACAGGGTCAAGTTACTTTATTCCATAAACGAAAGGATCCAATCAGACTGCACTTTCAGTGTCGCATTGTCCGAGTAAAGTAATAATCTTAACTTATTCCATATCAGTCCCTGATTTTTTTCGCATAGGCCTATTTACCTAGATTTAAGAATACATTGCATATTTAAATAATTCATGAAAAGAGCTTTCATTCAAGTACCAACGTGCCTATAGTCTTAAGTCATTGGTTCTGGCACTGCCTAGCAAGTCATGCTGCAGCTGCTCTTGCGACATGTACCAGGTTATCATCAACCGCACAGAATTTACACATAACAGGCTATCAACCACACACAGCTTACATGTACCAGATTATTAACCACAAAGAATTTACGTGTACGAGGTTATCAACCACACTGAGCTTACATGAACAAGGTTTTATGCAGTAATTATAGCTGTATCATCCAAAAAAGGTGGAAGATACAGACTGGGTGATAACCCTGTCCATATCACCACAGTGCAAAGGTCAATCCGTATCACCACAGTGCAAAGGTCACTGAGAACTACTTTCCTTCTTAATTCTTGTAGTAGGCGCACGTCAAGTATGTAGTTTTCAAATGACCCAATTACTGGATCCTGTGTTACAGTTATTCATACGCAAAACTATGCAAAGCCTTGTTTGATGAAATAAACGTTGAAGCTGTTTTTAATTGTCTTTTTTTTTTTTGTATTTAACGATGAAAATATAATTACAGCTATAATTACTGGATAAAAGTAAGACCAGCCGCGTGGAGGAGACTCGTCAGCAGACTGGCCTCGTTCCTGCGGCGGATCACTCCTCGTGCAAGCACTCGGAGTGATCCGCCGCGGGAACGAGGCCAGTCTGCTGACTCGTCTCCTCCACTTGGCTGGTTTTACTATTATCAACCACACAGAGCTGACACGTACCAGGTTATCCACCACATTGAGCTTACATGGATAAGGTTATCAACTACGCAAAGCTTAGCCTACATGTAGGCCTACTAGTTCCAAACCACAGAAAGTTTATACATACTAAGTTACCAACCCCACGGTTACTGTTTCTTTATTTTGTCTAAATAATAGGGAGCGAAGCTCCCTCTACGGCAATGGGACCCACCACGATCGACATGTTGTTCAGCTCGATTTTTTTGTCCATGACCGGAAGCCAATGGGTAAACTGGCTTTCTTCAGCAGAATCAGATAATAATCGGTCCCCATTGGTTAGCAGCCAAAGTCACTCAAACAGGGCCGCCGTCCATGGTTCGTGGCGATTGGTTGAATTAAATAGGAATAAACTGTTTAAATTTAAACTCTCTATGCATTGCGTGGCAAAAATCAGGGGTGCACAAATTACTTAATTAAATTGAATGCATTGATTTATTTTCTATGCACCATAAATTACAAACTTGGCACTGTGTGAGTTATCGCATGTCCGTGCTTCCATGCCTCACACAATAAAGCGTGACGTCACGTAGCAGCGCGAGTCTCCGCCTATGAAGATTGCGTCACTATTTACAAATGATTGGCAGCGCAGCAGACGACAATTTGCTTCAGACTCTCACACTGCGGCGCCACCGTTCAGACCGGGTTGCACGATTGCGGACAAAAAAGGCAGAGGCAGAGCTTAGATTCGAAATATATACCAATAAAAAATAAAATAAAATAAAACATCAAATTCAATTCAAACTTGCGTTTCGCTCCCCTTTCTGGGTTACACCCATTCATATTAAAAATGATAGCATTGTGTCGAAACAGCGATCAATGACAAATACCATAGCAGACCATAAATCAACATTCTAGGTACGCGCATTAAAAAGCGGGCGGGGCTCCGCCATTGCGAAAGTAGGGCGTGCACGCGACTGTTTCACACGTGCATGTGGTACGCAATAAATTCCTCACGGTGCAGAACGGCCCGTCCATAGTTAGGCCTGCGGTGAACTATACATATGGGGGGGGGGGGGGGGGGGGGACTACATGGAACAAAAAAAGTAACTCACTCTCAGCCATGTAAGATTTTGTTGATTTTATGTTGAATTGGGTATTCATGGCAAAAAATGTGACCCAGGCCTCGTTTCAATGGCGATCTGACAGTCCTCGCGCACATTTGATTTTGTTTGAATGGTAATGCACTAAGTCATGATACAGGCGCGTCACAATTTAGTTGTAACAATGTTCAGGTCATGTGATCAGCAGTTACTTACTACTTTTGAATTTCACTCCAGATAGAAAATGATAGCGCATCCCCAATAAGAATAGAGTTTTCATATACTTTCTCAAGAGTAGTAGATTAGCATGTGTTTACAACAAAACAGTTTTTGTATC
Organism: Hermodice carunculata; assembly: GCA_964020975.1. Classification (NCBI taxonomy): domain Eukaryota; kingdom Metazoa; phylum Annelida; class Polychaeta; order Eunicida; family Amphinomidae; genus Hermodice; species Hermodice carunculata. The sequence continues at coordinate 64,825,252 of OZ026622.1, read as the reverse complement.
GGGAAAACTGGAGGTTTTATTTCAATGTACATTAAGAAAATTCAATGTATTCATCTGCTTTTAGTAAATAGCCTATATCCAAATTGCAGAACCTGGAGCGTCCAGTCTTACCACATTCCAGATATAATCATAATTTGTCGTGCTTCCTCTTTTTCTTTAACACGTGGTCCAGCATCACGACCAAAAATTGGAAGGTAGGGAACGATAAAGAAATCAAATTTTCACATTGACAGGGGTTTTGTCATCTTATACCACGCCCACGTCCAACTTTGGAATTAAAGTTTAAATTTTATTAAATCAATCTTGATTCAATCCAGATTTTAATCCTGGATGAAAAGATTAGATACTGGATCAAACTAAGATTTATATAAAATGAACCTGTAAATCCTTAAGTTCATATTATTGCCAAGAGCATATATTGGCTAGTCCTTGAAATTTTGATCAAACATTGAGCCAAGGTTTAAGTGGTTTATGGCCCAAACCACATCGATTTTAATTTTGGGGTTAAAGTTCGGATCAGATCAAATTCTTTGTGAATATGGCCATTATCAGTTGTTTGGTTTGGTTTTCACACTAAGATATGTTTTAAAAGAGTTTACCCTCAGATTCATCTATCATGTCCACACCAAGAGCCTCCAATATCTGGGCTTCCGCGAAGTGACCAATGCGTGCTTTGGCCATGACCGGAATGGTTACTGCGTCCATGATCTCTTTAACTTTCTGGAAGTTAAAATCAGAGTTTATGTCAACAGAAATAGTCCAAGAAACAGTATACGTTTACGTTCAAAAATGGAGTGAACTGCAGACAACTGGGATTTGTAAAATAAATAAACTACATATCGTCTGTGGGATTGTGTGAATCATTTGCATGTAATTTTGGTCAGTAATCATCCTTTTTTTTTCATTTAGGGATATAAAGAGTCCTCATAAAAGGTGAACTATTATCTTATTTTTCAAGGATCACATCGCCTTTTGTAATGCCATTGTAAATTATCCCGTTCTTGGAATATCTGTCCACCTATGGAAGTTGCATTGTCGAATAATCCACAAAACCTAGGGTTCCATGTACAAACCATGGGTTTCATGATACAAAACCCACGGTTTTGTTAAGAAGAAACTCTGGGTTTTGTACATGAAACCTGAGTTTCGTTACAGAACCCAGCTTTTGTCACAAAACGAATGTTAAGTCACAAAACCCTTTGTTTTGCTCTGTTATTTAGTATTTTTACAAACCCAGGGATCTTAAGCAAAACTCCGGGTTTTGTGCTTGCAATGTTCAGTTATTGACAGTACCAGGGTTTTGTTACAAAACCCTGGTTTCACAGTACTCTCTCAGGGTTTTGTGTTTGGAATGTTCAATATAAATTCACAAAACCTAGGTTTTCATAAATTTAAGGGCATATCTCCTTAGGCTGTAAATATGCTCACAGCAACCAATCAGAGATAGCATTTCATTCCCAGTGCAGATTATGGCAATTAACTAAAGTTTTTTCTGCACAAAACCCTTGGTTTTGTGTGACAAAACGCAGAGGTTTGTAGCAAAACCCGGGGTTTTCGTACACAAAACACAACAAAACCCTGGGTTTTGTATCTTTATAAACTTAGGGTTTTCTGACGTCACAAACCCTTGATTTTGTATTGGTAGGCCTCAATATCGTCCGCTACCGCCCTTAGGCTAATCACTAGTGGTGGAATTTGGAACTAATAGTTAATTGTTCGTTTGGGTGACTCTCAGAACTGTTTATGGATGGCGTATTGGGCAGTATTTCGGCAATTTTGGTGTTATTTCCATTAATTTGACTCCAAATTAGCAATTACAATCAAAATTATTTCTTCTTTTTGGTGATTGGCTTCTTGAAACATAATAATATAATATGTCATAAACTTACCTTTACCATAATGATTTATATTTTACCGCCTGTGCCCATGAATATGACCACAGTTGAAAGTGAACAAAATGGAGTCGAAATGGCTGCTGCAAGCACGCTAAACCAAGTAGGTTTTTGACAAAAACAAAACAAACGGGATTTAACGCTCTCTGGTAGAAAAAAAATCCACATGGCCGTATCACTGGGAATGGATTTACACAGCACTTGTTTCATAATTCACCGCTCGACAAAGGCTCGCAATGCCAGTGAACGGGTTTAAAACTGGTGCTGTCTACATCCATTCCCCATGACACAGCCATGTGGAATTTTATATTTCTATGTGGGCCCTATACTATCTTTATCTGAAATTACATTCCAAACGCACCATGCGCCATTTAAATGATAGGAGTCGGATCAAAATGCCCGTGAAGCAATTTTTTAAGTGGCGTGACCTCATTATACAGGCACAATCAAAGCGAAGAAATTGCGCAACGGATCAAGCTATAGATTAGATATATAGTATATAGGCCTACAGCTGCTCTTTAATATGACTTTATTCCGCCATGCGTGCACAGATCTATCCGTAGAGCGCTTGTGTCATGGGAATGCCTAATGAGTAATGGATTTAGACAGCACTCGTTTCAAGACGTTCACTGCTCGCCAAAGGTGCTAACATTCGTGCTGTCTAAATCTATTCCCCATGACACAGCCATGTGGAATTCTATATGTCCGTAATGAGGGGCTCCATGAGGGTTCCCCGGAAAAATAACAGGTTGAACACAGGGAAAGGAATATTTGACCTCCTTTTTCCTTCCGTGGACCAAAATGATGGGCGCAGTATAACGTCCGTATACGGTATAGGCCTACGAGCAAGGTTTATACTTATAGACCAACTCTACATGTTGTTTGCATTTATTGTTCACAAAAATATTTCGACACTAGGCCTATGTAAATAGGTAGGATTCACAGAAGACTTTTGGAATTTGTCATGGAAAATGTTATGATGCATTCAGCCAATATTTTGGCAAACACACGGTAGGCCTAGCGAAAGTTAAAACATTTGATTCTTAACACCAGGCGAGACTCGTGACCCTACCAAAATTATTAAAAGGCGTGAACTCAGTACTACTTTCATCAATTTTCATGAAATTTAAGTGTTTGACAACACATTAAGATCTGAACTCACAGCCACATATAGGCCTACAGTTACGTAGTCCTACTGAGACCTATTTAACCCAAATTTTAGGCCTACTCACTGCATTGTTGCTTATCAAATAAGTTGTCGCTTTTGCAAAATCAAACAGGCAGTTACAAAATGGGAAGATACAAAGCCCATAGTTTTGCAGCAAAACCCAGGTTTTTGTGGACAAAACTAGTGAGTTTCATTACAAAACAGTGAGTTTCATTAAAAAAAACGCGGGTTTTCTAGCAAAAACCAGGTGTTAGAAAACCCAGGGTTTTTGTGTCCAAAGGCCGCTTGTGTTGACTACTGCGGTCATCACAAAAGCCCTGAATCTTGTTCCTCAAATTACAACATACGAACTCCAAGGATTTGTGACGCCGCAATACCCAGGGTGTTGCTCTGTTAGGCTATTTCAAACTTCACAGAACCCAGGCCAGGGTTTTGTAACGAAACCCGGAGCTTTGTGCATGGTTGACGGAGGTAATGACTTTGATTCACAAAACCTAGGGTTTTACAACAAGCATGCAGACACATGTGTGATTTGTTTAGTTATTTGTCTTCTACACAAATCCCTGGGTTTTGTGCGTGAAACAGAGTTTTGGTGCACAAACCTAAGGGTTCTGTAACAAAAGCCAAATTTCATGAACAAAACCTAGAGTTTCATAACAAAATTCTGGGTTTTGTGAGTTACTGATATTGGACAATGCAACTTCCATGTCCGCCACCGAATCTAACATTAAAATTGATCTGTGCTTCCAAACTACAATGCTTTATATGCATAACATAGGCCTATGATGCTATGTTGTTGTTTCCCACATACATAACCGCTCAATCTTCAAATATTACATTTGGTTTAAACATATTTTATTAAATCAATTGGGAAACAGGACACAGTCCTATATGGATCCCTCTTGAAAACAGAAGAAGAAAAATGAAACGCTTGACAACATGTATAGGACCAGTGCAAAGAGAAACGCTACTACAGTGACTGGCACAAATATTACATTTCAAGCCCATACAAAGCGTTAAATAAATAAGTTACCATTAACAAAACAATATTCGACGTCTTTTTCACTAATTTCAACTGTAAATGTGACCAGGTTTACCTTCGGATCACACATGCGGGCAACGCCGCCGTCTCTTCTGATGTCGGCTGGTACTCTTTCCAAGGCCATGACTGCGCACGCCTGGGAGAAAAATATAACGATATCTCTAAAAGGAGAGTGATCCGCCAGTCTTCATTTTCTGGTGACCGTGACACGAGTGTGCAGGTCACAGGTTACAGGGCACAAGATATACAACTTTCCCTCATTTTACATGGACATGTACAGTAAACAAATTTTAAACTAGAAAGAAGTGTTTTGGGCAGGAACATGTTTTTTAAAGAGTTTTAAAGCAGTGCATTTTTAACAATATGTTATATAGTCTTGCTTTGGTTATAAAATTGGTCCAGGAAGCTTGCAGAAAAGAGAAGTTTGATTCTGGTTATCATCATAGAGAACTTCTTGTTAAAAAGCCTGATTGAACTTAAGTTATAAAAGCTTGGTAAATGACGTCAGAGCAGTTAAGAAGGACAACGCTGATCTGTCTTTACACAGTGAATTTATAGTATACAACCATAAACACAGCTGTTGTGTTCAATTCCATGAAGATAATTTCATGTAAGCATACTGATTCACATCCCTATACGCTTTAGCTGTAATAATATATGCATGTTCACATGTGTCTGGCTTGTTTATTTACACGCGGTCGTCCACTTGCCTGGCAAGAAAGGCATAGATCTATTTCAAGTCTTTCGTGTATCCTTTGCAATGTACTTCAGAAAGTGCGAAATTTTTTAGGACTATTCAACAAACGAAAATGTTAAAGATGCACTGATGAATAGATTCTATATTTTCGATGACGGGGAAAATCTAGAAATAAGATTTATCTAGGTTCAGGTTAATTTGGAAAACGTCCTCTCTCATGTCTAGGTCGATTTTAAAACATTTTACCCTTTCACAGGTCTAGTCTAAAATGTAAGGTGTGACATTTATATAACTTTGATTTTGCACATCAGGGGCGCTTTTGTCTACAAAAAACAGCGCTCGCCGTATCATTCAGTTGTAATGAAGTCTGCCCGGCTAAAATATTTAGGCCTACAAACGCCAGTGTTTCTTGTATTGCAACTTATCTAATAGGACCTTCAAAATATAGACCCAAGACGAAACTTTGAGAAATAAAATACATTTAATGCATCTTTCGCCGCTTTAGTTTCAATTTGGGCCCACCATAAACTAGAAATCACTCTCACCCCTGCTTCCTCGGCGATGCGCGCTTGTTCGGCATTCGTCACGTCCATGACTATACCGCCCTTTGTCATCTGTGCAAGTCCCGACTTCACGGTAAATGTACCTATCAAAGTCAAAAGAAAAGCGTTAACGTTTAGCCGTCTCGTTAAAAACGAGTCTGATTATAGTACTACGATTACGAATACTTTATTGACCCTCTCCCCCTGCCCCCCCCCCACCACCATTGCTCGGGAAAAATGATGTAGGCCCTATCCAAATCAGTGTTTGTAGTAGTAGTAGTAGTAGTAGTAGTAGTAGTAGTAGCAGTAGTAGTAATGGTGCTTATTGAGACCTGAATTTGAATAGGATATTTCATCTGAAGATTGCACACGCAATCAACCATATATCTTGATGTCTATGGCTGATGTGCACGTTTCTTACGTAAAATTTCATGCCTGCACTGCAGACCTTGCGTGGTAACCATCATAGGGGCCATCATAGGGACGTGCCCATAACCACCATTTTCTTGAAAATGGATAACTACTGAATTACAGTGCTATGTACATTGTCCATTTACTGACCTACACTTTGTTTGTCAGTTCGCTTGGAGAAACTGAACACTGTCATCACCAGCTGACACACTGGAAAAGAGTGTATCAGCTGGTGATGGCTGCAAAGACCCTCGAAAGGTCTTTGATAATAGTGTGAAAAACAGAGCTGGGGGTGTTGAAAAACTTTTTTCAAAAGTCGCATATTCATGATAAAAGATTTTTATCTTGAATATTCGACTTTCCATACCAAAAAGTTGAATATTCAAGATAAATCTCGTTTATTCGAATTTTATCTTGAAGATTAGACTTTTTTGTTTCAAGTAAGTCGACTATTCAATATAAATTTCGTTTATTTGACGTTTATCCTGAATATTCGACTTTTTCAATTTCTCGCTATACATGGTCCAAAAAGTCGAATATTTAAGACAAATCTCGTTTATTCGACTTTTATCTTGAATATCTAACTTTTTCAATCTTTTGCAACATGGCTCACAAAGTCGAATATTCAAGATAAATCTCGCTTATTCGACTTTTATCTTGAATATTCGACTTTTTCAGTATCTCGCTAGATGACTTGCTTGTAGCTGTGCACCTGTTGCTGTGATGGGATCGGTGGGTGCGTCACAAATATATCGGCATGAGCTAGATTACTGGTAAGTTTTCCAGGGTAAGGCGTGTGAACGCTACAGAATTCAAAACAGATCTGTTGGTAGTGGAAGAAGGGTACTTGGGGATTGTGCCTCTCGTAAAGTCAAGTCCAAGACAGGCACGTGGATCTAGTTATGCCCCATTCTTGTGCATCACATGTGGGCGCTGCGGCTTCAACCACGTCCAGGCAGTGGTGATTTCATATGTTCACGTAAGCCTCCTGCCCCAGGCTTCTGCCAGAGAGGTTTAGATTTCTGATATAGATCTTATTAGGAAACTTACTGGGAGTTTAACACAAGTCCATGAATTAACCGCACGATCCTTGCATGGAATCGCAGATGTAACTTTACATAATTGAAACAATGCCCCCAATATGTTTGTGGTTGTTTTATTATATTCTCATTCAGAATAATGGGTTTCAAAATAGAGCTTGAATGACGAAATGCCTTGATTAGTTGAAGGTTACAAAATATGATTAATCACATGTTGATAACATCACATAGGTCAAATAAATGATCCGTTTTCTGTGTTAGTGAGTAGCATGCATTCATATAGATATAATAATAATAATAATAATAATAATAATAATAATAATAATAATAATAATAATAATAATAATGATAATGATGATGATGATGATGATGATGATGATGATAATAATAATGAAAGACGACGACGATGATAATAATATTAATAATGTAAAAGACTTTCGTAGAAAAAAATAGAGCAACTGGATCCACTTGAAGGGGAAAAGCTCAGTTGCCCCTTTATCTAACGTAGCAGAAATGGTCAACCTGATATACGCTTATTTCCAACACTCAGGCCTCTGTAGATAGTAAACGTTAAAATGTAGATCACGCGTGGCAGGTGGAGAAACAGCTCGCACATCTGGTTTAAACGGAACCAAATGAATATTTATGAAACTGCAGTCGTCTCTAAAAATGTGTCAGAAAACATGATGGAAGAACCCACACAAACATTCCATAATATAAACTTACACAGAGGAACATTATTTTGTTTGTCACCGAAGACGAAGTCTGAATCTGATCCAAGAGATCTTGTTACCAGGTACAAGTGGGTTAATATCAGGAGTTAAGAGGTGGTATCATGACGCATGCTTAGTTCAGATAGATGACAGTGTCTTCGCAGAAGCTGCATGGTGGCCATAGAACCACCATAGAATTGAATGTCAAGAAGACCAAGTTGGCAAAGTACCCAAATAGACCTATTTGAAACTGTTCGAACTATGCGGTTATTGCCATGGGTAATCAGCATACACATTTGGAGTGTGATTACCACTTGCAAGGCAGGTCAACTGTGCACCACAAAGTCAATTCAATATATTGACTCGTATGTTTCCCATGGGTTGCGAACTAGGCCAAACCTATATTATCACGTTCCATGGAACAGATGGTGGCGTAAAGTCAATTCCGACCTCAATGTGAGGTAGAGGAAACCAAATGCCTGGGAAAACACCACTGCAATTGATCAAAGCGGCAGGAACTCTTTCCTCTTGCTCCTCGGGCCGAGAATCGAACCCGAGTTGCAGAGATGAAACGCGATCGTGTGTAGGCCAACGTGTTTGACATTAGTAAGCATAGGCATAGGCCTACCCGAACAAGTTATTTCACATGTTTTGTCACGTTCTAAGTCTTTTCATCAGCCTATACAACTGCAACGGGCATGCTGTTGGTGCTTTCTAAGAATATTTTACGTTCCATGTTTGGCATTTGCCCACAAAGTTAGATATGCTAATGTTGTGCAGGCATGCTGAAACCTCCTTTATGGATGTACAGTTACTGTCGATCAGAATGTTCAAGTTCAAGTTTTGTCTACGTGCTTCAATGAGTCTGAAAAAGTAAGATTTTATTATCTAACACAGCGCTCAGAGTGTCTGTCTGAATAAAGGGGTATTTGTCATTTTTTAAAAAGTGTTTTAACATGTGTGAAGGTCTGACATTAAAGTCCGCAAATGAGCATGCAGATGCGATACAGATCCATGCAGGGATTTTTGTTTAACCTGCAGGAACTGTCACCCCCAGAGTTAGTTGTGAAACATGTCAGCATACCTCCATGTGCAATACAAAGTTTCACCTAAAGACAACAAAAAACATTTTTACTTTAATATATAAACAAATATATGTGTATGTACGTATGTATGTATGTATATGTGTATGTATGTACGTATGTATTCTGGACCACCGCTTATTTTATTCAGTATAATGATATGAAAAATATTTAATGGTATATTAAAATTAGTCATCATACGTTTCAATATTCTGTACTTGATGACGTCATTCAAACGATTTTACGACATGTCTAAGGGAAGTAACAAAAAAATAAAAATCAACGTTCCCTGTCACCGGAATTATTTGAAAAGATGATCAACTGATTGAACATATCACCAAATCACTTCCAGTCCAATGTAACCATATCATTAGATATTTTATGACACGCTTAATCCGATCGGAAGTGATTTGATGATATGACCAAATAATTGATCATAACATCAAATCACTTCCGCACAGTTCAGGACAAGAAATGGCGGTCCAAATGGAAAAGCCATGTCTGGTTGCATTCAGCATTTTGGTAATTCATATATATTGCAGATTCCTACATTATACAGTTTATTATCTTAAGAATAAATACAAATATGCGCCTTAGCTATAATAAAGTCGCAATAGAGATTCACATTGTTTGTTCTGGGGTTTTGAATAAAACTAAAAAAGTGCTCATGGCGCGCACATTTCCCAACCAATTGGATGCAACTACAGCCAACTACTTCCAATAATTTTGAAAGTACACGCAATGCAATGCAAGTATGACAAGTAATGCTAAAGTTTTAGTATGCCATTGGTTTCAGATGAACATATGGACAAACAAAACCCCAGGTGCGCATATTCATACGTTTATAATCCCTGTTAAGTATCATAAATGCCAATTAAGTCCAACACTTTTGGAGATATGCTTGACACAAGTTTGACATTTGGCAATGGCAATTTTCACAAAATCAACTGTACGCACGGGTAAGTGCAACTCTAAATGTCTCCAACACCAACGTAGGAAGAATAGACAACGAGCTGGATTTTCTCCGCCAGGACCGCTTTCCGTTATGCATCTAGCTTTTTGCCCACCCGTCAGGGAGCATTTATTATCTCGGAGCCCACTAAGTACCATTTAAACATAGCATCAAATCGATTTAAACATATCATCAATTCCATTTAATGGAATCCCTAATTATTATGTGTGTATTAACGTATGATTAAATCAATTTGATGAAATGACTAATAGTATTTGAAGAAATTTCTAAAGGTACTATATTTAATCATATCATTAGATTGATTTAATGACATACTATAGAGTAGGTATATTAAAATGGATTTTTATCTTATGATTAAATAGGTGGAAAATGTACCCCGACTTGAATGCATCATCAAATAATTTCATGGTATCATTAAATGATTTATCAAATGGTATTTTAAAATATTTGATGATATGATTTTATCTGTTTAATGATATCTTTACATGCTTTACGGTATCTTTACATATTTAACTAAATGTTAAAGTTATGAATAAAACAACAAATAGCGTTCCATTATATACATACATACGTACATAGGCCTACATACATATGTTCACAAAACATATACATTTTCTGTGAACCTCTGATGCTGGTGGACTTTCATATGTACAGTCCCAGATCTGGGACAACTCCGAACGCAGTGCGTAATTTGTACTAGAATAAATACAATGAACTGGGTCGTGTCGATTATAGAATTCGTGCATACCCTTCCTCCATTGAACCATTCTTTTTAGGAATGGGGATTTGGTATAGTTGGTATGTGCGTTTCCCATTTTTGGCCAGGTGATTGGTGTCGAAGGTTGCTGGTTCGAAACCCGGCCGCTCATACGTACACATACATATGTCCTTTGGTTCAAACCTTGAAATTATGTATTTGAAGTTATGGGCACATCTTTTCGGGTTTTGATATGTGGAAATGCAACAAAGCCGAATGATAAATGGGGGCTGACATTCTAGCAAAATTTTATCCCTTTTGATTGTAGACAAAATTGCCAAACACAAAAATTATATTAGATTAAGAAGTACAATTCTTTATTCAAGTTGGTACAAATCTTATGGGCAAAAACATGTTCTCTCATATAAATAGCCCATGACTCGAGAAAAGTAGACCAGGACGGTAATCACATATAGTTTGAATGACTTGTTTGTTCGCACATTTTGCTGATGTTATGATACATGAGAAGACCAATGCAGTGGTGTTAAAGATTCGTTGAGAGGAAGCAGGCCAAAAAACGCTTAATTTCCGTCTCGATCCGTATTCGATTTATTGACAGAACCTGTTCGTTCTTGTGTGAAGTATTGTGAGGTCATGAGAAAAGTAGGTCAGCCTGGCTCACTTTTTACTTCAATCATTAACTAAAAAAAAAAAAATTTTGTTCCGAAAATCTTAAGAGAGGTCCGAGCAACAGATCAGGCATGAATTAAAATTTAGGAGGTAAAGGAATAAAGAATAAAATCCGAGAAGTTGGATTTGGAACAACAACACTTTATGGTAACATTAAAAGGGGGAAGGGTACTCACTGTGAAACAAAGCAGAACTTTAATTAAGCATCCTCCATTAGCGGAGAGTGAAAACTTACAATAATATCATTACTGATACTAATACGCCAAATGAGACCAATACTATCCACCTTATGACCATCATCATCATCGTCAGCACATTAATAAACAAGAGGATCATGATGATCCTGTGCTCTGCTGACTGGATCTGCTTTTATTCAGGAAACAAAATTGAATAGGGCGACCTGACTTGTCCATGGTAGTACATGTATTATCAATTGGCATACCTTGCTGTTTCAATGGCTGCCGATGTACAGTGGCAGCACTCACTTACAGTCTGATATCGCATAATTTTGTCAAAAATTAACATATCCATATTATTTTCGCAAACTTTCATTGTCCAATGCCCAACTATATTTTGATAAAATTTTAAGCAATTCTATCATGCTGTTCTGGAGAAGAAGTCGAAAATAGCCTTAACACGCAAAAATTCATTTAAAAAAATAGGAAAAAATCGCAGCGCCACCTGGTGGCCAAAATGAGAACTAGTTGACCCCAGGTGACCCTATGTGCAATATCAAAGCAATTGGCCAGGTAGTTCTTGAGATGAAGAATTTTTTTTTAAAATTAATTAAAAAATTCATTAAAGATAGAAAAATCATTGCATCATCATCTCCTTCGCAAACTTTGTAGGGGTTCACCTGGGCAACATCCATGTGCAAAATTAAAACATTCCATACAGCGGTTTTTGAGAAGAAGTCAAAAGGGTAAAAACAATAGTGTAATATATGCACTGTATTGCCATATATATATACAGCTGCAGCACTTCCTTACAGTTGCGAAGTTTGATATCCCATAGCTTTGCCTAAAATTAACATATCCATATTATTTTCGCAAACTTTCATTGTCTAATGTCCAGCTATGCTCTGATAAAATTTTAAGCAATTCTGTTCAGCCGTTCTGGAGATGAAGTCAAAAATAGCCTTAACAGGCAATAATTCATCAAAAAATAGGAAAAAGTCACAGCGTCACCTGGTGGCCAAAATAAGAACTAGTTGGTCCTAGATGACCCTATGTGCAATATCAAAGCAATTGGCTTCGTAGTTCTTAAGATGAAGAAATTTTAGTTTTTTTCAAAAAATAAATTAAAAAATTCATAAAAAATAGAAAAATTATTGCATCATCATCTCCTTCGCAAACTTGGTAGAGGTCTACCTGGGGATCATCCATGTGTAAAATCAAAACATTCTATGTAGCGGTTTTTGAGAAGAAGTCGAAAATATAAAAAGTCTAACGACAGACGGAAGGACACAAGGACGGAAGGACGGACGGACAGACGGACGACGGACGCAAACGGATTCTATAAGCTCTGCTGACTGACAAGTCAGCAGAGCTAAAAATCGCGACGTGCATCATCAAAATTACATAAGTACCAGGATTGGAAGTCAATTACCGACAAGCTGATGCAAGTGCATAATAATAACAATTTTGCCAGAACAGCTACAGCAGTTTGTCAGTGAAGCAAACAGAACCCATGCTAACAGTTAGGTTACTGGCTGTACAGTTGCCAGTAAAGTAACGTCGTGTCCAGGGAAATTTTCCGTGTGTAATGCTTGTGTGTGAGTTCTTGCATAATGAAACGGGGGATTGAAACTGGCATCGTGGGCACGGCGCACGTTAGAGCGCCTCGCCTAACACACAAGTAGACAAGCGACCCTAATTGCTTATATTTACATTTTCCCTTAATTTTACTGTTCAATTACACGAAATTTAGTGCATAGAATTAAGAATAACGACCAAAAACTGATTTGCCCGGCATGTTCAAGTGTTGATTTCCCGAAACCCATGTAGGCGCGGCTTCAATCTCTACCTAGGAACAAGAGAAGGAGAAATAAAAAAGAAAACAAAGACCTGGCAACAAGACAGAAACAACAAACAAAATAGATTTCGTTGAAATCCAGAAATTAATATCTCATAAGTATGCAACTCGTGATACACAGTTGTAGTATTTGCAAATTATTTGTGCCCTAAGTTGAGCGCCACAAATCTGCTCAACAAGTTATGCAACAAAGAGCTCCGTCGGATATAAATCCACACAATCACTGGATGGGGAGCATTAAAGTCTATTCTATCATGGTTAGAATTAATCTAACTCTCAATATTACCCTAAATGCAACACTTTTCGCATAGTAGGCCTACACAGGTCTACCAGCCACCCAGCTGATCTCCGAGTAAAGTGGCACTTTATTGCAATCACTACGCGTAGCGCCAAATTACAGCAATGACTCTAAGTGATTGTTAGTTAAAGAAAGCAAAGAGTTCCATTGATTCTACCAACCTTAGAGCATTACACACACATACACTGTTGGACTGTGAGTAAACACTGTGTTTAACTTTAACATCCCATTTTGAATCGGTTAGGAATGCCAAATGGTGGAAACGGTAGGTCAACTGTTTCAAATGGAAGTTTGCAATTCTGTCAACAGATGGCGGTGCATGTATGAAAACAAAGCGTTCAGGCCTACCTTGAAACACTTTAACACCCCAAACTGTTTGCATCAAATGGAAAGCATAGAAACAAAAAACTATAGTTTCTTTTGGAGAGATAAAGGTTATTCATCCTCATAAAACCCAAAAAAGTTTAGGCCTATTATAAATTGCCTGATGGAGCCATGGTTAGTGCTGATATTAACGCTGGTCAAAGATTAAAATGCAGCCATCTGATTGGATGTTGCCCGTTGCTCATGATAGAATTTGATTTTCTTCGTAATGGTGGCCGCCGTAAATTAGCTGGACAGGTTCGCATGTGTTGTTTGTTCTCTTTGGTCGCCATTGCCATTTAGGTATTGGGCCAGTAACCTCTCAAGGTCAGGTCAACTTTTGATCGAGTACTGAATACTGTGCCTGTGTGTACTGGATATTAATATCACAGGAGTAGAGCATCCCAAATTAAGTCCCATCGCAATTTTGGATATGAAAATACTTATGAACTGTGAGTTTAAGAAAGGCACTGCTACACAAGAAATATTTAAATCATTTGATAACTTTATGTATTTTTGGAGACAAATTTGGCGCGGGACAGTCAATCATGGAGGTAAGGTACATAAACGCACGTATAAAAAAATCTAATCACATGACCCCCTATTTTTTGTTTCAAATTGTTGCTATCGGAATAAACGTGAAGTAGAATGCAAAGAAAGTTGTGATTTTACGTTTGAAATTGGAGAAATAAGCCAGCAAATGTCACTATTTTAACATGTAAATGCATTAGGCCTAGGTTACTGGCCCAAGACCTTCTTCACGGAAAGTGACCACGGCAATGGGGACAAGCACCTCGTCATGACTTGCTGTTAGTTTCTAGCATTCCGTAAAATCAACACAACGCCGCACCCACGGTCCAGTTAAGTTAAATAAATCAAATTGGTCAGATTAAATTCTTTAAACTGAACGTTTAAAATCGGAAATAATTCAATCTTGAACTGCAATTTGTGTTTGAAGTAACTTGCATGCCCTGCAAAGAAGTTTGTTTCTGATTCCAAAACCAGAACTAGTTTATTTAATTCAGGTCAGGTCACTGTTAACTTTGAACTTTAGCCTGTCCTGAATGACTTCCAGGTTGTATGACACAATGCAAACATGAATGGGTCCACCCAGACTGAGTCCAGTCCGGCGTTTACTCCCACCCAACAAAAGCTTCGCTCGCTTTTTGGGCTACACCCATAACATAGGCCTATTAGTATGTTGTAGGCATAGCCTAAGATGCGAGCGTCATCATTACAAAGTATCGATAATAACATCGGTTGATCAGACAGTACATAGGGTACCTGGCCGTTAGGTCCCTCTTGCAGCCATTTACTAAACCAGTCTATAGGGGGCGAGGCCGTACTACTTTGAAGAAAAGAACGAAATAATCTGCCGTATAACCTTTTTTTTTTTTTTTTTTTTGTTAGACACTGTTCCACAAATTTAAGTATTGTTCCCAAGATTTTATATCGCCATTGAACTAGTGCCGTATTCTGTGGCAGAGACGTTGTGCGTACGGAGAATGATTGCTGGATTGTTGCGCGACAACACCAAAATCGGAGCAGGCTTTGGCAACATGGCGTTTTGGGGCCCATGGGGGGATAAATGTGACTGGAAGTTGCGATCTGGGGGGCCCCGAGAAGCGACCTGGTGCCTGCACAGTGTGCAGATATTATTAAGGTGAGACCCAACAAACACTACATACTTTGGGATGTTTATTTAGGTTACCCTCACACCTGTCAAGTTTTTCTATTCCATGGAAACCCATTTCCAGCCCCAGAAGCGTGTTTGCCAGGTCCACGTTCCATTGAGGTGTTAAACTTAAAAATGTAAGTCGGTGAATCGTTATCATTCATTACACTCTGCCGACAACGTTTTCTGAAGCCCAGTTATGAATTATTGACATGATTTCCATAAAGGCCGGTAAGTATGAGACTTTTGTGTAAATAAAACTGCGAAAATCAACCGTGATGCCTAAAAAACGCAATGTCTGTGCCCATGCGCGCATGCGCAGTAAGGGATGACAAAGAAAATGAACTTCGTTGGATAGATACTGAGTACTCTTCTGATTGGAAAATTTATCGTTCTGTTATATCTTAGTGAGCGTCAGCGAGCTCTTACCATAAACACATGTGAATACAGGATAGAACAGAACGATAAATTTAATTGGTCGGATTATATTCGTCAAACTGAACGTTTAAAATCGGGAATAATTCAATCCTGAACTGCAATTTGTGTTTGAAGTAGGCCTAACTTGCCCTCCAAAGAGGTTTTTTCCCCGCTTCCACAACCGGTACTAGTTTATTCCATTCAGGTGAGGTCACTGTTAACTTTGACCTGACCTC
This sequence comes from Hermodice carunculata, assembly GCA_964020975.1. Lineage (NCBI taxonomy): Eukaryota > Metazoa > Annelida > Polychaeta > Eunicida > Amphinomidae > Hermodice > Hermodice carunculata. The sequence continues at coordinate 64,809,282 of OZ026622.1, read as the reverse complement.
AGTGATTGACTTTCAGGTTTTATGACGCAATGCCAATATGACTGGGTGCGCCCGGACTGAGGAGTCCAGTCCGGTGTTTACCCCCACCCGACAAAAGCTTCGCTCGCTTCTTGGGCTATACCCATTATATATCAAGGAACTGACAAAATTTCCTCCCTTGATAACGAGAGAAACCTTCTGCAGCTGGCAGCCCCCATGATCACTGTGGTCTGCAAAGCATAACGCGGCGCGTCGTCCACCTGACGTCATCAGTTCCAGGGTTATTCGAAGATACGGAATCAAGCAATAGACACGGACTAGTACACCCCAGGGCGTGCAGCACGTTTTAACCAATGACGTTGCTTGCTAGTTACCAAAACGAAAAAAAATTGTTTTATACAATATAGTCTTGAAGTCTGTCATTATGAGCTAATTGGATCAAAAGGTCCCAAGAATGCACGGTTACGTAGGCCTATGTATAATATGTGTACATTATATGTACATAAATACATATGTGCCTTATGCACATGGACTCTGTGATAAACAGCTTTGTGTTATAAAAAAAAAAAAAAAAGAAAAAAACAAGAGGGCTGTGTGAACAGCCCGTGCCTCAGCTGAGCTTGACATTCATCACACTTGCAGCTCTCTGAACTTGGGAAAGGATCAAGGACACCATGTTCTCAGTAAGTCTGACCTTTATAGAAGAACACTTGCATGTGCAACATCAAAGTTCAAGTAGTTCTCAAGTTATAATGAAGAGTAAAATTCATGTATGTTGCACTGTGACCCCACAAACGAGGTCAAGGTCATTCATGTACTGTCTCAGCATGACCTTCATACAGAATAATTAACATGTGTAGCAAACTCAAAACAGATCTCAAGTTATCAAGTAAACAGTAAATTTCGTGTATGTTGTCCTGTGAATTAGCATTAGAATGCCCATTGACTTACATAGTAATCAATAGGAAAGCGGCATCGAACAATAAGTACCCCAATTGAAAATCCTTAAAAATCAGGAATCCAAAGCAGTGCCACCTAGTAAACAACTGTTTGACCCTTCCACAACAACATATCCATCACATTTCAGCTTAATCTGAGGGACCGTTCTGACAAGTGAAAAATAACAAAACCATACAAAAAATTCCTTAAAAAAAATTGCAGCGCCACCTGGTGAACAAATTGGGAACTAGGTGTCCCCGGGAGTGTCTATGTATGATATCAAAGCAATTGGGTACGCAGTTTCGGAGAGGAAGATTTTTTAAGATTTGTCCAAAAAAAAGAACAAAAATATTCATTAAAAATCCAAAAATCACTGGAGCATGAACATTTGAACAAAATTGGTAGAAACTCACCCAAGGTACATTGCCACCAAGTTTGAAGTTAATCTGCATGACGGTTTTGGAGAAGAAGTCAAAAATGTGAATTAGCATTAGAATGCCCATTGACTTCCATAGTAATCAATAGGAAAGCTGCATTGACCGACAAGTACCAGAATTGAAAAAATCGTTAAAAATCAGGAATCTGCAGCATTCCCACATAGTGAACAACTTTGTTTGACCCTTCTACAAGGAACATATCCACCATGTTTCAGCTTAATCTGAGTGACGGTTCTGGAGAAGAAGTCGAAAATAGCTATAACACACAAAAATTCATAAAAAATTAGGAAAAAATTGCAGCGCCACCTGGTGAACAAATTAAGAACTAGGAGTCCCAGGGAGTGTTCCTGTGTGATATCAAAGCAATTGGGTGAGCGGTTTCGGAGAAGAAGATTTTTTAAGATTTACCCAAAAAAGAACAAAAAAATTCATTAAAAATCCAAAAATCAGTGGACCGTGACCATTTGAACAAAGTTGGTAGAGACCCACCCAAGGCACATTTCCACCAAGTTTGAAGTGAATCTGGCTGACAGTTTTTGAGAAGAAGTCGAAAATGTGAATTGTGGACGACGGACGGACGGACGGACGGACGGACGACGGACGGACGGACGGACGACGGACCCTCAAAAAACCTCAGCTGACTGACAAGTCAGCTGAGGTAAAAAAGAAACTATGGTTAACCATAGATATGAGGTTGAAATACGAGTAGTTAGTTGTGACCTCATTACTCACCATATCGGGGCCTGGGGGCATCTATTTCGTCCTCGTCCACATTAACAGTGCGTTGTAAACGTAAAGATTTTTGTTTTCTCAAAGCCCTCCTCGTGGGAATTTTAGGTTTCACTTGATTCATTTTCAATAATATGTGAAGACAACGACGAGTTAAGCAACAAAAAGACCAACAGTGTCCCGATCGTATGTTGTGAAGAATTAAAGCCTTCCCTCGCTCCCAGCTGCACAGACATACTAAGCGATAACTTATTGTCAAAATATAAATTCAGTTTAGGGCAACAGGTGTTTAGAAAAATCCTGCTACATCATTTATATGTAAATAAACACTCGTTTGATACATTGCATTTATTATTTGTTTGTATCTTGTCTCATTATTATAATTATTCTACAGTTAATATGATTTGTGGTTCAATGTGATTCTGCTCAAATGTATTCCAAATTGAATTGCTGAATTAGCCCATTAATTGAAAGAATATTATTGAAGGATTCACAACAGTTATGGATTCACAACAATTATTGCATTATTAAAATCAATCAATCAATCCACATCATCTAGTATACATTCAGATATGCATGCACCATATGGCTATGCACATCTAGTTTACTGCATAAAAGATCGACTTCTATAAATAAAATGCATATGCATATTGGTATAAATTTACATGTCTTATTTGTCTGCAAGCATATGCTGTCTGTCTGTCTGTTGAATGGGTTATCCAGGGCATAACAATATGTGATGGTGTTTCTCCATCACTTCTCTTCTCTGTCTATCGGAATAAAAGTGTTAAAAAAAAGGTAAATAATTGAACTGATATGATAAACATATGCCTGTGTTTCCTCATTTTGAACAGAGATTAGTTCTCTGATCAGAAACGAGGGGTTTTTTTTTCAAAGCTTACATCTACATTGGAAAATCAGTTTTGCGAAGCATACATTTCCCAAGAAGCCCCATATTAAGGGAACAGTGCCTATACAGACAGAAATGATTCAATTCCACTCTGTTCATGGAAAGGGAAGACAATGCGAACATCTTGTGAGACAACTCAGCAAAATTAAAAGGAAGACATTGTGAACATCTTGTGACACATCTGAACAAAATTAAAAGATTAACAACAAATATCTTGTGTAAAAATAAGAATACACCACATACAGATGTACCCTCCGTCCCCAATCAATACAGTAATTTATTGATCTCACGTGCACAGTGTGAAAACTGTTGTAGAATTTACGGCGAATCAATGTCATGCGCATTATGAAAACTGTAGTAGAATTTTCAGAGAATCAATGTTAACTTTGTCTTTTCAGATTTATTGTCTTTGGCGGCAAGTGATTGAAAAACGTTGACTCGGTTCCAAGCGGGTTAAATTGTCGGTCTAAACCACCTAAGTCATCCATACGTCCGTCTACAGCAAATGATCTTCAAAAGAACACAACTCTTCTCAATGTCCAAAAAGTACTTCTGTGCTCTTTTGAGCTACGCTTTCGTAAAATGCCCTTGCAGTTAGTAAAAATCGTTCTCAGAGCAGTGTTGCTTCACAATGATCAAATTGATCCTTTTATATTATTACATGGAGTGTCTTGTGTCTAACAGACCTTTTTATTGTTAGTTTTATTTATTTTATTTATTTATTTATTTATTTATTTATTTATTTATTTATTTATTTATTTATTTATTTATTTATTCATTCATTTATTTATTTATTTATTTATTTATTTATTTATCTATCTATTTATTTATTCATTTATTTATCTATCTATTTTGTACAGTTCTGTTCTATTGTCTTCCCTTCTCTTTACTGTTTTCAATCTCCAGGGTGTCTTATACTCTTCTGTGATGGGTTAGATATGTGCCAGCCTAAAATTTTCAAAAAGTTAGCGAAACGCAATTCCATTCGCTTACAATATTGCACTGGTAATTCTATTGAAAGCAGGCTTATTGACATTACTTGTTTGCTGTAAGCCCAATAAAAATAATTTACTGATTTTTTATCACCGCCGACTCCTTTTTTTTTCCTTCGGGACATCCCGAATGTTTTGTCCATTTGATGATTTGCTAAAAAAAATACCCCATTTATTATGATGCGGAAACATGGAAACATTTTACATACACTTATATATTGTCTGATAACTGCAGATTCGCACATGTACACTTGTTTTCAACCTATATGTGATATATACATTGACGGTGAAAAATATATATAGGGTGTCGTTTTGCGGAATGATTGACAAAGTTAATTTCTTGGTAACCTGGTAACTTCAAGGCATTCTATTTACATATTTAGGTAATGCTCACACTCAAAAAGTCATATTATAAATTGTACATTACATTCACTCGACAAATCAACCTTCCCTTAACAGTAATCACATATGTATTTTGGATACTACCTCTTCAAAATATTCAATCCGGACTAACCTACACGGGCTTGGCTGCCATTTTGGAAATTGTAGAACCCACACCCAATGGTTTGTAAATAAGGATAGTAATGGGACGATCTTGGGGACTTTATAATATATGAAGGCCTTAGGTAACTTGGACATTTGTTGAAACATGTTTAAAATCGATGTTCTTCCCCCTTGTACACATTACTTCCTCTGACGTCAGTTAATTTGGTTAAGTTATACAAAGAGGGTGTAATTTCATGTGTTGTCACAGTGGAAGAAACACTGTAGTATATTGATTTTTTTTTCTTATCTCGCACAGACAAAATCCATAATGTGGCTTCAGTTTGTTGGTTTCACGCGCGCAGGGTTAAATGCTCTTTGAATTAAGAGTTAAATTGGTACTCATGTTGCTAAATGCACGGATAAAAAAAAAAAACATGTATTGTGTGCACCGCAGAGCCCCACGCATCAATGCACATTTCAAGTTTCCCAGTCACGTGGATTTACATACCTAAATAAACATTAACACACGGTTGATTTGTAAAAGATGCTAACAGCATCGAATAATCGTACATTTTCATTGGCAGTGTCTCTCATTGGTTTTATTGTTTTTCAACTTTTTTTTTCAAATATCATTTAAACTTTCAAGAATGTTGTACACCAATCCACAGGAAAGTAACTTTCCATGAACCCGATTTGTGTCTTGTGGTGCACCACTGTTATCACTCAAACGGAAGCACTTTAGAAATCACGCCGGTGGTGTATTTTTGTGTCAACTGTCATTAATTGACTTTTTCTTGCTTTTCAAAAGATTCCAAGTGAAACAATTGGCACAGTTTGTGCTGGTATAGCTACCACTGGTTAATGCGCATTTCTAGCCATTTATCATGGTGGCATAATGTTTCACGATCTGCACGTGTCAATTGGAAGTTTCTAGGGTAAAAAAAAAACAACATTCACCCTTTAAATACCAGAATAACTTACCTAACTTTAACAGTTGACAAGGCCCTCGCGGGGCATACATCCAGTCGTCTGCCGCATCTATTGTAGCGGACCGCTGCAGACGACTTCGAAGCAATTTTGCTGACATTTTTGATTATTAACTTGAACTTATCAAAAAGAACAAATTCTATATAAATACATGGTGCACTGTGCAGGCAGACAACATGGTCCTCTGTCCCTTGTCCCTATTCTTATCCCTAATGAAGTTGTTGCAATTTTGACACCAGACTTATTTATATGGACAATCCACGTATCTGTTAAGCCTGGGACTTCAAAGACGAATGTGTTTCAGCAAATCGATTTCAGTATTATATGCAGGCTGCAGCTGGCATAAAGCAGAGCTCAACAACTAGGTTGTATTGAACAACATATGTGCAACACAGGTCATTCATAATGCTCGACTTTGTTGACTATTTACCATCCAGTGAAGGTCAACAACTGGATAAAACAAGTCCCCGCCGATGAAAGTTGATAGTCATGGACACGACCTCACAGTTATCCGACATTTTCATTTGGGTCCATGTTTGTAACTTGGTAAATTTACGACAGTTGCATTCGTCAAATTTGCGCGCCAAAAACAGCATGTTAGCAAGGAAAGGTTTGATTGAAAGGGTTTAACTGTACATATATCTGCTTAACACGGGATCGTGTGGATGCTCGTGACAATGTTATATTAATGTTTTGTTGTTTTTTGGTTTTTGTTTTCATCTAACATGCAAGATTGACAGAACAACTGTGCAAACCTATCCCTGTCATAACATTATGCTCTGATTATGCATGTATGTGATAATCACCAGCTTTATTCCACCAACAGTATGGCTGTGCTATGTGTTCTTTGCATCACATCTAATAGTTCTTCCTAGAAGTGATTCACCTGCGTTTCGGCGGTTATTTTTCATAAAAGTGTACTATTTTACAAATCGCTGTTAAAACTACAAAATAACAACAAAGTGGAAATGACTGAGGAGTACAACCTCTGTACACACACACACACACACACACACACACACACACACATATATATATATATATATATATATATATATATATATATATATATATATATAATGTGTGTGCGCGTGTGTGTGTGTGTACATTAGAGTTAATGTATATGTAGTATAATCTCCAATTAAGACCACCAATTTACAGACCCTCAGGTGGTCTTAATAGGGATATTTATACAGCATTTATAATATATATATATACATATGTGTATGCATGTATGTATATATATATGTATATATATATGTATATATATATCAAAAAATGATAATTAAAACTTAGCATCTCACTCAACACTGGGTGGCAACAGCTTTCTAATGGAAATGGGACAGAAGCCACAGTTACCAAGATGTATGGCAATATGTCATTTGACCTTTCAAGGTCACTCAAAGTCAAAACTAACACCATAGCATCCATTCTATGACCTCAGCTGACTAACAAGTCAGCTGAGGTAAAAAATAGAATATAAGAAGCATCGCTACTTTCTAAATAAACCAAGGTCTACGGGTCCCCAGATGTGTCTGTATGCAATTTCAAAGATACTCGCCCTAGGTACATCCCATCAAGTTTTAAGTGCATCTTGCCAACAGCTTTGAAGAAGAAATCTACAATATTAATTCAGAAACTTATAAAAGGTTCGGAATAGCCTTCTAACAGGTCTTAAAAATTTTTTCATGCTGACTTTTTCCTTCTTCCGATGAGTCACGATTGGCATCACATTTGGCCGATGACAGAGATTCTTCTGATATCAAATTTCAGCATTCAACACAAAATGACCATTTAATGCATACACATTCTCCACAATACGGTTGCACCATATTTGGACTTCAAAAGGTGCAAGTGGTGATAAACACTATTTCATGTTTATGTTTTCCAGAGTCATTTTAGAACCAACCAATAGAAACCGTGCATACAAAATGCAAAGCATGTATGTGTTGTATTCGCCATGTCCATTGCCCATTCATGAACATGTTGGAACATATGCTCTGTTACTGCAGTGAGTAATTACTCCTTGGATACTTCCAGTTAAAGCAAAACTAAAGTCAACCCCAGAAAAAAATTTAAAGTGATTAAGTTTCCGTCCACTCCCGAACACTGTTGACAAGATGTTCCTCGAGCTTTGTGAATATGTTATCGGAAGTGGATCTTCACCAAATTCGTTCAATAGCTCAAACTTCTATGATTTTTCAAAACTTTTATGGACACTTTTCAGGAAAATCTAAACAAAAATCGCTCTTCTTTTAAACATCGGGCCAAGTGCTTTGAGGCAAAACATTTTGGGGATACGCCAGGACCCTTTATTTGTGACATACATGGCGCTGCATTTTTAATTATTTCTGTGTGAGCGTGCGTGCGTGTGTGTGTGTGTGTGTGTGTGTGTGTGTGTTATTATGGCTGTCTGTAGACACAGTGTTGCCTTTAAAATATTCTATATTTTTTGTTCTCTTTGTTTCCGTTACTCGAGGTTTCTCCACAACAGCCACAGCCAGAATCTCCATGTTTGACATGGTTATGGCCCAGTGAAGTTGCATCTCCGTTATGGATAAAGTTATGAAGTTCAACCTTATACAAACTAGAACCATTGCTAAACCACCAAACTTATACAAATCATAGTTAGTGGTAGACCTTGGGTGGCATAGAGGTCATATGGTTCACAGAAGCAATATAGCTCCATTGTAACACTAAAAAGCACTGCCATTGAATAATTGCTAAATGTGTCTTTGTGAAAACACAGATATTCATGTCTATGTGCTAACACAGACATATTGTTTTTCTAGAAATTCTTTCTTTCTTTGTAATTCTGTATTTCTTTTTCTTTCTTTCTTTCTTTCCTTCTTCTTTCTTTCTTTCTTTCTTTCTTTCTTTCTTTATAGGCAAATTTGTCCGACATTTCATTTGAAAAGTATTACACGTAGAAACTCAAAACTTGGCATGATTATACTTCCGTGCATGAAAAATGAAAAAGGTTTTTGCAAAGAGTTTCAACGGATTTGAAAATTATGCAAATTAGGGCCATTTGAAAATTTAAATCTTGAATGTCTTTAAAACTATTATAGGTACAGGTAACCAATCCAACTTCAACTAGAACAGACTGATTTTCCAACAGAAAATCAAATGTCTCCCGGTGGAACACTTACGTCTCTGAATAAGCTACAGGTGATAACAAATTACAAATGACCAAGTTTGCTTGAAAATTACAATCCTATTTTAGCTCTCACCTAGATACATTACTCTAGCAATTTTCATCAAGTTCTTCAGGACTTATTGCAGAGAAACCAATTTCACATAAATGACCCTGTGACCTTGAAAATTAGGTCAAGGTCATCCAACTACGATCCAATTGTGGATCTCACCTTGATGCATTATCCTTCCAAGTTTCATCAAATTCCATCAAGTTCTTCAAGACTTATAGCACAGAAACCTATTTCATAAAACTGACCCTGTGACCTTGAGAATTTAGTCAAGGTCATCCAACTACGATCCAATTGTGGATCTCACCTTGATGCATTATCCTTCCAAGTTTCATCAAATTCCATCAAGTTCTTCAAGACTTATAGCACAGAAACCTATTTCATAAAACTGACCCTGTGACCTTGAGAATTTAGTCAAGGTCACCCAAATATCATCCCAACCTAGGTCTTGCCTACATATATATTCCTACCAAGTTTCATCAAATTCCATCAAATTCTTCAAGACTTATTGCAAGGAAACCAATTTCATATAAGTGACTCTGTGACCTTGAAAATTAAGTCAAGGTCACCCAAATACAATCCCAACCTTGGTCTTGCCTAGATACATAATCCTACCAAGTTTCATCGAATTCCATCAAGTTCTTCAAGACTTATCGCACGGAAACCAATTTCACATAAGTGACCCTGTGACCTTGAGAATTCGCTCAAGGTCATCCAAATACAATTCCAACCTAGGCCTTGCCTAGATACATAATCCTACCAAGTTTCATCAAATTCTGTCAAGTCCTTCAAGACTTATCGCACGGAAACCAAGTGTGAAGAACCTGAACAACAACAACAACAACAACAACAAGCAGAAGAAGCGGAAGAAACCGGCACTAAAACAATATGTCCCCCGGCTTCCACCAGGAGACATAATTCATATGTTCTCAAATTGTAATAACTGTTAAAGAAAGATTTTTGTAATAGGAGACATTCATATTTAACTGCGCTCCAGCTCACTTCCTGTGTTGCCACGGCAACAGACTGATGCTTCCACCATGATCAGGGCAGATTTGTATTATATATACCACATGAACATCCATAAGTAACACCTTTTCAACCAAAAGAGAGTCCATTTCTAATCAATTTAGGCATCCTTTATGTTTCAAATATATGTTAATACATTTTCTTAAGATTATTATATGTTCGTGTTGTTCATTTTATTGAGAAAGTACTTTTGACCATGCTAAATACATGGATCTGCCCTGATGCAGGTGGCTCCCTCTTTTTCTCAATAGGTGTTAGAGTAGGACTGCATTTAAATATGAATACATCCTATTTATATGTAACCTCTAAAGTTCAACGGTCAAGATCATTTGGACATTTGAAATTCTATCCAGCCAGAATTTGATCAATTTTTATCCAATTTTGGTCATGTTGGACTCAAATTTTAGCTATTGTAACACTGCACATTTTTGTATTTTACATGTGACCTCTTAAGGTCAAAGGGCAAGGTCATTTTGGACCTTTGAAATGTTAATCCAGTCATTACTCATCCAATTTCCACCCCAATCATGTTGGACTCAAATGGTAGGTATTGGAACACTGCACATTTTTATTACGAACATGTAACATTTAGAGGTCAAAGGTCAAGGTCACTCAGCCCTTTAAAAGTTTGATCAAGCCATAACTTGGTCAATTTAACATCTGATGGTTCATGTTGGGCTTAAATTGTAGATACTGTAACACTATACATTTTTGTAATTTACATGTGAACTATAAGGGTCAAAGGTCAAGGTCAAGGTCAAGGTCAATTGGACTTTGAAATTTTCATCCAGCCGTAAGCTTAATGGAATGTGAAGTACTAAAGGACAAAAGTTATAGCATTTTTTAAGGCACCGACAGATTTGCTTTGAAGAAATTTTTCTCTTCTAGTCTGTGTTGCTGGGTTTTTTTTTTTTTTTTTTTTTTTTTGTTTTGTTTTTTTTTTTTTTTGTTTTTTTTTTTTTGTTTTTTGTGTTTTGTTTTGTTTTATTTTTTGTTTGTTTTTTGTTTTTTGTTTTTTTTTTTTTTGTTTTGTTTTTTGTTTTATTTTTTGTTTGTTTGTTTTTTGTTTTTTTTTGTTTTTTTTGTTTTTGTTTTTGTTTTTGTTTTTTTTTTCCTTTTTTGTTTTTTTTGTTTTGTTTTTTGTTTTTTTGTTTTTTTTATATTTTTTAATTCTAGATCTTTGAAGCGCTTGGCCTTTGTAGCCACACAGACAGCTTTTTCTAGTTTTTAACTTCTTTTCCAAAACTGCATGCTGGATTGTAGGGCAATATCTCATCGACGCAGCGCTGGATGGCCTCTTGGTGTCCCGTTCACCCTGATGAGAGCTGTTCTCCCTGTTACTGTAATTGCCCCCCCCCCTCCCCACATCATAACACTGCCTCCTCCGTAGCGGTCATGCTTAACCATACATCATTCTGCGAACCTCTCGGAAGGCATTCGTCGAACCCTTATTCTTCCATCGTGTAATTCTCCAAGCAGAATCCGGTTTCATCTGACCATATCACACTGTTCCGTTGATTTCTGGTCCAGGTTGCATGTTCCTCCCACCACTGTACCCATCGTGTCTTGTGTGAAGGCTAAAGACCACAGTTCTAAATCCTTCTACTTTTCATATTAGCATTTTTCAGTCTACAAAATCAGCATTTTTGTATTTTAAAATTCCGTGAAAGGTATTTAACAGATAAAAATGTCAGAAGAACATGGATGGATTTTCGTCATATAATTCCCAGCTCGTTAATTTGTGATAATTGAAATACGAAATAACACCTGGATGTCAGCTTTATACAGTTGTATGAACTGTGCTCTTGCCAGGGTCACATCATTGTCCCTCCCCACCATAAAGTTCCCACCTGGCCTGGAAGACAATGCACCCATATCACCACCAATGAAGCAACTCTGTGATGCAGCAAACCTGACCTAGCTAACTTTATTTAAACAGAAGCTACGGCATGCTGAAAACACAGTATTTTCACAATTACGAACTATCTTGGGATGCGCAACCAGCCAATCACAACTGTGGTCTGTAACCTGCAGGACTGAGACTAGGGATGCGAATGGCAAGGCGGTATGCCCTCAGTTTGGTCGACACTAGTCTCTTGTTTATGGTTGACTGTGATGCTCTAATGTCGCAGGCCTGGCGCCACTGCTGACGATACCTTTCGGTGGAAAGAAACCTATGCCCATCAAAATCGCAGTACCTGCTCCTGAGGGTTTGGTACTTGAAACCTGTACAGAGGCTTTTTTTATTACTATTATTTTTGTTTGTTTGCTTGTTTTTGCTGTTTTGTTAGCTTTTTTGGGGGTGTGTGTGTCTTGGGAATCGGGTTTGTGTGTGTGTGTGTGTTTTTTTTTTTTTTTTTTTTGTTGTTTTTTTTATTTGGTTGGTGGGGGGGGGGGTATTTTGCTTTGTTTCTTGTTTGTCTTTTGTAATATTTATACCTTGTATCCATTTTAACAATTCAATTTGAGAGCAAATATGAAATGCACAGTTTTTTTTATATAATATTAAATGGACAGTTTTTTTTAAATATAATATTAAAGCCACATATACAGTTGTGTATTCAGGCACCAGGTACCATTTTAAATAAACTTTTTGGCCATGAACTTAGGAACTAAGTCAAAACAAGTTTCAGTGCTTGCACTTCGGGGTTGGTACGTGAAAGCTGCATGTTGTCTGTAAAAGAATTTGTTTGTTTTGTTTCTATTTTTGAACTGTCTTTGATTATGTCTGACGAATAAAGCTGTATGGAGTCTGTATGAGAGTTTAATTTGGGAAGGGGGATATTTCTGTTTATTATCTAACTATTTCTGATCATGTTTGATGAATAAGGTGTTTGTCTGTTTATTTCATGTAATTGCGGTCTGTGATTATGCTTGATGAATAAAGTGCTCGTCTTCTTATTTCATACATTTTTTTTTCATTTGTGTGGGTTGCGTGTCGTTTATCTGTTTTGAATGTCAGTCCTATACGTATCAAGGTGTAAGTAATATGCATGTATATCTGATTCCTCCCTAATCATTGACTTGATCCTTGGTGGACATGTACCTTGGATCAGTTTCTTCTATGTTCTTTCAATAGGTAATATTTCAGAGATAACGTTTCCTGTATGTTTTACGATTTTTACCTTAGCTGCCTTATCTGTTAGCTGAGCCTTTAATAAGCCGATATGCTCGTCTTTGTTGTGCTTAAACAATAAAACATGTTTTACTTTCTTCTCAGAAACATACATCAGACACTCTTAAACCTTAGTGGAGATGTACTTTTTGTAGGTCTCTATTATATTTGATAAGCTCGTTATGACTCTAGTGTGTATGCTTTTTTAAAACCTTGAGTATATTAATCTTCTACAATTTCTTATCTGAAGCTGCTAAAGGAAATTACATATTTAAGAATCTTTCAGGATACCCATGCTTTGCCAAGCTAGAGATGGCAACAATCCTCACTCGGGCGAAAATAACTGATGCTATACTTCACGTTATGTAGATGTTAAAAGTTTGGCAGCTACAAGTATTTGAATTGTATATATATTTATTATATATAAATCTACACACAGGCATACATATATATATATATATATATATATAGAGAGAGAGAGAGAGAGAGAGAGAGAGAGAGAGAGAGAGATGTATGTATATATATATATAATGTATGTATGTATGCATGCATGTATGTATGTGTGTGTGTTTCTCCTTTTCAGTTTCACTTTTCGATGTTTATTGTGACTGAAGTCCTCCGAGGAACTGACCTGATCTTTACAATGTGCACAGTGTACCTACTGAGTACGAACAATAATAATTTTAGTAGTAGTAGTGGTAGTAGTAGTAGTAGTAGTAGTAGTAGTAGTAGTAGTAGTAGTAGTAGTAGTAGTAGTAGTAGTAGTAGTAGTAGTAGTAGTAGTAGTAGTAGTAGTAGTAGTAGTAGTAGTAGTAGTAGTAGTAGTAAAGAGAGATAGCTTTTTAATGACATTGATTTAATTTTGAAGATCACAAAGTTGCTTTAGTGATTTCATTTCATGATGTAAGCTCAAGGAGCCTTGGTGCCAGGACCTACATGTTGCAGATGAATTCAGAAAAGTGTGAATGTGATTCAAAAAATATTTCTTTTATAAACATATATATATATATATATATATCATAGTGCCATATGAAGGATTTCCAAAGACGTCAAGGCAACTGCAGATTTACAGCATAAGCCCTTGTCCGCGAATGTTTATTGTGCAGGATTTTAGAAAAGATGAAAACAGCGAAACGTGGGATTCTGTGTTACTGCATAGTCGCAAACGTCTGTAAATGTTAATTAGGCAACAGAGGACGCCATCTCTCAGACATACACATGTATTGCAATCTGATATTCAAAACGTATCATAACCTATCCTTTTTGAGCCCTTTGAACTTCGTTTCAAAATTATGTCAAATACGACAATGATATCACCATTGGCTGTATCAAATGTAGTTTAGTTCAAACAGGTTTATGGTGTCTGGATAGCCATATAGTACACCGAGATGACTAATACATGGGATCTCCAGAACATAGAGACACACAGTAAGTATATACAAGACACACAGGACAATACAATTGTTACCATGTATTATATCAGTCAAAACTCAAACATCAAGATTTGATTACATATAAGATACAAATTTAACCAGTATGAACATGTACATACATAGTTTTACAAATGGATAGACAATTAAGAAAATAAATAGGTCATGAGCAATCGTGGTGTGGGTGTGGGTGTGGGTTTGGGTTTGGGTTTGGGTTTGGGTTCTGGTTCTGGCTCTGGTTCTGGTTGGCTTGACTTGACTTGGCCTGGCTTGGCTTGGCTTGGCTCGGCTTTGCTTTGCTTTGCTTTGCTTTGCTTTGCTTTGCTTTGAATCGGGTTTGGTTGGGTTGGTCGTTTCTGTTTTTTCTTTTTCCAGTAAATTGTTTTGTTTTATTGTGTTCTGGGGTTGTTTTTCCTTGGCACAAACCTGCCATGTTCTGCCACAGTAGCGTGTGCTGCCAATTTCTATTTAATTAGATTCTGTGTTTGGCCACCAATTTACTGCATTCAATCCATGTAAACGTTAGTGTAGTTGTTAGAATTTTTTTTACAACCAACTTCGACACTTTGAAGTGACCACACTTTTCGCTTGATGAATATTTATGCACTTTGCCGAAGCTCGAGCCTTTAAAAATGTGATAAAACTACGGAAAAATAACAAACTTACCTATTTTAGGTCCTTCTGGAGTAACCTCCACGTCATTTTTCGCCACACCTTAAAAGTTCAAACAAAAGACAAGTGATGTGAACTTACAGTGCAATTACAGCTGTGTCAGATGTTACACAAATATTAATGAATGAACGAAACTAATATTATAATATATGAACAAAAGAATAACCAGCATGTATGAATTGAGAGACCTAATATATGTATAAATTGATGAAACAACGAATAAATAGCATGTCATAAGATCGCTGTGCTATCTGCTGAGCATTGGGACCATGCAGGCAGGTGGTGAACACTGTCACAAGATTCAGCTTACTATAATCTGCAATGGTAGGGTTGTAAACACCCATCTTGTCACGGTAGGTCTACGTGTGTTAGCTTGGATGATCATACAGTTTTTAGGACGGTACGTGTATAAACGCCCTGCATATATTGTGAAAGTAATCAAATTATATGCCTGCCAAGGAAAAACTTTGACCTGGAATATGTTATCTTGATATATTTCATGCACATTTCCCATTCATATTTATTTTCGTTGCTGTTGAAATTAGTCAAAAGCATTTACACTTCCGTCTGACCAAAGGAAAAATATATCCATTTGTCAAATCTTTACACAACCATCCGAAACCGCTACAAGAACAGTTAAAGACAACAGAAGAAAGCTACCATAACAAATTAGAGCCTCATTAAAATGCAAATCAAAAGAACAAAGCTTGGTGGAGTACGGTATAATGTTTTCTGAATCGTAACCAGTGCTCGACTACTCCGTCATTACTTCATGATGTCATATCGCCTACAATGTCTCCAATGTTGAAATTTTCAGCGGCCTGAGTAACATTCACACATCCAGAGCACGGACACTACCGGCCATAAAAACCTACTGAAGTACTTATAATTCAATCCACATCAATCGAGAGGAGGAGGCCTTCGACATGTTTAAAAAGTCCACATGTCACAAAGGCCACCGGCCCCGAGATGGAGTCATTACAGTGCCATTTTATGGCGGGAGAGGGCGCCGTCTAGCGATTTCCAACAAGTCTGTTTATCTGAGATCTCCGGATGATCTTTCGTAGTTCCTGCAAACAGGCCCATGTCACTCTTCTGCATAAGAAAAGTGATACCTTATCTAATTATCATCTACCCATCGCCCTCGTTCATTGTGTTTAATAGAAAAGTGATGGAAAAGGTAGTTTTCAAATATGTGTTTAATTTCTTTAGATATTATCTCCTTTTATCTTAATTGTAACCAGTCCGGGTTCATGGCTGGAGACTTTGCTGTTAACCAGTTTTTATCCCTTTAAGACGATCTTTCTCTTGTTGTTAATATCCGAAAGGAGGTTCGAGTAGCCTTTTGGACATCAGCAAAGCGTCTGACCCAGTTTGACATTAATGTTTGCTTTTCAAATTGGAGCGTAGCGGAATATTGAAATGCTTGCTTAAATAATTTAAAAAGTACCTTTCTAATTGTCATGCAGCAAAGAGTTATTGGAGACAAAACTTCTACTTGGGGATACAGTCAGTGCTGGAGTCCTTAAAGCTTTCGTACTTGGCCCTATGCTATATCTTATATAGAATTCCACATAACGTGGTCATGTGGATTTTTTTCTCCTTTAAACGAATAAATTACAAGTTTTGATTTTAAAAAAACCCGACATGTTTGCGGTGCTCCATCGCTGTGAACTTAAAGCCATTTTAAATACGGTCATTTGATGCGCGGCCGTCACTTTTGTACGAAGGGTACAACATTACTTTCGTTGCTAGGAAACGTCATGCTGTGAACATAGTTCCGGCCTCTCATTTTGTTATATTGAATTTGCTTGGATAAGAAAATCTAGTAAGAGCAAATAGGTTTAGCTCTTTTATCGGTTTTGGTCGAAAAATCGGCACTGTTATACGACGTTACCGATTTTCTTTGCCGATGGATGTCTGTTGGAGAACTAGTATCTCGGAAGAGAAATCAAGCCTATCAATTCGGGTATAGGGAATATCATTATTACAGGCGATCTGAATGCACATCCTATAACACCCCCACCCCCACCCACACCCCACCCCCATGGAAAGCATCTTTTAAACTTTGGTCTTCAAAGCAATTTTACGATTCATATCACTTAACCCACAAGAATAACTGAACAGTCATCTGCATGCTTGGACCAAATACTGAGTAACATCCCTCATTATGTACGAAGTACCTCGGTCCTGTCTGCAGTGGCACAAAGTCACAGTACAGTATCCGTAAGTTTACTTTTCCGGATTAAAAATGAGAAGTCTTGCGAAAGTTTTATCTGGAAATATTCTACAGGAGATTTTGATTATTTTAGAGCTAAACTTAATGAGGTAAATTGGGACGCCTGCTTTGATACATCTGATGTCGACACGACGTGTCTCGCTTGGACAACAAAATTTCTGGATGTTACTAGACTTTGTACACCCAACAAAAATGTCTGTATTAGACCACATGATTCTACTTGGTATACTTCCAAATTACGGTCGCAAAAGGGTAAAGTTCAACGTATTCATGAGAAGGCCAAGGCTCCCATCGAAAATCCCCATATTTGGAGGTACTTTCGGGAATTACGTAATAAATACATTAGTGATTTAAGAATGGCAGAGGAGGAATACCACAAGAAACAATGTGAAATTGTTAAAAGTGGTCAATTCAAAAGCAAAAATGGTGGGGAATGGTTCAATACTTTATGTCCAATTACTCGAGTACATCAATACCTTCAATCCTATCGAACGATTTTGTTGTATCTGACAACAAATCAAAAGCCGAAGCATTTTATGAATTTTTTCTCAATCAGTGTCATGTGCATGATACAGCTTTTTCTCTACCTAGCCAGGCGTCAGCCTCGTACAATGTGATAGAAAAATGAGGAAACTATATACCACATTCTGAAATCTCTGAATGTTCATAAAGCATGTGGGCCGGACAGTGTCAGTCTATGCTGCTAAAGAGGCAGCTCCATGTATTGCTTTTCCGCTCTCCAAACTCATGAAACTTTCCCTTTCGGAATGCAAATTTCCATCCGAATGGAAAAAGGCACATGTTACACCAATCGTAAAAGGTGGTAAACCTGAATTATGTAGTAATTGTATGCCTATCGTACTTCTTAGTTGTGTTGGAAAGGTCTTCGAACGTGGTGTTTTTAAGCACGTCTTTAATTTAATCCGCGATAACTGTGTGTCATCTGACTAACAGTCAAGATTTACTCTGGGAGCTGGAACTATTAACCAGTAAGTCTACCTTTGTTATGAATTTTCAGAAGCTGTTGACCACCAAAAAGAAGTGCTGGTGGTATTTTGTGATATCACCAAAGCCTTCGATAAAGTATATCATCCGGGTTTGTTTCTCAAACTAAAGAATGCAGGAATTACAGTGGATGGAGGACTATCTTCATGCACGGACCCGAAGAGTGGTCTTTCAGGACCAGGCATCAACTTAGGGTAAGATCAGAACAGGCGTCTCACAAGGCTCAGTTTTGGGGCCCTTGTTGTTCCTTTTGTAAGTGAATGATATTGTTGAATTAGTTAAATCAGAAATCCGTCTTTTTGCTGACGATACGATATTGTACATTACAGTTAACGATATTCATAATGCAGCCGAAATGCTTAACCAAGATCTCGAGTAAGTCACTCAATGGTCCAACCAGTGGTTGGTATCTTTTAATCCTAACAAGACCATAGCACTGACAATTAGTAGGAAAGCTAATACTGGAGACCATCCAAACCTGATAGTCAACCATAATATTCTTGAAAATATTAATATCCACAAACTTCTAGGTCTGTGTCTGTCTTTGGATCTTTCCTGGTCAACACACATTAATCATATCTAGGCAAAATCGCGAAAATTACTAGGTATTCTTAAACGTTTACAGTACAAGTTAAGCAGACGCGCTTTAGAATCCTTGTACTTTTCATATATACTTCTTTGTTTAGAGTCTGGTTGTGTGGTCTGGGATGGATACACTGACACAGACAAAAAGAAGTTAGAATCTGTTCAGGTGGATGCAGCTCGAATTCTACCGGGTGCACTTGCTCACACTAACCTTAAAAATATTTGTAACAGGTTGAGAGACTCTATAGCTGCACGTAGGAGGAACCACAAATTACTACTTATGTTTAAAATAGTGAAAGGACTCTCCCCTGCATACTTTACGATTTGTTACCTTGTACGGTTTCACCACGTAACAATCAACTGCGTACCTTTCAAGTTGAGAGAGATATTTTTACAAATTTCTTCTGTCATCAACTGTCCGTGAATGGAATCTGTTACTCCAATCTTTTAGGAACCTGAAACACTTAGATGACTTTAAAAGAGAACTTAATAGAACTGGACCCAAAAGTAATGAATTGTATTATACTGGTGAAAGTAAAATTGATGTCATTCATGCTAGTATGAGAATGGGATGCAGCCAGCTGAACAGTAATCTCTTCAAAACTGGTGTTATCGAATGGCCAGGTTGTTCGTATGGAGGCAGTACTGAAAATAGCTACCATTTCTTTTTTCAATGTACCAAATACACTGTGTCCGGAAATGAACTACATTCGAAAATAATACTTTGAGGGAATTTCAATCTTCATACTCTATTATTTGGTATTGAAAGAAATGCAAAGATTCAAGACGTAGAAATTTTTGAAGCAGTCCATAATTATATTAAGGATACTGGAAGATTTAAATTGTGAGTGGTATTTGTAACACGGCCAGTAAATTATGCATACTGGTGTTCGTGTAGGAAGCTCACATACCAACTCATTTTACTTTATTCATCATTTGTGGTCCTGTATGTCCAATCTATCCGTGTAATGGTGTTTCGAAATTTCATCGTTTGTATTGTCATATGTGTACAAGAGGCGCTGACATACACTTGTGAGCCTGTCGGCCAACTGTTGGGGGGGGGGGTGATTTTTTTTGGGGGGGGGGGGTTGGTTTGTTTGTTTGTTTGTTTGTTTGTTTTTGGAAAGGGGGGTGTTTGTCTCTTTCGGGGGGTTGGTTTTTTCCTTTGCTTTTGTTTTGTTTTGTTTTGTTTTGTTTTGTTTTTTGTTTTGTTTTGTTTTGTTTTGTTTTGTTTTGTTTTTTTCTTTTTTCATGGGAATAAATTATGTTTAAACCAAGCCTATCACCTACCGTTAAGTGTCCATGATGATTTACGACGCATTGACCAATATAAACATTTTGGGTAACACTGCAATTCGATCTAGGTGAGTACGTCCACATTGATCTTATCTTTGCTAGAACTTCCAAACAACTTAATATTATTAAAAGTTTATAGTACCAATTACATAGAGATACACTGAAAATAATATGCAAATCTTTCATTCTACCACCAATGGAGTATGGCAGTGTGGTCTGGGATGGTCACACACAAGAAGACTCACAAAAAATGGAAAACAATCAGCTGGCTGACGCTCGTACCCTCTCTGGTGCAAAGCTTACCACTCCTAGCGACAAAGTATATGAGGAAACTGGTCTTCAAACATTGGCTAAACACAGAGAAATAAGTTAATCCAAAGGTGTAAAATTACCCATAACTTATTTGTTGAATATATCAATGATATCATTCATTCTCATCAAGAAGCATTTTGTTATGTTTGGGTGCCAACCCAAACATTTTGTTTTTCCAAGAATTCTTTTTTCTTTCCTTCCTTCTTTCTTTCTTTCCTTCTTTCTTTCTTCTTCACGACCAAATGTGTCCGGAGTTTTTCTCAGACACTATTATTCCCGAAACCACCAAACTTCCCATGTTGACTGACCTACCACTGAAATTGTGCACCTGGTTGGGAATAGTCATGATGTTCAATATTATACAAATTTAGGGGCAATTAAAACTTCAAAAGTTCGACATCTTCCAAACAATTGCAGATAAACACAATATTTAAATGTGCATGTATAGGTTTGTGACACCTGCCAATATATTGGACAGTAAATGAAAATTGTAGAATTTCAAATTATGCTAATTAGCGGCATTGAAAAATTTAAAGTTGAATATCTTCACAACGATTATAGATAGAAATGCCATTCCAACTTCAATTCATAGGTTTGTGGCAAAGCTTCATCCAATTAACCATGAAGTTGTGGGATTTTGATATATGCAAATTAGGAGGTGAATATGCAAAATTTAAATCTTGGAATTGCTTCAAAACTATTATAGATAGAGGTGCCATTCCAACTTGAAGTAAGTGGTTTGTGGCAAAGCCGCATCCAGTGAAACAAAGTTGTAGGATTGTAATTTATGCAAATTAGCTTAATGCACAAAATTTAAATCTTTTTGAATAGTTTCAAAACTATTATAGATAGATAGAAGTGCCATTCCAACTTAAATTTATGGATTTGTGACGTAGCCGCATCCAATGAACCATGAACAAATTTGTAGGGTTTTAATTTATGCAAATAAGATGAATACACAAAACTTGAATCTTGTTGAGTAACTTCAAAACTATTATACATGGAGGTGCCATTCCAACTTCAATTGATAGGTTTGTGACATAGATGCATCCAGTGAACAATGAACCAAGCTTGTAGGATTTTAATTTATGCAAATTAGGTGAATACGTAAAATTAAACTCTTGAATAGCTTCAAAACTATTATAGATAGAGGTGCCATTTCAATTTCACTCAATACATTTATGACAAAAGTGCATCCAATGAACCATGAAGCAAAGTTGCAGGATTTTAATTTATGCAAATAAGGTGAATACGCAAAATCTAAATTTTGAATAACTTCAAAATTATAAAACATAGAGGTACCATTCCAACTTCAATTTGGAGGTTTGTGACATAACCACATCTAATGAACCATGCACCAAAGTTGATAGCTTTTAATTTATGCAAATTAGGCAAATATACAAAATTAAAATCTTGAATAGCTTCAAAACTATTGTAGATAGTGGTGTTATTCAAACTTCAGTCTATAATTTTGTGACATTGCCACATCCACTGAACCAAGAACCAAAGTTATAACATTTTAATTTATACAAATTAGGCCAATATATAAATTTACATTATGTTGAACAATGTCAAAGTGTAGCATTTCAAACTGTTCTCATTTTGAAGGCACCCAGACAGATTTGCTGTTAAGCAAGTCTTCTTTTCTAGTTTTAATTTAATATTCACATTCGTTGCGGAGCCGAGTCTCCTCATTTGAATAACATAGTCGTTGATGAGGCTCTGGGGATATAAGGAATGAGTAGCTCTACGAGCACGATAAATATATCCGTTGTGGTGTGTGCGCAACATATAGCGAATTTAGAAATATGCTGTCACATTATTTTTCGCCAAATTACTGGTCCATTTGGTGCCCAAAATGTGATCTTACCCCCCCCCCCAATCAAATATATCATATCTCACAACTGTCACTGCTAATGTGCCATCAAGTGCGTAACGGTCGTCATTTGTGCAGACCTATCGCACTCCATGCCACTGATTCAGTAGGTATTGTCATTTCAGTTTACCTGCAGAGGATCCCTTTAGATTGCTATTGTTGCTAATGTCGGGGGATGCTCAGGAGTCAACCCTTTCGCAGACAACACTTCATCACCATAAATTAATACATTATTTATGGGCATTTATATGGGTCTGCCCCGTGCCGCCCTCTGAGCAGGCAACTAGAGCTTTTTTTTTTTTTAAATGCTGAAGTATCCTTCTATTCATTGAGCACAAAACAAAGTAAACAAAACAAAAACAACACCAACCACCAAATACAAAAATATATAAGACCTGCGATTCTTTTAATGATAATGTTTAGGAAATATGAACTCTTGCATTACAGATAGAATGTGACATCGATGTAAAGAGTTAAACTGAAAAACTCGTACATTTGAAGACATAGAACATTTATGAATCTGCATGAAGTAACTCTGCAGATACTTATAATCAATATTGTCTCCCAGAGCTTCCATCCATCTTTGTTGAATAATACTTTCTGATTTGTTTTGGGTTTTTTTTCCAAAAATTTCAAATGAAGTTCTTTGGAAAGAATTTTTGTGTCATTTTTTCGATCCAGTGCTGACAATCAGTCTGCTTGTATACCTCCTCGATCAAGCTGAGCAATTTTCAGTTTCTAGTCATTTGGTGTTGCGTGTATTGGTCCTTGGTAGTTCAAAACGTTAGTTTTTATGTTTAGATATTTTTTCTGCAAAATCATTAAAAACTTAAAAATGGCCCGTTTCTATGTAATATATCAGAAACAGTCTGAACACCAACTTCATACCAATTTGTATAAAAAAATGGATTTACCTTGAATCTTTATCCAAAAGTTTTACCATGTGAATTGATTTCTTATAGACTTTTCAGTTTCAGGATAGACAAAGTGAAAGTCGCGCCACATTTTGATTATTTCCTTCCAAAAATTGCTATAAACTTTACCAGATATCACAAATGAATCCCTTTATCAACATTTGATTTCCATGTGTCATCACCAAGATATTGGACGCTGTATCAATATCAACTTTTACCATTTTCTATCAACATCTATATGAGTAAGGCGTTTTACCCAACAGCATGTCAATGCATAGTTATGGCATTGAACATGCGTCATCTTTAATCCTCCATGTTCATATGCTTGGGATCATAATATTTCTTTTAACTTTGCCCTTTTCTGGTCCATTCCATATAAAATCATGAAAAATGTTATCTACATATTTAAAATAATTTCTATCCATCGAATTTTAGGTGGGCTTGGTAAAACGAACGTAACATTGATAATTTGGGATCGAGCAAATGTCGTTATGACTGTGATTTAATCATTCATATATATATATATATATATATATATATATATATATATATATATATATATATATATATATATATATATATATATATATATATATATGGGACCATACAAGAAGTTGTGTTTTACTTTTTGTATCTAAGGATTATAATTTTTGATGGAATAAAGTATTTCCATCATGACTTATTCTTCTTCCTTCCTAACATAACAACAGGATCGTCATTCCACTTCATATTTTACCCTATATCTATTTTAAAGTTGTTGTTTTTTATGATTCCTAAAGCGATTATTTCTGTTTTGTCAAAATTGATTTTTAGGCCCGAATGTTTTTTAAACATTTTCCACATGCATGAATTACTTGTATAAGGCTTTCTTTTGTTGCTTTTACTGTTAGACAAGTATTATCTTCTTATTGACTTATTTCAAATTCTGTTTCCCCAGCTAAAATTCCTTGAATATTTTCATTATGTCTGATGTATATAGCCAGAATTTCTGCACAAAGGATGAAAATGTAAGGCGAAAGGGACAACCTTGACGCTCACTTCTAGAGATATTAAAATGTTCTGTTGACCAACCGTTATTTGTAACTTGGCCACTAATATCATTTTATAAAATTGACCAACGATTGAGGACAAGACCCGCATCTACGCAGTGGGTGGCCAGTTTTGAATTTATAAATCCCTCCTTGTCTTGGGAATAGTATAATGTAGTGATAGAGATTATGATAAAGAAATGAACGCTGCCGCACTGATGCTTAACATATCTTCATTGCATGCGTACACTTTATCATATTGGTCCATGGAGACTGTTACTCGTGTGGAATAAAGTACCACTATTGAATCGAAATGATATTGCATAATTGTGCCTGCAGTTTGATGACATAACATTCCCTCATTGACATCCATCTATTCTATTCTATTCTATACTATTCTATTCTATTCTATTCTATTCTATTGTAGACAAACCGCGCGTCGTGGATTGCTTTGTTGCTTTATCGCGTAAAAAAAATAATTAAAGAAAATGATTGTTTGAAACTAATTTGGAGATATCAGTCCCATGAAGAAAAGAGATAAAATAATAAAAATGTAAAAGGAAACGCGAACTTACCGTTTTGAACTCCTGGTAACAGCGGCATTTTGGTTTTTTGCGTATTTTATGTAGAAGTCTAACGATGCGTTACCCGTGGCTCACCGCAGTGGCTTTGGTTCCAATTCGAGTACTTCTGCTGCACCGATAGCTTGCGTCAGCTTTTTACTGGTTCCAGAATTGTGTTATCACGTGGTGCTGTTTGACCTCAGAGTCAAATGTTGTCACTTTGGTGCATTAACCCTCATGGGTGACAGAATAAAGATACTACAGTATGAAGTTTCAACTTCAGCATTGTTCTTGTTTTGACAAGCATGTCTTGTGCTAACTAACAGGCAGATAAGATACCACACATCTGAGGATGCAATTCAAGAGTGTGGTTACAAATCAATCTCGGAATTTACGTGTCAATGAGGATTGCACAATTCCGAAGTAAGAAAATATATGTGTTATTTTTATAACGTACCTTACGTAAATTTTAAATTATAGCTATGTATTTTACTTTGCTTGACCATGGAGGAATAAACTAACATTCCTCCCCGGTTTGACACACTCGTGCTCTGGACGCACCGGAGGATGCCTGCAGTACCCCCAGTGCAAAGGGGCAGCTTTTCCGAATAAATTATTATTATTGTTATCATCATCGTCATCATTATTATTACTACTATTATTGTTATTGTCATTGTCATTGTCATTATCAATATCATTATTAGTGTATACGTTATGAACTTCATACAAAGAAGGATAATCAGAAAAAAATTAATAGATTTTCCCTACAAAACATGTACTACCTTCAAAAACCTACTCGACTCTGGGTTTTTTTTTTATATGTTTGATTTGGGGGTTTTTGTTGTTTTTTTGGGGGGTGGGGGGTTTGGTTTTTTTGTTTTTGTTTTTGTTTGTTTGTGTTTTTTTTTTCTTTTTTTGTTTTTTTTGTTTTTGGAGGGGGAGTGTGTTCGGGGGTTTTTTTGGTTTTTTTGTTTTTGGTTTTTTTTGTTTTTTTTTTTTTTTCTTTTGTTCGTTTTTTGGGTGGGTTTTTTTTTTTTTTGTCTTGCACATGGCGATAAAATATATAAAATTTTAAGCAAGTTTGCCTCAGAGGCTCAGAGCCTCATTTACGGTAAGCTTTCCAGGTTGGATTATACGGTTTTATCTTTGGTGATTAGCTAGGTCAGCTACTCTGAAGTTTTTAGTGGCAAATGAGTATGACTTACAATTTGTAATTGAAGTCAGACGTACGTGTTAATGCTACATTCTCAAGAACGCTTAACGGTGCCAAAGTTGTATTGCACACGAAATGTACTCTCCGGTTGTTTTGTAACAAGAAAAAGTTATGTAATGAAATCCGGTATCTAATCCTAACTTATTATTGTCACCGAGCTACTTGTTGTCCCTATGATAAGGTAAACTGTAAGTCGAAAGGCAAATACGTATTCGTTTTCTTTCTGTTCAGAACTACATGTAGTAAATCATGACTTACATAAACCATACCAGATACATTACACAACGTCTGAACATGGACGTATAATGGTCTTAATAATCCAGCAATTCGCACAAATTTGGGGCATAAATGCAGAAATGTGATTGACAAATAATATAACCTAACATATACCAGACGTACGTTGAGAAAGAACAGTGTTAACTTTAACACTTTTCAATATCATTCATTAGATATCTCACTCATGTTAACGGAGATATTCTACTTGTACATCTGGGTCATTTTAATATTGTGTTGTCACACTTAATATCTTGGTCACATTAACGGAGGTTTTTTTATTTTAATCATTAGGTATTCCATGTTCACGTGTTTTTCATCAATTTTACTCATCGGTGATGTCTGTCTTACCTACCTACCTAACACAGGGCTGATACTGAGTTAATCCAGTATTAAATTATTGACGGTGGAAATGGACCTGACCGAATATGCGTACTATAAATGTTGTTTTTAAACTCCAAGAAGTGTTCATAGAGCTGGCATTTGTGCTGCTGGTCAGAAGTCACACACAAACTATGGAGTTCAACGAAAATGTCACCATGACTCCTGAGTGAAGACAGTAAAGTCTATGTGATGTCCATCGGAACAGCGCAATGCTACACTCTCATGAGCCAGATGTACCGCCATCATCCAATGATCAATGATTAGCAAACTATCTCTCTCTCTGTCATATATATATATATATATATATACATATATACATATATATATATATATATATATATATATATATATATATATATATATATATATATATAAGCGCTTGTAATTTACTATATTAATAATACATGGCTTTTAATACAAATTTCTGACAAAACAGTGACGGCATTAAAGTGGCCAGTTAAGATAATTTATACCAAAACTTTTTACAAGATATACGGAGTCCATGCGTCCCGTAATACTCAGTCACCTCACCCCATTAACCACCACCACCACCCCCCCCCCCCCACCACCACCACCACCTCAGCCACCGCGTGTGCCCGTCTCACAAGAAAACCACCTCGTCGTTTCTTAGTTGTCACTGAGATAGTCGACCACAATGGCTGTCACACTACAAATAAAATTGTTATCTTAATATTTTGCTTTCGAAATGGTAATTTTCGAGTCTGTGTTGCGAGTTGTAACCTTATATGTATTTTTTTTTTACTTCAACTGACCACTTCCCCGACAAAATTAGTGATGGATGAGCTTGACTTGACGGCAGTGATATTATTCTGGCAGCGATCTGCCTCACCCTCTTCTTGTAGTTCACATTATAATATAATAGATTTGCCAGAGCAAAAAAAGTAAAAGTTCATTTCGTATCTGTCAAAATCTTTTCGTGAAACATCTAAAATGTCGTTGAAACTGTGATTGAGTCTTGATAACGATTCAGCGATAGCGACACGGATGTTGCAATAATGAAGCATTATTGCGACGGAAGGCATGGCTGTTTTCATGTGACCAGAGTGCACTCGGTCAGCATAACAGTTTTTGCTGATAAGGGCATTTCGGAAACATCCTGCGTTGGGTCATGCGTCAATTATTTCTATTGGTGTTCACCTCCAACAAGATTTTTGCACAGGGACACGGCCGTGCATGAGCTGGAGACCAGCGGTCCACATGCCGCAAACGAATGCAACTTCTCTCCGTGTCGGAGTCCTTGCCATACAGGGAGCCTTCGCGGAGCACGACTTTTGCTTGAAGGCAGCTTTTGATGATATAAAAAAGGAAGATGGTCGTACACAATTTGACGATTTCGTATTGCAGGTGGTCGAGGTGCGAACCCGACAGGACGTTCCCGACCTTGATGGGTTGATTATCCCCGGGGGTGAGAGCACAACAATGTCTCTTTTACTGAAGAGAAACAACTTTCAGGAAACTTTGTGCACGTGGCTGGAAGGTAAGTTTCCACTTAGTTTAAAAAATTAAGGAGAGCACTGTGAGTCTATGGCACCATCCTCTTCATTGCATAAAGTATGTACACAAAACTTTGAAACTGTTACTTAGGGTCCCATGCAAAACACTTGTAAGACAAAGTATCTTTAACAGTTAAACAAAGATACCTCAGAGGCTCAATTGCATGTACTCGCTATGAACTTGCGGTTCAAAGGTTGTGCTGTAAAAAGTGGAGATAAAAAAGGCTGATGAAATGGTACAGACGTGGTCTGGGCAAAACATCCCCAAATATGGGAGCAGCATCTGAGCAAAACATCCCCAAATATGGGAGCAGCATCGGAGCAAAACATCCCCAAATATGGGAGCTGCATCTGAGGAGAACATTCCCAAATATGGGAGCCGAATCTGAGCAAAACATCCCCAAATATGGGAGCTGCATCTGAGGAGAACATTCCCAAATATGGGAGCCGAATCTGAGCAAAACATCCCCAAATATGGGAGCTGCATCAGAGGAAAACGTTCCCAAATATGGGAGCCACCATAATCAGACAATATGTGCCTGGTGCAATTTGTTTTCGGGTTGTGCAATGCTATATTGTACTGAATAAACCCTAATGATTGTGCATTGCTCAGTCACTCGATTAGAAGTTGCACACTGAACCGCCTTCTGGTGTTTGGCAAACGTACTATATAAAAATAAATCCTTGTTATAAAAGAAGCTGGAAAAAGTACTTATACAAGTGTCCTCTGCTTTAAAATGTTAATCTTGAAACACATATATTTTATTGTTGTATGTGTAGGCACTGCAGTTGTCACTTTGTTTAAATGTGTACCGTGTATAGTTTTTTTTCCTGATAATCTTGTTCAAATTAATCTAATGGAAGGTGTCAAGTGTCGGGTAAAGTGCTCATCTGTCAACTTAGAAATTGGTAGCTCTTACTAAATTAAGATCTCATGGTCATTTATTATTATTTAAAGGCATAAGAATTTTATAAGGTAGTTGACTTACATCACAAGGTTTTTAAAAGAATAAAAATAATTTAAATGTAACGTGTCAAGTGACTGGTAAAGTGGTGCTCATAACTTAGAATTAGGTAGCTCTTACTTAATTAAGATCTCTTGGTTATTTATTATTATTCTTGGCTATTTATATTTATTTAAGGTAAGAGAATTTTATAAGGTAGTTGACTTACATCACAAGTGTATTGTTTACACAATGCATGTATTTTATTATGTCAGGAACTGCCTCTATAATTTTATATTCTCATCGACTCTAACCAATATGGCAAAACACCTAGATGTAGCCAGGTGTTCGGAGTTTTTGTACCTCTTGCCATACCCACCACAGAGCGGGTTTATGCAATAAAGTATTTCTGTTTGAAATATTTGCACAGTCACTCCATTCAATGTACACCCTACGGTTATTTTACAAAGAGGTGCAAACGGTGCCGAGTCCTCTGTATAGTTCTGACCCCTTCACCCGATGATAACTCTCTCTCTCTCTCTCTCTCTCTCTCTCTCTCTCTCTCTCTCTCTCTCTCTCTCTCTCTCTCTCTCTCTCTCTCTCTCTCTCTCTCTCTCTCTCTCTCTCTCTCTCTCTCTCTCTCTCTCTCTCTCTCTCTCTCTCCTATATTCAACACAGTCACTGTGTGTGTCAGAAATTATACTTTAATTTATCATTATAAAAACGTTAAATGTCAAAATTTATAAAATTTAAGGCTTCACAAGCCAAATGAATTCATCGACAGGTCAGCGGGAAACCATTAAGCATGTTTCGCAGACTTAAAAACTATAAGGTGTGTATATGTACATGTAATTATGCCTCCCCGTGCAACGGGGGACATATTGTTTTTGCGTGCGTTTCTTCCGCTTGTCCTCCTTCTTCTTCTTCTTCCTCTTCTTCTTCTTCTTCTTCTTCTTCTTCTTCTTCTTCTTCTTCTTCTTCTTCTTGCGTGCGTTGCGGACGCGATAACTCAAGAAAGATTTGATTTGGGAAGTTGAATTTTTTTGTGAAGATGTTCCCATATATCCCTGCTTGTGATTGCAGATGGGTGATCTTGACATACTTTTCAAGGCCACATGGGCATGCCATCTAAAACTGACGCGGGCGCAATAACTCTGCAAGGATTGAAATTTTGCATGGTTATATACCATAATATGAACTAGTTTGGGTTTGTAGATGGTTGACCTTGACCTATTTTGAAGGTCACATGGCCACTTTTTAAAAATCATTGCTGATGCACTCGAGAAAGATTTGACTTAAAGAAATTGACATTTTGTGTGATTACGTTTCTATGTAAGACTTTTGTAAGACCTTGCTTGTGACTGCAGATGTATGACCTTGGAGTAGTTTTCAAGGTCACGTGGGCATTTCGTCTAAAACCAGTGTGGACGTGGTAACTCACGAAAGATTTGACTTGGGAAGTTCAAATTTTATGTGAAGATGTTCCTCAATATGATCTTGCTTGGGATTGCAGATGGGTGACCTTGACATATTTTTCAAGGTCACATGGGCATGTCATCTAAAATTGACACGGATGCAACAACTGAGCAAGGATTTGACTTAGGAGGTTGAAATTTTGCATGTTTATGTACCATAATACCAACTAAGTTGGGATTGTAGATGGTTGACCTTGACCTTTTTTGAAGGTCACATGGCCACTTTTTAAAAATCATTGCAGATGCACTCGAGAAAGATTTGACTTAAAGAGGTTGACATTTTGTGTGATTATGTTTCTATGTAAGACTTTTGTAAGACCTTGCTTGTGACTGCAGATGTATGACCTTGACCTATGTTTCAAGGGCACATGGGCATTTCGTCAAAAATAAACGTGGATGGGATAACTCAATAAAGATTTGACTTGGGAAGTTGAAATTTATATAAAACCTTGCTTGGGATTGCAGATGGGTGACCTTTACCTATTTTTCAAGGTCACATGGGCATGTCATGTAAAATCGATACCTCAAGAAAGATTTGACTTGGGAAGTTGAAATTTTATGTCAAGATGTTCCTATATAAGACCTTGCTTGGGATTGTAGATGGGTGACCTTGCCATTTTCAAGGTCACATGGCCACTTTTTCAAAATCATTGCAGACACACTAGTGAAGGATTTGACTTACAGAGATTGAAATTTTGTGTGATTATGTTTCTATGAAAGACTTATAAGACTTTGCTTGTGACTGCAGATGTTTGACCGTGACCTATTTTTTAGATTTTGAAATGTCAATAAAGAGTGTACCTTCACCACATCTGTAGATCATTGGAATCGGTATGCCTATTTATGAAAATAAGGGTGACAATAGTAAGGGTGCACGGGGAGACATTTGATTTTCTGTCGGAAAATCAGCCTGTTCTAGTGTTTTTTTCTATTTTTACCACGATGTCTGAATCTTCAAGTGCTATCCAGTGTTGCTTTATGCTGGTGCATAAAATTATATTGTTTGGTCTGCTCAGGCGTGCTACAACCCATGACCTCTGATGGGTATCCACTGACTGTGCACTGATCTTCTGTGAAAATAGTGTTGTAGTGTATAAGGTACACTCTACTTCTGCACAATACTATAAACTAGTTGTACTGGTAGATATGTCCATTAGTAGTAGCGTTGTTCGTGCTCTTAGTGGTGCTACTACCTGCTTTATGGAATTAGTTAGTGCTATTCTGGGGAAATCAACTCATGTTGTTGTACTACTAGTCTTAGTGCAAGGTGACTAGTCCTGGAACACGGTATAAATTCCAGAATGGATCAGGCTAATATTTATCCTGCGACCACGAGTTCATAGGTGCTAATATGTCATTGTGTTGCACTTACAGTGTTGTCCATTGACACATATATTATTATGGGACCAGATTCATGGTACATTCTTTACAAGTTTTACCCTCCTAAAATATAATGTCTATGCAATATTATTGTATGAAAATAGTTTAGGAAGTTCCCCAGATTGCTGTACATAAAAATGACTTAATATTAAGCACGTGTAGGGTTAATTAGTTATGCTATTTTATAGTGTGAGTACTAAGTAGTGGAAGTAATTATAGTATGACGCTTAATGTGTAGATTTGCAAAATTTATGCGCTGCTGCGAGGCCATCCCTGGAACATGATGTGCATTTCAGGAGGAATAACCCCAAATTGTTCACTTTGTAGTTACCGACTCATAAGCGCTGATGATGCGTGGAGTTACATTTATAGATGCTACATTACTGGCAGACAAACGTCTTGAAGGGCCATCAGTTGCTGTGCGTAGAAAAACAGCTCAATTCTAAGTGCCGGTAGTCAAATATTTATCTAGTCTTTTTGTAGTGTGATTCTTACATTTGGGCATTGTTCAACTTATACACTATTTCTATTAGTCATGACACACATTGTCAGCCTGGTACTTGGTGTACTTTCGGAACGGATCAACTAAAGTGTACATCATGCAGCTACATGTACTGACTCGTAAATGCCGCTGATGCTTTTGTTTCATGGTGTTTCACCAACAGTGTATTCCAGTGATATAAATGTAGGTATACTGCATTAATGCGTTCAGAGTCATGATACATGGTACACTTTTCACATTTCTCTTCCTTAAGTATATTGTATATATAGTAGTTGTTTAAATTTACAAATAAATCTTCCCTGATGTTATTTTACAAGTTACAATGTAGTGTCACATGTTCTACATTTTTAATAGTATCAATGTCACACATGGATCACTGTCTTTGCTCCAGTGGTGTTTTTGGTCGGGTATAGTGGCCCGTTTCTATCGCCAAAGCGTGGGCGTTGATCCTCAATTTAGCGAAAGCTTGTCTTTTCATGACTGGAATAGAGCCGGTTAGATAGGACTCTGACTCAAATTTAGTTTTAAATTTACAATTTTATATGTAATATTGGCGATATATGAAAAATAGGTCAGAAATTTCCTTTTTTGCTGGCCATTGTCGAATGACTCCAGCGGCTCAATTTTAAGTAATTGAGCATTTAATCAGTGATTCTATATTGTGAATCTTCTGTATATATGTTACACTTTTTGTACTATATATTGAATACGGGTAAGTAAACTGATTTTTTAAAATGAAAAAAATCTTATTAATTCACGGACACGCATGGGGGCGGCTGCTTACCTGTTTTTATCTTGTAATTGGTAAAGACAAACCACTTGAATTTAAAGAACGTAAGAACATAAAATAATAGCAAACAAGTGACATGAAGTAAGTACTTCCTTATAATGCCATTTATTTCACCAAGAAACAGTTTGTGGAGTCAAGTTACCCTTTTCCAGTGTAATCGAGAAAATATACGTAAGTGAGAGCAAATGCAATTACATTTACATTAGCTGACTTAGTAGATTTGGCATGGATACATGCAACAGTAGACTTGGGATAAGTACACGCAATAGTAGACTTGTCATGGATACACGCAATAGTAGACTTGGTATGGGTACATGCAATAGTAGACTTGGTATGGATACATACAGTAGTAGACTTGTTTTAAACAACACATGTTAAGGGAAGATGTGACTATGCCAATGGTTTCTTTTGAAACGAAAACACCCACAGCTTCCTAAACGTTGATCACCGGCAATTTTACTTTCATGTATTGATCCTACGTATTTACAATTAACTTTCACCCATCACTATCATTTAAGCCTACTACTATTACATAGTATTAAACAGTCTGAAGTAATACGGGGCTACGACAACAACACAACTGTCGTGCATATGCACAGGCTTTTCCATGACATTTTAATATGGTACAACTGGACTGTATAAGCAACACAACTGCCTTTCATGTGTACCTTTCATTGACATTTGTATACACTAAATCTGGACTGTATGCATAACCGCCGTTCATGTGCACTTTAAGTTTTCCATGACATCTGGATACAGTAAAAGCTTCGTTACTGAAAACTGTACGGCCCCCACTAGAATTTTTGGAGGTTATACGTGTAACCGTGTCCGTCAGGTTGAACCATGGGAAGTTGGGTAGGTGTCCAGAGTCAACATACATATCCATGTGTGTCCACGTACATGAATGGTTTAAAGTTATATTCGCTCATTCTTCACACACAACTTTTCATTTCACATGCACATGTTCATTTAAACCATACCCCCCCCCCAAAAAAAAAAAAAACAACAAACAAACAAATAAAACAAAAACAAAACTTTGACATTTTACGACTGCATGAATTGAAATGGTACACCAGATATCCCATGGCACAATTTCAAAATGATCAGATTGAAATAACGGATGTAGTTTTCGGAGATCAGATTGAAAAATCGGATGTTGTTTTCAAAGCTTCTGCTATATTGTGACCCACAGGAAAAGCAGGCAACAAACCGATCTTGTGGGGGACATGTGCTGGTCTTATCCTGATGTCGGACCGGGTAAAAGAGATCAAACAAGGCGGGCAATTTATGGTGAGCATCTGAGAATGATAGTCTCGGGTTATTAAACGAGACATCTTGGTTAACGAAGATTGATCCTATTTATTTAAACGTACGAAGGCCATGTCCTTATTTTTGCGACCTACTCATTCATGATTCAAGCTCTTCTGCGAATGCGATTCAGTGATCACGAGCAAGCCCATAGATTTTCCTTTTTATAACTGTGTTTGATATGTCTTGCACATGCGTGAATCTTCGCACTGATGCAAACAGCCCTGACATACCAACATCCATCTTTTTTTTTTTTTTTGACAGGTACCATCTTTGACTCTTAATGAAGTAAGCCATACAACAAATTCAGAAATGCCAACATTCAAAATGCCATTTCAGGGACATTTAAGTGAGAACTTCAGGGACAGAACTAATTTAACAAAGAATATATAAGGGATGGTTCAACATTTTCATCATTTTTGAATTAGTACTTACAGTACGCAAGGGGGGAGGGGGTTAAATGGGTCTGTACACGTTCACAGGATATGGAAAATGATGGTCAATTTTTGGTCTGTTTTGTGCAATTTTGCTATGATTTTGGGGAAAATCATCATTTTTAAAGTACTAATTTGGGGGGAGGGAGGGGGGTCATGAAATTTAGTACCCTAAGTACTAATTAAAAAATGATGATAATGTTGAACTATCCCTAAGGAAATACTCAGTTTCAATGTAGGACAAACACCGTAAATTGCTCAAAATTTCAGCTAATTTCAGGGACTGTCCCTAATGATGAGGGACAGTTGGCATCTCTCAAATTTCGATATGAATATTGATATCATGCCATAACTTGTTCCCATGAAGCAACTGCACGTCTTTATCTCTACAAATGTGTGACCTGAACAATTTCAGTTTCCTCTTTGAACATAAAAGTTCCACATCCGTTTGTAACAAAAACATCCAATCTCAGATCTGAAAAATCTTACACCCGGGATGTGTTGAAGATTATACTTCGGGTCAATGGAAGTATTGTCTAGCTAAAAATTTTTTACATGTATCTGCTATCGGAAAGCAAACAGTCCAGGACTGACTGTACCTCTGCGGGGTTTTTTTTCCATTAGTTAGGAGGCCTTGACATCACGACCACCAGGAACATCTACGGCAGACAGCATGAAAGTTTTGAGACAGAATTACAGCTACACGGAGAAATGTTGACACTATCTCAAGAGACTTGTGCAGGTGAGATCATTAAAACGCATAAGGCTATTCTGGCAGGCCACAAAGCAGAAAATAAAAATTATAATTGAGTACATGTATTAGCTCATCTTGTCGTGCAGACAATTGTGTCTCAAAGTGCACAAATGTGGCGTTTAGGTTGAGGATAGCTGTTACATATATAGAGTGGTAGTAGTAGTAGTGGTAGAAGTAGTAGTAGTAGTAGTAGTAGTAGTAGTAGTAGTAGTAGTAGTAGTAGTAGTAGTAGTAGTAGTAGTAGTAGTAGTAGTAGTAGTAGCAGCAGCAGCAGCAGGAGTAGTAGTGGCAGCGACAACAGTAATAGCAGTACATGCAACAACTTTATAAGCAGCACCAGTGGTAGTCGCGGTTGTAACTATCACTATTGTATGTGATTAGAAGAACCTTTTGTTACAGAAAGATAAACTGAAAAAAATCCATCTTATCTGAACACACACAATTATGTATGGCAGTCAATAGGTCATTGTTTTAATGAAATCGACAAATTTCCATCTTATCTGAATACACACACAATTAGGTGTCGCTCATACAAACACTTTTTTTCAAAATCAGAATGTTTTCAAACAATACAGACATTTTTTGTGGATAAGGTATGTCATGGTGTGACCCTCATTTTTATGGTAGAATGTTACTTTGTACAAAAGCCCATCGGAAAACACCTGCAGTCAATAGACCATTTAACTTGTCCATGTAAAACAAGAATAGCGCGTACTGTAGATTTTAATGACGATAGATGGTAGACAAATTTTGCTGTCCATGGCCCATTGCTCTGGTCAGCTCTGCTTAACGTTAACAGTGGTTCGCGCATGCTTTGGTGTTTCTGTAAACCCTGTGTGTAGAAGTACCCAGCAACATTTGGTCAAGAAGTATGGGTTGGCTTCGTGACAGTACGTATATACTTCCTGTGATATCTGTTTCTGACGAAGATAAGCATACTTTGCACATCAACCTGTTCCGCTGCGTACAATGTGCGTCCGCGCATACCAAGTGCGTCCAGACGTTTTTAATGTTACCTTAAAGGGTCGAAAACCTATATGTTGATCTTGAAGGATCTTGGCTCCTTTGATGTCAAAATACCCTAAAGACCGCTTGGATTTTTTTTTGGAAATTTAAATAATTTATTACTGAATCTACCCCTTTACAGCGGGGGCACCATGGGCAGGGCAGAACCCACGGTGCGTCAGACACGTTTTAGTAGAATACACGTAATTATACACAAGGCATTGATCTAAAATCTCAAATTAAAAGCACAGACGACACACATCCATAAATATCAGCTGTAGATTGTAGTAAAAAAAGTAATGTGCTTAGGTCGGCTCAGACAGGTCGTCCAGCGACTCTCGCCTGTAACACCATGCTTCAGTTAGAAATAGTTTACCAATACAGTCAAACAAAGACCCAACATTGTTCCCATATAAATAGGCTTGGTCACCAGTATAAGACACAGTTTCCCTATCAGAGATGAACTCATGTACTTAAGCCATACGTACTCCAAATTGCGCTCCCTCAATCTGGTTTCCAACATAAAGACATACTTCGTTCTTATATGATTTGTTTTACTACATTTAAGCATAAAATGGGAAGATCTTCCTTCTCGAGTTTACATAAACTGCAAATTTCATTTGCGAGTCCCCATCTGGCAAGATCTTCGTTTAGCCCCAAGCAACCGACCCTGGCCAGGAATTTTAATCTAATTCCATTGAAATTCCCAATATCGTAAAGATATGTGCTGCCAAACGTAGAACATTTCATTAGTCGAAACCAGTAGAGTGAACTTTTATCGTCAATATCTTGGGAAAATTCTATCTTATAATTTTCCAAACTTAGCTTGTGATAAGGCTGGAGCCATGTTCCGTTTTTGCTTGTT
Source organism: Hermodice carunculata (assembly GCA_964020975.1). NCBI lineage: Eukaryota > Metazoa > Annelida > Polychaeta > Eunicida > Amphinomidae > Hermodice > Hermodice carunculata. Next base: position 64,771,712 of record OZ026622.1, on the reverse strand, counting down.
AATGCACGATCCATTCCAACATCAATCAAAATTTGGAGAATTTCGCGAAAGCAAGGCCAGGGTAGCTTAGCTCCGCCGGTATAGGTTCTCGGAAGTTCATTAAAAATGTGTTTACACAATCTGCTGTCAGGCAAATCATAGCTTCAACCTTCTTAAAGGTAGAGGTTCCGGACGGGTTTGGCATGGCTGGAAGAGTCGTGCAAACACGTCCGACCTATGGAAAACGTGTCGCTTATAGGTTGCTGGCTAAGTGCACGGAATATTTACATAGATCCTTGTAGACGGTGCTATGAAGCCTTGCTCACTTTGTTCTGATTCAAGGGCCCCAAGCCTGGCTGAGGGAAATACGTAGATTTACAAATTTTGCATATACGGACACCCGGAATTATAGTGAGAATATTCGTCTTTATACATAATGTAATTCTTATTTTGACCCCCATATACACTCGGCATTCATGAAACCCGTTATTCCACCTTAGACTATTGGAATTAAACTTTTTTTAAAGAAAAATAGAAATAAATGTGAACAAACATTGATTTCCTGATTTCAGACACAGATTTACAGACTTGGATATATATTGGGATTTTTTTATGTATTTGACTTCCTTTTTTCAAATATAAAATCAACATACCCAAGACTTGTTATTCTGGTCTAACTATCGAAATAAAGTTGATTTTAAAAGAAAAATTGAGTTTAATACGCAAACTGTTTACAAAAAAATAACAAGAAAGCAGACGGCTGGCATCTGGGATTGGTTTTCTGTGTCTGTGAGTGGTTCGCATGTTTACCTCTGTAGGTTTCGTTCAAAAGCGATATAATCCAAAAGGTTTATACCTGAATAACAGGTCATAGAGTATGTTGATTGTACAAGAAGGCAACACTAAACCGTAGGGTACGTCAAAAAAAACGCATTTGCAGGACAAATGTGAGTGTGTCTATCTTAAGCTGTAAATCTGTCGATTACCCTCGCTCCTGGGTCCATGTAAGCTTGCACTTGAATGTTTGCAGAATGCAACAACCACTTATTTTAACTAAAGGAATATAACATACCTTTATAACTTTTAAAAGTAATGCAAAAAAGCGAAAAAAACAGCAAAAAAACAAAAACAAAATAAAAACAAACAAAAAACAGAGTGCAATTCTGACGACTCTTTCAAGTCGTATCAAACCCATCCAGAACCTCTGCCTTTCATAACTTGGTTGCGGTATTGACCTGGCATGCCATAGGCCCATGGGGGATATCCCCTCCTTAAAGGAGGCAAGATTCGGACTTTGCTTTCCAACTTCATATTCTTCAGAGAGCAGAAATGGAGGAAGTCAGCGAATTGATAATAAGCATGATTTTGTTTTCTTTTGATTTGACGCATGAATATTTACCTATTGAATTCTCATACTTAATAGATGAGTCCCACTACAGAGGCATTTTCATCCGGGCACCTGGTATCTCCTCTGTGGACGGCGCCAATGTGGAACTCCTTGCTAGTGTTACTCACAGGAACATCACCAGGTGACGTATTGATAGGCTAAAGCCTTGACTTTTCGAGCAAACTGACAAAAAGCACCGATATGTCAAATGCCATCTGTTTCAATATTTTTTACTTAAATATCTGGAAAGAAAAAGAAAATGTTTTAATGAATATTATTGTGGGATCTGCCAGAGTGACAGACCCCTTCCTCAAAACCGTTCAACCAGCAAAGTTGCTGATTGCCGGTTCAGTTGTCCAGCTGGGGAAGGATTGTTTCTGCTAAAAGTTGTTGTGGGGTGGGGTGGTAAAGCCCACTTTCTTCCATGAGGAACACAAGTCTACTCAGATTTCACCAGAGATACCGAACTTTGTGACAATTTTCCAAACAAAAATGATTTTGTCTGATCTGTCTCAAAACTCACGGAATGTGAAGTTCGATATATTTTTGCATTTCGTACTATTCCTAGCTTCAATTTTATGGTACTTTGAAGTTAAACATTTCACGATTTGGATTTTTAATAGACATAGCACTCAAACTATCAAAACAGGCGCAAAGTTTACCTTTTCAGAAATTTGGGGAATATATGAAACTTCATATTCAGTAAGTTTTTAAATTGAGCAAGAGGAAAGTTTTCTCAAAAGCTGTCAAAAATGTAGTTCTGAGATCAAATATGCTCGTATGAAAATGTTCATGTTTATTGGAAGAGATGAATATATTTCCAGAAAAACTGCTTTATTAAAGTGTATGTAACATCTAAAACCTACACAATTCCAAATATATAAACCTTTTATGAGTATTTGAAAAATTAAAAACACAACGAGTTTCTTATAGTGAGTGGACCTCCATCCCCCCTGACGTTTTAACTGCTGAGAACAACAGTCTAAAAGTGGGATGCGATTTGGAGAGTTGCTTGGGGTAGAAGTTGCCAAACATGTTGGTGAAATATGAAAAATGCCGAAAGAGCTAAAATGATGAAAGTATCATTCATTACGCACAATGTCTAATGCACCTAGGTTTTAAAAAAAGTCTAGTTTTTTTTTTTTTTTTTTTTTTTTTTAGTATACAGATTTGAAATTACACGGTATGAAAATCGCGCAGGTAAATAAAACCAGTATTTTCGCATCTAAAGCAAAACAAACAAACCTAGCATTTGCTCCCGGTTTGCTCCAATCCACGAGGAGCCAGAATTACATGCTACCAGCAATGTGTCAGTTCAGCGGGAAACAAAATTACGTGTACATGTATATTGTTAAACGTTTCTTATTTTTCAGTGCGGTTGCCGTAAGGCAAGACAACCTTATTGCCACGGCGTTCCACCCCGAGTTAACAGACGATCACCGTTGGCACGCTTACTTTCTTCAGCTTGTCAGAAACGCCAAAGTGGCGAGGCTAGGTGAGACGCCGGTGACACAGGCACAGACAGACAGTTTATGAGACTTTTTGTTAAGTGTTCAATGCATTTAGAATCTTTCTTGCCTGATGAACAATTATACGGGTGTAACACGGAGAAGCATTTGTCATGTATGGACAAAACTTCCTGTGACAACCAAACCAGTTGTTGCGGTGATGTATTTAAACTGGAACGATTATTAAAATCACATGTTTCGCTCCAAGTCTTCGTGGCGGAAGGCAAATATCACTGGCCACATGTCTGCACTTCCAATACTATAGATTCACTCGTGACAACATCATGGATGTAGCGTACCGTAGACTGCGGCAAAGGCTTTAAAATGATTGAATCCGTACAAGATACTCATTCTGGAATGCACTATGCAGTTTATACATGCCCTGCCCGTAACATGCACAGACTATACATGTTACAGACAGGACATGTACTATGCCATAGTAAGTAAAAAACAGGGTTGAAAACTCAAGTATTAAAATTCGAAAGTCCCAACATATGGGCCCGATCCGTAGGTTTTGCTGCACAATATGCACATTTAACTGCTGAGCATGAACTGGAAGTTCTTCATTCCTTGTCATGGAATTTAATCTGGAACTGCATGGGACACTATGGCCCGGGGCCCCGAACATTCTGGAATATTTCGGCCCCTTTCCGAATATTTGGGCTCCCTTCCATATTTGATTTTTGTTACACTTCATGATACATCTTAACTACAGTTGTGACACTGATGATGTTAATAGTACAAAATAGCAAAATTTGTCCTGTTACAGTAGACCAGGGACGTGCTATCTAGATTCTAAATAGCACGTCCCTGAGCAGACTTAAGCTGGGTTTCCGTGTGCGCGTACTGCTTAGTGCGTACTGCGTAGTGCGTACTGCGTAGTGCGTAGTAAACGGGGGGTAAGGGGGGGGGGGGGGTCAGTATGCTGGTACAGGTAATTATTTTTCTAGAGTACGTAGTACGGAAAATAACAATCTTTCAAAATTTTGGATAGTACGCAGTACGTTTAATAAGAGGGCTTCCAGTACGCCAGTACGGTAAATAAAAAGCCCTTGTACGCCAGTACGGGAAACCCCTTTCCCACCCCTAATAATTGATTGACTCAAAATTAACTACCCCATTTCCATGTGTGCGTACTGCGTAGTGCGTACTGCGTGTTGCCTATGCGTTTCAATCGCTCTGTGTAGCGATTTTGTACGCTTCACGCAGGGTAGACGCGCGTAACATACATAAAATGGCGCCAATTCCTACCAAAATAAACATACATAGGTACAGTAGGCCTATACGCCTGGTTTGCGGATACATGGAAAATGGTATCCGCATTACACAATACGCACCCGCCCTCCCCCTCCCCCCCCCCCCCCCCAACTACGCAATACGTTGTACGCAATGCGCAATGCGCGCACATGGAAACCTGGCTTTAATGTTTAAAGGGCTGGTCACAGTCTTTTGTCAGCTCAGCGTTGAGAATAGGTTCAGCGAAAAAAGTAAAAACAGAGTCCTGAATCATGGGAATGGCATTATAATTGATGCGGAATTGACACCTTGAGGTGGATATAAATGGGAAAAGGTGCCCTCTGATTTCAGATTATTGGGCCTCGTTTTTGTATCTAAGCGCATTGAAGTGGATATAATTGGGAAAGGGGCCCTATGGTTCTTGTGTATTTTGGCCCCTTTTTTGTATCCAAGTGACTTGAAGTGGATATAAATGGGGAGAAGACCCTTTGGTTCCAGAATATATTGGCCCCCTATTTTTATGTATCTTGAAGTGGATATAAATGGGGAGGGGCCCTTTTGTACCTAAGTGCATTGCAGTGGATACAAATGGGGAAGGGGCCCTTTGGTTCCAGAATATTTGGGCCCCCTATTTGTTTGTGTCTTGAAGTGGATATAAATGGGGAGGGGGCCCTTTGGTTCCAGAATGTTTGGGCCCCCTATTGGTATATGTCTTGAAGTGGATATAAATGGAGAGGGGACCCTTTGGTTCCAGAATATTTGGGGCCCCTATTTGTATATGTGTCTTGAACACTGGAGGGGCCCGAATATTCCTGAACAGAACCACCAGCCCCCTCCATTTGTACCTGTAACATATGTAGGGGCTGGGGGCCCAGATATTCCAGAATGGACCCCCCAACCCACACACACACACACACACACACACACACACACATTTGTACATGTAAGACAGATTAGAGGGGCTCAAATATTCCAGAACAGAAAGTCCCCCTCCATTTATTATATATACATTAGAGGGGCCCAAATATTCCAAACAGAATGCCCCCCCTATATATATATATATATATATATATATATATATATATATATATATATATATATATATATATATATATATATATATATATATAAGAGGGGTCCAAATATTCCAGAACTGAACGGCCCCTCGATTTATACATGTAAGAGCAGATTGGGGGGAGGGTGCAAATGTTCCAGAACAGAAAGGTTCCTTCAATTTACAATGTTACACTGTACTGAATTAAAGTATCTAATTCGAGGGACCCAAATAGTCCAGAATAGAAAGGCCCCTTCCCATAATATACTTGTCTATTTGTTCCGTAATAAAGGTACAGTTAAACGGAGCAAATATTCCAGCAGTAAAAGATCTGTTTTATTTTCATTGACTGGATCAAACTCAGTATATAACGATACATGTGCAGTTCATATTAAGTGCTAATAATATATAGTGATCTGGTGAAATGAAAAAAAAAAACAAAAGAGATATTAGAAAATGTATAAAATTAAAAAAAAATGTAGGTTTATTATTTGTATTCAGAGCCTTAAAGAAACATCCTGTTGAGTAACTGGCATGTATCCCCATTACTATCAAGTCTTATTATACACTGAGAAATAAAGGCTTTTTTCTGCATACATTATATATAGCCTTTGAATTTTGGTTATTTTAATGAGAGGTGCAAACCATGCATCTAATATTTGAGCATCCATTATAGAATGTCATGAAGGACATGATTATATATGTATAGTTACTGTCAGGGGGGCCTAAATGTTTGGGGGGGGGGGGGGGCCATCGGTTCGGGGGGGGGAGGGCAAATTTTTGACACCAGCTTGATTCTGACAGTGTGTCCCAACTCCGGCCTGTTAGTAGGCTTTATAGTGAATTTTCCCTCTGCCTGCAACTATAAGCTCTTGTATGTGAAAACGGCTGGACTGTGACCCAACTGTGCAATGCATAACGGTGGAGATTGTACTTGAATAAAAGCTGTTTCGTAAGAAATTTTAAGATGTAATTCTCATTTAATTGCAGCAAAACATACATGTAAGGAAAATATACCACTATTATACATGTAATAAGTCAACTGCCCCCCCCCCCTCCCCGTTGAATTAAGACCGAGTCAACCACTTTCCCTGCGTTGATTTGGTTTAAGTGCCCAACCGACATGAAGGGAAGCTTTTGACCAGCGGCCGATTTTTTACCGTTTTAAATCGTTCTGAAAATATGTTAGAGGGCTATATATTAGCTTGGGGTGGTTTTTTTGGGGGTGTATGGGTCGGGGTGGGTGGATGAGTCACATCACATCTGTAATGCGACTACACAGGAGATCTGTGCCAATCTAGGAATGGACACATCAGGCCATTTTCACAAGGACCGGGGGTTGTAAGAAATATCAACACTTCTGTTATGTGTGATCATTGAGGTGGACCACTGGACTTATCTTAGCAGACGTTTAGGTTAGCTGCCCAGAGTGAGTATGGTGACACTCAGCCAAAGATGTTAGGCCTGCTAGTTCATATGGTACTGGTTGGTCCATCGTGGTGAAACAAGAGAACCATGATGGTCCTTTGTGCTGCTCAATCATTGCAAAAAGTAAGACCAAAAAAAAAACCCCGGGTGATATAAAAGTGCAATTTTGAATGGTAAATTTACCTAACGACCCGAAAGCTCTCAATTAAGGGGATGTGGCACAAGGCTTGAGTTGCTGTTCCGAAACTACATTGACTAAAATTGTCCATGACCTTGACTATTGGGTCAAAGTCACTTGCATGTCTGTTCTTATAAATATGATCAGCTTTCATGTCAAGGTCAAACCTCAAATGCTTCTTGAATTGTTATCAGGAAATAAAAGTGCCCAAAGTTACTCAGTGACCTTCAAAACTGGGCCAAGGTCACTATACATACCACTAGCCTTTACAAATAACAGTTTTTCTTCAAACATGGACATTATAATATGGATCATATATCCTTGGTTTAAGTGGCTCTTGGGTTATCACTCTGCAGGGAATGCAAATTCTAAAGTGTAATCACCTGCAGAGTCTGACAACCATTTTCACAACCTTAAGGCAGATCCTTTGTTAGAATTAAACTACACATTTTAAAAACAATGTCAATGTGTTACGAGATAAAATTCACAACTGTCTTTTAAAATAGAAAAATCAGAGCTTCGATTGGTGGCCTAAAATGAAAAGCAAACAGATTAGACTACCCGCCATATCAAACAATTGCCAAATAGCTTTTTCAAATGAAACGGGTTCCAAATCTATATTTTTTCTAATTCAAACAAACAATATAAACCAAGATAAACCTACGCATGATTGTAGAGCCATCAAGCTCACAAACTTTTTTTTCGAACTTGAAAATGTCAGGAAATTGCGTATCGATGCCCACACAATACGTAAGCTCTGCTGACTGATGTGTCATCAAAGCTGAATAAAATTATGTGCTATTACTGAGAGTTCGTCTTCACACCGGGTCTGAATGATTCAGAAGTTTGTTCAGTACATCATTGCTGCAGGATCCTTTACATCGAGGGCCTTTCATAATGTCCAAAGCATTCTGGTGACTTCGGGTAACGAAATAACTAGACAAAATGCACTGATAGAACTTATTCCTGTACAAATTTCCCTCTTTTAACCCTTTGCTACTCAAATTGCACGCTGGCACCCGGATGTGTTGGAAATATCATTTTTACATCTATGAAAACAGGGTTTAAAGTAATCTCTCTTAGCTACAAGAATCTTATTTCTTAAATTTTTATTGCATGTGTTAAAATTTATAGAACAAGACTAGTATTCGCCACTATCATAAAGAATTTTTCTCCAGCACTTAAACAATCGATGTGTAGCCGCAATCGATCGAATGATCCCTTATGTAATCCAAGTATTCTTAATAAGTTTCCTGCATTTAACGCAAAAATGATTTCAAGAACATTTGTTGGAGTTACTTCAAAATTTTAACATGAAAAATTTGGGTTTAAGTATAGTTGAGATGAACAGTGCATTTTTTTTTCTGTCTTTGAAACTATTAATAGCGTCAGGATAACGGTCATGTATATGCACATGTTTTGGCATCGTATTTATACAAAATTATGAAGAGTTATATACAAAACTCAATTGCCATATTTGTAATAGAAATTGGTATTGACTGTCTAACTTTTTCACTCAAATTGATATGCGCAATGAGTGTGCAAACATCAGTTCTTAATTATTACAATTGCACAAATTTATAGTGGCACACATCATAGCGGTCTAGCAAATATCTTCATGTATGTCTGACGTTTTTATTTTCATTTGTCCAAATTCGGTTTAAAACATTTATATTATGTACTTTATTTGTGTAATCTTTATTTGATGGTCAAAATTTAAAAAATCTGAATTCCCGTCAGAATTGGCGTTTGTCGTAATGCTTTCACTTAAATTTCGCACTCTGACAAAAACGTTTGTGGCGATTATTGGTAGAGGACTAACTGTGATAGCATGTCACATAGGGTTAAGTCTTCAACCGGCTTATTCTTTGTAACTATTCTGCCAATTGCATCACAATTGCACAGAAAAGCTGTGTACCCTTCCAAATTACTTTGTGCAAGAGATGGTGCTAGATTTCTTCTTCTTCTTCTTCTTCTTCTTCTTCTTCTTCTTCTTCTTCTTTTTAATTTTGTGGCTTTTTAAGTTTTCACTTCTGCAAATTTTACTGGTCTTTCTCGCTTAGTTGGAATGTACCTTGATTTAGTATTTATATCTGTGTGCCGACACAGACATATCGTTTTACTTTCTTTTTCTTTCTTTCTTTCTTTCTTTCTTTCTTTCTTTCTTTCTTTCTTTCTTTCTTTCTTTTTCTTTTTCTTTCTTTTTTCTTTCTTTCTTTTTTTCTGTGTGCCAACACAGACATATCGTTTTTCTTTCTTTCTTTCTTTCTTTCTTTCTTTCTTTCTTTCTTTCTTTCTTTCTTTCTTTCTTTCTTTCTTTCTTTCTTTTTCTTTCTTTCTTTCTTTCTTTCTTTCTCTGTGTGCCAACACAGATATATCGCTTTTCTTTCTTTCTTTCTTTCTTTCTTTCTTTCTTTCTTTCTTTCTTTCTTTCTCTCTCTCTCTTTCTTTCTTTCTTTCTTTCTTTACCGGCAAATTTGTCTGACATTTCATTTGAAAACTATTATGCGTAGAACCTCCAAACGTGGCATGATTTTACTTCCATACATGAAGTCTTGAGTTTTTGTAAAGAAGTTCAACAGTTTTGAAAATTATGCAAATCAGGGCCATCTGAAAATTTAAAACTGGAATATCTCCATAACTGTTATAGGTACAGGTAACCAATACAACTTCAATTCATATGTTTGTGATGCTGCACATTTTTTGTAATCTACATATGACCTCGAAAGGTCAAACGTCAAGGTCATTTTGGCATTTGAAATTTTGTTCTAGCCATAACTTGGCAATTTATATCCAATTTTGACCATATTGGGCTTAAATTGTGGATATTGTAGTACTTCGCATGTTTGTATTTTTCATTTGACCTCTAAAGGTCAAAGGTCAAGGTCATTTGGCCCTTTGAAATTTTCATCCAGCCACAACCCTGTCAATTTTCGCCCAATTTGAACCATGCTGGACCCAAATTGCAGGTGTTGCAACACTGCATATTTTTGTAATTTACATGTGACCTCTAAAGGTCAAAGGTCAGGGTCATTTGGACCTTTGAAATTTTCACCTACCCATCACTTGGTCAATTTTCGTCTTATTTTAATCATGTTGAACTTAAATTGAAGGTATTGCAATACTGTACATTTCTCTTTACATGTGGCCTCTAAAGATCAAAGGTCCATGTCATTTGGCCCATTGAAAATTTCTTCCAGCCATAACTCGGTCTATTTTTATCCAAATTTGATCATGTTGGGCTCAAATTGTACATATTGTAGTACTGCACATTTTTGTAATTTACATTTGACCTCTAAAGGTCAAAGATCAAGGTCATTTGGACCTTTGAAATTTTCAGCTAGCCATAACGTGGTCAGTTTTTTATCCAATTTTAACCATGTTGGACCCAAATTGTAGGTATTGCAACACTCCACATTTTTGTACTTTCCGTTTGACCTCTAAATGTCAAAGGCTAAGGTTACTTGGCCCTTTGAAATTTTCATCTAACCATAACCCTGCATATTTTTGTCTGATTTGTTTCACGTTGGGCTTTAAAAGAGGATATTGTAACACAGAACATTTTTGTGATATACATTTGACCTCTACAGATCAAGGCTATTTTTAGACCTTTAAAATTTTCATCCAGCCATAATGCTGTCAATATTCATCTAATTTTAATCATGTTTGGCTCAAATTGCAGGCATGGAACATTGCTTATTGCTGTAATTTACATATGATCTCTAAAGATCAAAGGTCAAGGTTATTTGGTCCTTTGAAGCTTTCATCCAGCTTTAACTTAGCCAATATTCATGCAATTCTAATCATGTTAGACTTGGTTTAAACAAATTTTATTTTGAAAAAAAAATACAATTGGGAAAAAGGCAATGCCTATATTAATCCCTCTCATGCTGGACTTGTATTGTAGGTATTGCCACACTGTATCATTTTTGTAATGACATGTAACCTCTCAAGGTCATGGTCATTTTGCCCTTTGAAATTTTCATCTAGCCATAACTTGGTCTTTACTTCTTTACTTTAGTAGCGACATTGTGTGGAAGAAGGGATCTGGTTGTACCTTTAAATGCAGTGCTAGGCCTAGAGCAAAGCTTCAGAAGAGTGTGCCAGATTTATAGGACACATCGATTATGGAATTAAAGTTTTCGTAATTATATACCCACAAAAACACCAACTGTATATAAATGATTATCAGTACATAAATAAGTAGCGACCAAAAGCACTTTCCGTAAAAAAAATACTTGCACTATGAAAGGAGGCATGGTGCACAAATGGAAGTGACCTTGATCTTCAGGTCAAGGTTACCTATGAACAATCCCAGCCAAGGCTGACCTAGATGCATACTTTGACCACCTTTGAAGGCAACTGAATGATAACAAATGTGGAAAGTTATCGTCTGCAAACGAAAAATGGACGGACAGACAGACCAGTTGATTACTATAGGGCTCCCGCATCTGTGATGCAGGGCCTTAATTATTTAAGGTAGCAATCTAGCACAGGTTCATAAAAAGGTGTCACTGTGTTGTAATTTCTTCCATCATCATCAATGTCACAAACAAACACATGTAAAGGTGTGAATTCCCTCCAAAGGAGAGAGAACATGATGCACATCAAAAGCAGATCAAGTAAATGTTGAAAAATGAATTTTAATGAGCTTTTACACATTGTGCATCAATAACTTGATGCCAAATGACACATCTATGTGTGTGCTATAAAAACATGTTTTAATTTGTCCTCATCATTTTAATAACTGAGCCCAAATCAAACAATTTGTTGAAGCTAAAAAAATTTTTGCACAGTAACCACTGAAACAGCTGTTCCTGCAATAGTGTGAATGATAAAAGAGAAAATATGAACAAATTTTGGGACACACATGTAGGTCTATCAATAAGCACCAAAATTATTGACTTCATATCATGTTACCCTAAAAGGCCTTATCATGCGTGTAAGAGCTAGTTTCAATTTAGATTTTCATAATTTTAATTTGTAAGCTATGTTTACCTAAATATTGCATGTAAATTACATTTTTCTTGGTAGTTTTCATTTTCTCCTTTTTCAGGAAATAGTTTGTTATGGGCAATATTGGAAAGTGAACAATTAAACAAAGCTCCCTCCTGTGAACCTTCACCAAATTGCCACGTTAATATTTTCAGGTACATTTGGTACAAATATTTTGAAAACATCTTGGTTTAGGGATAAAAGTGGGACACTTTAAAATTGCATAGGAGCACTTCTCTTTGCCAGTGGGCCTCAATTTATTGAATAGACAGCAATGCACTTTTTATTGTCAGTGTTTAAAAATGGGTCGGACATGTCACTATTTCTCAAAAACAGTTTGCAGGATTGCTGCAGTAGCCTTGACTTGAATATCCTGTAAATTTTTTCCCAAGATCATGTGGTGGTTTTGTGATTTTTCATGATTTTTTTAAATAACAAAATGATGGTCATTTAGCAAAAATGTATGTGTATGCAGTATTACTTTATTTGTTTCCCTATTTGGCTTTTAGGTCATTAAGCCTACATCAGCGGTCGGTGGTTTCACTTTAAAAAAGAATTAAGCAGGCACAACAGCCAAAGTAATCCGCTGGTTGTTCACTGTAACCTCTGAAGAGTGCTGCCATCTGGTGAATCTAATGCTTCCAATTTTCACTATGGGCCAGGACAACAGAAACCAAAACCTCCACTTGGTGTTTTCTTCATCCAAGGTGAAAAAATAAGCAAGAGAGAAAAAGTTATGTTTGCAGTTTATTTGTAACAGACCACACAAAGTGTGATGTTTTAACTAAATGCTCAGTAACAACCTCCTTGGAATTTTTACTTGGCATGATTATGATCCAGGTTGTCGTTCTTCAAAAAACACAAAATAGAGAGAGAGAGAGAGAGTATTGATGCTCTTGGTAACACAAAGCAGGTTTACAAAACAAGGCTTCAGCCTGAACACCTCAAGACAGCACCTGTACACAAGACGTAATAAACGTTACAGTGAAACCCGTCTTGAAAGGTCACCCTCAAGGGATCACCAACCAGTGGCCTCAAAGTGGGTGGTCTGTCATATGAGGAAAGTATACTTAGTAAACAACCTCTGTATTACCCTTTTTTTTTTCACATCGGAGCCCCCTTGGAACCACTGCCCATTGTATGGCTTAGGAAACACTAAAATGATGAAGAAACTATTTTATCATTACCATTAATTATTCAAAGTACTGTTTTAATATTCAAAATATTGATCCAACTTCAACATCATAGTCTGAAAACTTCCTAAATACCAATGGGCAAAAATACAGCAATGAAACTGTCTTCTGATGGTGATCTTTCAAGACAGATGGTCGCTCATTCACTAGTGTGTGGTCTTCCATGACCAAGATTGCTATACATGATAACACCTGCAGAAACAGACCTTAAAGATCAGAGGATTTTTTTTTTTTTTTTTTTTAATGTCATTATTACTTTTTTTTTCCTGTCAACTTGCAAGCCTAGTTCTCCTGCGAAGAACCAGAGCAAACATTAAAACCAAGACACCGTGTCACACTTGTCACTCAGTGTCAGTGACAGGGACCCAACTCTTTAACATTTGTTCCAATTGCTCCTATGTCCAATTCAAGTTACACATGTATAAGAAAACAATCTGTACATATCCTGTGCATGAAAAATTGGACATACAGATAGACAGATACACAATTCACTTGAACAATGTTCTTTCTCCAAAGTGTGGTAATATCCTGTTCATGAAAAACTGGACATACCGATAGACAGATACACAATTCACTTGAACAATGTTCTTTCACCAATGTGTGGTAATATCCTGTTCATGAAAAACTGGACATACCGATAGACAGATACACAATTCAACTGAATGTTCTTTCTCCAAAGTGTGGTAATATCCTGTTCATGAAAAACTGGACATACCGATAGACAGATACACAATTCAACTGAATAATGTTCATTCTCCAAAGTGTGACAATATCCTGTTCATGAAAAACTGAACATATGGATAGACAGATACACAATTCAAATGAACAACGTTCTTTCTCCAAAGTGTAGTAACAAAAACTGAAATCTGGATTCAAAGTCAACTCTGGCTAGACTACATTCTTGACATTTTTTCATTGAATTCATTTTGCAAATGTAACAATACCACAAACCTCTAGAACTGTTGAGTTTCCTGGGGTTTTTTTCTTTTCCTTCCTTCTGAAAACAAATGATTTTTGCTCAAAAGTACATGTACTTCAATACATGGGGATCTGTTTGTTTGAACATATTTCAGAACTCTACACTTTGGGTTTAAAATCATTAATATAGAGTGCTTACATGTCAATTACTTAACTATGCATGAGGGTACCTATTCAGAACAACAAACGGTAACCAGTGTAGTCCAGTCATGTTTTCTGTTGAACCATGCTCTACTTAGGTGACCATCCTTCTCTGCCTGAAAATGTCATCTGTTTTCTAGCGTAGCCCATTCTAGTAGCCTAAGCCATTCCAAATTGAACTGAAAAAATTAACTGAATGACAGTTCGGTTTGCCGAATAACAGTTTGACATTTATTTCTTTATGTCAATGGCGCAAGATCTATGTATTTTGCAACATGTTTATATAGACAGCATGGCATTACAACTGCACTGCTTTACACATCACATGATTGCTTGACCACTGGATAAATTACATTCAAATGCATCAGACAATCTCCCTCATGGTTATAACTTGTAGCAATATGTCCCTCAGTCTACACCTGAAAATACCTCGAAGTAATTCATACACATATAAATATACAGCTGAGTAATAGCTTGGTGAACTAATAGTCAGGCAAAACTGAACCTCATTTTATGTTCCTCAATGGTAATTCAGTCCATTTTAAACAGTATGTTCAAAGGCAATGCAGTGAAACTTGACTCATAGTATCTCATGAGATACTGTTGCTTTTTAGTTACTTTCTCACAGTTCATGCAACCAAACTGGATGATAAGCCAGTGATAAGTTTGTCTGCACAAGCAACCTATCTACAACACTATCTAGACTCTGGTACCTTGCAAAATGGTCCCCCTCACTTAAAAAGTAACAACCAAGAGGGGGTGTTTTGTGAAGTGATCAACAAACACTATGCATGCTTTGAGTCAACAATAGCATACACACACTTTGTAGTACATGTATATACAGTCTGGTAGGTGACAAGGCTGTGTACTTTATGACATCCTTTGCACTATTATGAAAAAAAATATCTCTCACGGGACAGCTTGTCCATGAGTATATTGCATATATATATATATTAATCTATTTTTGCACTTGATAGTCTGTATCATGGTTTAAATATGACAGGGTGTGTAAAATATTCCATACAATGCGATCACTTGGTAATTTGTTACCATGTGCATTTAATCAAGAATTGGCTTTGTTTTGTACAGCATATAATGACCTATCTGTTATTGAGTCTTTCTTCTGCAAGTTTTATCCATAAAATATCAGGCATAGTCATTATACTACGGATAAATCACAGTACAACAGGATCCATATAAGTTACATGATGGCGTTTTTTTGTTTCTTTTATATCCATGCATTGTGGGGGGGTCCTCAATCTGGTACATTTTGCACTATATATGTACCTTTCTCTAAGTCAATTCTGTCTAACTCTAGTTGTGCAACATTTTTTTTCAAACGAAAGTCCCCTTGTCACTTTCCAATTTTGTGTACACTGTATATGATTCAATAGGCTCCTGGCAAGCAGCCAGGAGAAACTGAAATATTGGTCTGAGGCACAACCTCAGTTCACATATGTCACAGAATGTGGTCCAGGATCACAACGTACCAGTTGTCTTTTCTTTCTCGAGATCTCCAACTACCTAGGAAGCAGAAAATGTGGCTCCATCTACATGTACCCATACGTATGTATGTATGTATGTATGTATGTATGTATGTATGTATGTATGTATATTTGTCTTGGGTGGTTTATGGGCAATTAAACACTGCCCACAAAAAAATATACAACGGAATTAGTCTTACGCCCGGTTTGTGGGTCATGCCCATTGTCTGTGAGCCAATTCTAATCCTCAAACCGGACTGTGGGCAGTATATATCAAGTACAGCTTACCAGAGTATCTGGGCATCTAAAGCTTCCCATAATATCCAGGCAGATTTGAGAATTTGTACATTTCTGAAACCCCCAGGTAGCGCATTGAATTTAAGGCAAATATGGTTTATACAAGGGCATTTTTTAACTGCCCATAAATAAAACAACTGCCAACCAGATGGAATGAGGATTACAATTCTGCCCATAAACCACCATAACTATATATATATATATATATATATATATATATATATATATATATATATATATATATATATATATATATATATATATATATATATATATATATATATATATATATATATATACACACACACACATATATATACATATATATACATATATACACATATATATACATACATATATATATACAT
Organism: Hermodice carunculata; assembly: GCA_964020975.1. Classification (NCBI taxonomy): domain Eukaryota; kingdom Metazoa; phylum Annelida; class Polychaeta; order Eunicida; family Amphinomidae; genus Hermodice; species Hermodice carunculata. Next base: position 64,755,486 of record OZ026622.1, on the reverse strand, counting down.
ATACATACATATATATATATATACATATATATATATATATATATATATATATATATATATATATATATATATATATATATATATATATATATATATATATATATACATACATGTCTATATACACATATATATAAAAACATAAGTGTGTATACACAACGTTTTACATTTCCAATCTGGCACATTCAATATTGTTTTTCATGATCTACAGTACAGTAGAAAATTTATTCAGCCTTTTTTCCACAATGTCACCCATCAATACAGTGCCACAAATTTAGCCATCATCATAATACCATATACAATTATCAATTTGTCAGGGGCCTTCATGTAACATTTCACCTTTCCCCATCAATTAATAGCCTAAAATATCAAATCTAATTATGTCACAAAGGGGGAGAGGGTTTGTTCCATACAGTCCTTGAAGCTGGACATCAGTTGGGCTGAATGAGTTTCACTTTCACTTACTTGCTACTTGTTATCAGTTTATTTTAAACATGATAAGTTCAACTTCAATTTGGCTGCAATCACAAAGTGCTTGTTTCACTTTCTCTTTGCTCCCAAGTATCAATACCACTTGACTGGCCACGTCCCATATCCACTCTGGAATATGGTAGAAGTTCTGTCAAACTATGCTAGCCTATACATCCTGTTTTGTACACAAACTGGCCTGTTTTACCTTACATGACAAGCACCAAAAGTAGTCTTCTTGGCCTAATTTAAATTCCCATTTTATTTAAAACATTATTTAAGTCAAATTCATTTTATTCATCAATAAAAGTGACTTAGTTTCACACTGGTACTGGTCTTTAATGAAAATCATTTTGGTTTCACTTTGGTGCCACCTTCCAATATAAAGCAGTTCAGGATCACATTGATATCAATCATAACCATAAGCTCAAGGTTCATGCCAGTACCAGTCATCCATATGTACTGTGTGGTTTCACACTGGTACCAATCTTCAGTATAAACCCATTTACTTTGCACTGATGTTACCCACAAAGACCAGTAGCTTCACATCTGTACCAGTTTTGAATTCATACAAATCATCAATGTAAACCAGTTTATTTCACATTGAAGTAACTTCAAGAGTAGTTTTACACTGATACCAGTCAGTCTTAATGGTACCAGACAATGAAGTGGTGCCAATCATCAGTACCAACCATTTACTGTCACACTGGTACTTGTTATGTATAAAATTCTTGTTTCACATTGGTACGAATCATTCACAGTAGTACCACTTATCAATGCAAAGGCTATCTCATTGCATACTAGTACCAATCCATCATAGATTGTCTAGTCCCATAGTGGTACTAGTCATCAATAAAACTGTCATGTTTTACCCTGGAGGCAGTGCTCAAATACAAACCAATTCACTTCAGTACCAGTCCTCAATACACACTGGGAGTCCGTCTCAAGGTACCATTCGCCAAAACAATTTGTCTACTTTCATAAGTGTACCGTCCTAAACAGCTGACGCTGACTTAATTTACTTCCTGTCTGCAAGAGTCTACCCCTCGTAGGTCAGGTACTGTCAGCTCTCTGCCTCAGCCTCAGCCTCTGGTGCTGCTGCTTGCTCTGCTTCCACCACCTCGTCCGCGATGACCATTCCACGTATGATGTCCACCCACTCTGTGCTACTCAGTCGTTCATCCGGCCCTTCCTCCAGGCACTTCTGTATCAGGGTCTTGAATGGACAAGCATCGTCTATCTGCAGTATGGCTAAACCATACTCTGTTATAAAATCTATCCTTGGCATATTTCTTTCCCGCAAGAAGGCATACTCCTGATTCCATAGCTCCCACGCTGTCACGCCTAGACTATACATGTCAGACTTAGACTTGTATTTCTGACCACGCAGTACTTCAGGTGGCAGGTAGACATGATTCATGGCTGGATCAGTCTCAGGTGGCAGCACTGCATGCCGTGGTTCTCCCAGGTTGATCAGCTTGGCAATGTCATTGTTTGATGTCATCTACAAACACAACATATTCACATCAATGGAAAACTATAAATGTACTGATTTTCATGTGCATACATTTTGCCCAGTTTCAGCTTTTCATGCATTTAAAGTGAAGTTTGCACTTCAATATTTCAGACAAACTTCCAATTAAAACTACCTTAGTATGATAAAATACATGTACTCCTTTATTTTGTTTTTATTTCCAGTTTTGTCAGCAAAACACACATAAAAAAAACAGAGAAAATTCCTTTGTCAATTTAGTATCCTGACAATTTCTATCAGGTTTCATGAAGCCAATTTATTCACAAGGGTAAAAAATTTACATGGCTAGATATACATATGGTGTTATGGAAAACACAAGTAAATATGGTTAAATATGTTGAAGGTTTTTAATCCCCCAGCTGTATGAGGTATATGACACACACAAAAACAGTGACTAGGTTAGTTTGATACAAAGTTAGTTTTAGGTTCTTGCATGCTCTAATTTGTTATTGTGGTTGTTGTTGTTGTTGTTCTTGGTGTTGTTTTTGCACCAAACACCTAGAGGTGCTACCTTTTGTGGTTATTTACAATTAATTTCATACGGTATAAATTAGTGCCAAAAAACATATAATTTAGCCAGTTTTTCACACACATATGTATCATGCGTCGCACCAATTCTACACAATTTCAATCAGCAGCAAACTTTTTGGCAGTATGCCTGGTGATAGCCCAAAGCAATATTTTAATCCTAAGAAACTAAACACTGATGCATCTGCATGCAACATTTTCCCATTTATAATGAGCAGAAATAGTCTACTGTCATAAATGTTGTCTGCTTTTTTTATAAGAATATACAGGTACTGTTAATTCATTTAATTTTGCTGTGTTCTTATTTTCACTTATTGCGCTGATGCTTAAAAACCATGAAAGTAAGAACCCGGTGAAATATATTCTTAACATGGCATTGGTAGGAATTATAAAAAAAATAGTGAATTTAAAGTTTCAATGAAAGGTCCAAAATGCAAAAACCGTGAAAACTTTGGAGATCATCCAAATGGAGATTATGTAGAATGCCTTCATGGGACACTTTCACCTTTTTTCAACTCAAGTCAGCCAACAGTGCCCACATGGAGATTATCTAGAATGCCTTCGTGGGACACTTTCACCTTTTCCAACTCAAATCACCAAACAGTGCGCACATGTAGATAATCTAGAATGCCTTTATGGGACACTTTCACCCTTTCCAACTCATGTCACACAACAGTGCCCACATGTAGATTGACATCTGTCTTTGTGTTTTTACTAAAATGTCATGTGGATAGAAAACATTCTTTTCAGAAAATTGTATAAAAGGCATGACAGCATGACCCAGGTCAATAGCTTCCCTTGACATGGTTCAGCACATTGCACAAAACTTACACTCGTCTGATTCTGACCAGGAAATGGGTCGATATTAGACTTGAGAACAAAGTAGTACACTCATCTACCCTACTGCATGCTTTACTACAGAACAAATCTGGTTAAATGAATCAAAATTTTGATGCCCCAGAATAAAAAAAAAAAACTGAATACCACCTCACCTCTTACATTACATTTGAGGTTGAACAGAGTTAACATGCACATTATTTACCATACAGCACGATAGATCACAATGGGCAATAATAATATGTATGTTTAATTCACCAACACAGCCTAACACACAAACATTCTGGTAGGCAACGTTCCATATCACACCATGTTAATGAAATACCAAAATGAACAGATTACACCTGCTTTATGATTTACATGCAAATATTGACAGGAACCACTTCAGTAGTACAGTGAAACCTGTCTGAATTCAATCTACCGTAATGACGCTTTTTTCCGTTAATATCTAAATATCATCTGCTAATTGTATTTTACTAATTTAAGGATTATTTTTCAAAATTATGGATGAAACTTGAATGGAAAATCATTCCAAATTATATTCCCATGGTCAACAGCTTTCCTTGGCACAATGCGCCCAGAGCGGGCAGAGGAAAGCTGTTGACTCGGTCTTCTATCAGGGTGGTACGACTTAAAAGACCAACCTTTATCCATGATCAAATTGTGGTCTTTCATATAAGGTATGAATAACATCAAAATACCAAGTCAAGATGTTGAACAAGAGGGCTGTATGAACAGCCCAAGCTCAGCTGACCTAGAGATTCATCACACTTGTGGCTCTGTGAACTTGGGACAGGATCAAGGTAGTTCTCAAATTGAAGCATTCAAGAGTAAAATTAATGTATGTTGCACTGTGATCCCAGAAATGAGGTCAAGGTCACTCGGGTACTGTCTAAACGTGACCTTCATTGAGAAACATTAACATGTGCAACAACCATGTCCTAGCTCAAAACAGATCTCAAGCTATCAAGTGAACAGTTCATGTCAATGGTCCTGTGACCTTGGGAATGAGATCAAGGTCCAAAAATTACTGGAGCATGACCACTTCCACAAAATATGTACACACTTATAAAACGTACATCCCTACCCAGTTTGACACAAATCTGGCCAAAATTATTTAGGTTATACCCATTACAAGAAATTCCCATGTTAAACTTGCCTTTTGAAACCTTTTCTGTCAGAATTTTTTTTAAAATAAAAAAATCCCTGGAGCATGACCATTCATACAAACTTGGCAGAGACCCACCCAAGGTACATTGCCACCAAGTTTGAATTCAATCTGACAGTTTCTTCAGAGAAGTCCAAAATGTGAATTAGCATTAGAATGCCCATTGACTTGCATAGTAATTGGTGGTAAAGGTGCATTTACAAATAAGTACCCGAATTGAAAATATCGTTAAAAACCAGGAATCCACAGAAGTGCCACCTAGTGAGCTGATTTGTTTGACCCTTTCACAAGGAACATATCCACCAAGTTTCAGCTTAATCTGAGTGACGGTTCTGGAGAAGAAGTTGAAAATAGCAAAAACACACAAAACAATCATAAAAATAGTAGAAAAGATTGCAGGGCCACCTGATGAACAAATTAAGAAATAGGAGTCCCTAGGAGAGTTCCTGTGTGATGGACGGACAGACCACGGACGAAGGACCATCCTATAAGCTCAGCTAACTGACAAGTCAGCTAAGCTAAGAAGTGGCCTCTTAATGCAGGTGGTCCCTCACTTGAGAGGTCTCTTAAGACAGAGACCATGACACTGCTTTATTTTCCATGAGACATTTGGTGTTTATAGATGCACCAGTTTCCAGGTTACCTGGTTGCAGATCAGATAGCGTGCTACAAAGTGATGGGAATCCACACATACTGAAGTGGCCTGCAGTGTACAAGGATTGTACAACTGATCTACGACATCTATAATCTTTCACTTTATATGGTACAATTATGCAATGCACTGGCAGATATTCATTTCTGGTTACCATGGTAACAGAACTATCAATTTCATAAATCAACCTCTTGATTTGGAATATCTGTCATTCAGTCCTGGTTCATTTTTTCTGAAGAGCTGCAATGTCCATTTTACCAAATTTATGTTCCCGACTGTCAAAAATCACTCATGTATCTTGTGATCTTGACAATCAAAATAACATTTGTAACTTGTAAAATTGAAAAATAATGCATGTACAGGTAACTAGAAAATCTGAAACACTGTATTTTTTACAACTGCTATATACAACAAATCAACTCTATTCTGTATGAAACAGATAAAATAGTCTCAAACATAGAACTCTAAAATAACTCAATCAATTCAAAATTGAAAATTTAAATAATATTAAAAACATATAATAAATTGGTGGGGACAAGAAAACTTGCTGAATCAGAATAAAGGCAACAACATCAATATAAAATGCTTTTAAAACAATTTCAACAGATAAAGTCCAAAGTTATGCATACTTAACACTCTGATATCTCTTCTGTCAAAAACATTTACAGACACATTTTAATACATCAAATAATGAAACACATTTTCTGATCAATGTGATACTGTAAATGTAATTATTCTCTTGCATATAAATTTTCAGTGATTTTGCATTTCAGATGCTTTAAACTGCAGTTTTAACTCCATTATTTCAGACAGTTTCTATTAAACCTGTGTTAATTTTAATTTATTGTGTTTTTATTTTCATCGTTTTGTGCCATCAGTGAGATAAGCAACAATGAAAATGCAGCAAAATAAAGCTAATTTACAGCAGGTTTTTTATCTGTATCTAAATTTTATTTTTTCCTGGAATGGCTAGCAAGTATACTTCAAGACCCTATGATTATTTTCTTTTTATATGACATTCCCAAATATTTTCACAGATACAAATGAAATATTTCAGAACTTGATGCATTCAGCCAGGTCATTCAACATATTTAATTATCTCTTTAACTCATTCCATTTTCTTTTTCATCTTCTGCATATCCAGAAATGATCAGTAAGTATTGTAAAGAGACCACCTTTACTCAGAAATTTGTTGGTAGAGATGTTAACCCTTAAAGTGCTAATCACTGCTCTAGTTGCTTTCTCATTACCATTAAACATACAATGGTTAAAAGAGTCAAATTCCTCATGAAAATACCTTTCATTCAAATACCAGCAAGCCTTGTCTGAAGCAAAAAGTAGTCTTAGTCAACAGCTTTCCTCAGGACACTTTGCACGCATTGCGCGCAAAGTGTCCCGAGGAAAGCTGTTGACTCAAATCTTAAATCAGCACTTTAAGGGTTAAAGACAGTGTATCTGTTATGACAAGGATTGCTATGGCTCATGTAAGCATACCTGACCACAAACATGGATATTTCTTGCTCTCGTGGCTTAGATTTTATATTTAATAAAGAATCTAGAAGTTAATAGACTTTCATGTCGGGCTGTCTAAAATAGGTAAAATGTGCATTGAAAAGCCCAAAAGTAAAACCTAAAAGTGGGGACTCATGCCAAATGGATGAGACTTGACAGGTATGTGTAAAACAAATTCTTGCTTCACTCCCCACACCAGACTCAATTCCTCAAGCTAATCATCTACTGTATGGGTAATCTCCTATCAGAAAACTTTAATGTATCTTCTCATACCAATGAATGAATTTATCCAGCAATATCAAATATCATTTCTTACAAGTTTGACAAAATTTAAAGCTTTTGAAAAAATGTGAATTGCAAATTTAGGTTTATTGAAAAAAGCAGGAAGACTTTAAATGACAGTGTTCCAAATACCTTCTGATCTGTACAGTTTGACTTTAAGCAGTAATTAAACTTACCAGGTCAAAGGTCAAGACACATGATCCCTTGCAAGCACCATCCCATGCCACTGACAAGCTTCCAGTCAAATTCAACAGAATATTTTCCTTTCTTTCTTTTTACAGATTCGTGCAGAAAAAAATCACTTAGTTTTAAAGAATGGAAGCAACTAAACCAACAAAAGCAAATTAGATTCTAGTTAGCATGATTAGTAATGTCACAACCCAAAGATAGATTGTAATCTTACCGGGTCTGCCCTCTGAATCTGAAACAGCAGCACACAGAACAAAATGAAAATAAAATCTGACTTGCATGCAGGGTGGAGACACCAAGGAGGGTTACAAATCAATTCTAAACCCAACACAAATATGAATAAATCAAATATATACATGTAACAGATCCACAGGATCTAAGTCCCCAGCCACAACCTATTTTTAGCACCGTGCTTTTGGTGTCACTGAAAAAAAAGGTCAAAGTTTCTGCTATATTACCCACGTGCATTGGTCCAAGGAAATTTCTATGCTGTAAACATGAAGTGTTGCTGCAGTGACCTTGACAATATGACTTGGTCACCCAAAATATGCCTATATTAAAACTCCACAGGATGCTTCTTTGGTGGAATGCTCAGTCTCAGTGATTTTTGACATATTGTATATTGCTTGTCGAAAGTAGAACTGACCATAATGACCATACTCATTGCTCAGGACTATGACTTTGAAAATAAGCAAAGGTCATCCACAATATGATATTCATTAAATCTTCTTGGAATATTTCAATGCTACAAATATCAATGGTCAATGTATACTGGTTCTTGAAACACAATAAAATAATGTCTGTTGCTACTGTAACCATGATAATGGGTCAAGGTCAAGCATAATCTCCCTCATGTGTTAAAGCCCTATGGTGCTTCTACTTTCTTTATGGACATTAAATCTTAAACAGCTCTAGATGCATTTAGTCACACCCATAGCTGTGCAGTTTAAAATATGCATGTTTGCTGGTCTATGACCTTCAAAATAGATCAATGTCCCCTATAATCTTACACAAGCTCTTAGATGCTTCATCGCTGTAAATATAAACATTCTATTTTAAACAGTATTTGAAATATCAAGCCAGATGCATGAACAGATGTAACAAAGCATGCACACGTCCCCTTACCATTTAAATGCACCCCCATGCCACCTTTGGTGTTAGGGGACAAAAACATAGGGCTACACGAACTAGAAGACACAGGTACATAAAAGGACTGATGGGTAAGTTTTTACAAGTTTGCTGTCCCATCATTCTGTTCTTTCCTTATCATGCCGGTGGTCACATTCCTAATTCACTCTCAGTTTCATATCATTTTCCACACACAGTTTTATTCTATTTTCTCCTCAAGGTCTCACATTTTCATTTCATGTTCACATGCTAATTCAAGTGTTCTATTATTTCATTCACAATTCCCATCTGAGAGCACATTCTAAAGGTGGCACAAAAGAAAACTCTGTACATATGTATTAGAGCCTGACCGAGCATGCATTTTGAAACCGAACTGGGTAATCGGTACTCGATATACACTACCGATACCGAACCGGGCACCGTTCGGGTTCGGGATATGCAATTCAAACATGAAAACGTTTGTCAGGGGTTAATAGCTGTTACCCTTATGCACAGGGGTATTACTATTGTTATGTAATTAAGGCGATTAATGCAACCCATGTGACACACGTAATAGCAAAGTATCGTTTGTTGCATTGTTTAAAGTGTATACAAGTACGAAAAGTAACCTCAATGACATTTTCATTTAACCTCATTGCCAACATTGCCAGTGATAACCGAACCCGAACGTTTAGTGACTGTAAAAGCCGAACCCGAGCCGGGCTTCAATCCTGAAACCCGGTAAGCTCGGGTTCCGTTGTTCGGGTTCGGTCAGGCTCTAATATGTGTATATATATATATATATATATATATATATATATATATATATATATATATATATATATATATATATATATATATATATATATATACACACACACATGGTTTTGCGGGGGTGTCATTTGAAAAAAAAATTATATATATATATATATATATATATATATATGGTCAAATGTAGTCAGTTTCAAAGCTCTCAAGTGACAAATCCCAATAGTAATGAGAAACAGTTTGAATGAGAATTGCAGATGAGACCAATCAAGACAACTGTCATCAACAGCGTTCCTTGGCATGGGTTGGGTCCCACACCCAACCCATGCCAAGGAAAGCTGTTGACTCATTCTTTAAGTACACTCAAAAGGAAAGGGTAACAACCTACATGTAATTCTCATCTCCTGTCATAGCCTTACTCTGCCCTGACTTCCTATTTCCCACAGCACATGTACAAGTTACACTGCATGAACCAGGCATACACCAACACACAGGCATTTCAAAAATGGTGTAAAAGCATGGAACAATACTATCTCAAAGTTAATAAGAAAACATAGTATTTTAAAAAGAAAGTAAAGTGGGCTCCATAGAACAAATGTCTTGTCCCTTAACAGTTTGATTCTTTCAGCATTACATGCAGGTCAGTGTGACCTTAATTAGTTTGAGCATGCTCAGTATGATTTGTCACCTATTAGAGTCAAAGTTAACCATAACTTTTTGCAGAAATTTCATTCAGCTGATTACATGAAACCATCTGAACAGTAAAATCAAACAGAACTTTTTTCTTAAATTCGTTTGGCTAAAAAATATAAAGAAATGTATAAAATATTATTGGAGATATAACGAAAACTAGAAACATTACAAGCCTGTTCCCATTCAAACTTCATCAGACTACCAAATATACATAAAAGCTCAGTTGAGTAAGCCTACAACACATTGGCAACTTTGGGGCCCCCCTGACCTGGCAGCACTAGTGCATTCTGTTAAGTCCCGTTTATTTCTTGTATCCTTTCTGCAAGAGAGATTAACATGGGGCTTAGTCCTTTCCCCAAATGTTATCACATGATGTAAGTACATTCTCATTGTTTCAAAATGAAATATGTTTATACCAACCAGGTGACAGAAAACTGATCCTCCATATATTCCTCACTCGATTCCAAAAAATAAAACATGAAAAACAAAACTCCACACCCATGGTCATGTTACCCTGCCCTTATATACACAGCATCCAGGCTCTGTTGAATTACAGAGCAGAGCGGTGAAACAGAGACCAACTCCTTACAACTAGTAAACATACACATTCTGTTTACCCTAGGTTTGAACAGAACTCGCACGCCTCTGAGGAGTCCAGTTATGGACAAAACTGGTCAGGCATTTTGGCACATTGTGTATCTATTTTCATCAAAACTTGCCTTGTCTTTCTATTTCAGAAACAAAACTCACTGAGTCAGTGCTTAATCATGTTTGTGTTTCTGAAAGCGCTAAAGCTTCTGTAGGTTACTGTCACAACACTTGATTTTTATTTTCGAAGTCTTTTATACCCTGCCACCTACCAATATTGTGTCCAGTGACAACTCCATGTGGACCAGACCTCGGCTGTGCATGTACTCCAGACCAATCCCAACCTGCTCCAGGAACATCTTGGACCGCTCCAGGAACACACGCTTGCCTAGTGATTTTCGGGGAATAAAGCGTGCCCCAAAGAGTTCTTTCCTTGCTGACACTAGGGGACCCTCAAGTACAAATGCCGGGGTGCCATCACCTATGTCAAAAGTACCCAAGAAGGCAGCAATGTGCGGGTGGCGAACTTTCCTGAAAACAGAATATGAGAACAAAATAAATTGCTGCACATGTGTGTGCTCACAGTTCAATAAGAGCTCTATCGCCCATGTATCTGCATGCAATTTTCCCCCCATTATGTACTGCCGTAAGTGGGCCAATGTAATAAACACTGCCCCTTCGAATATGCCTTGGAAAGTGGCCGATTTTGTTCCTAGAGGGTTAAGATGGGGTTTCTGCCAGACAGCTAGCCTGCTGTACCATCATTGTCTTGTGAGTTTCATCAACTTTTTTCAATAAATATGACATTTACTTCAAAAACTTCAAAATGAATATCCATTTATTATGTTCAATTTTCTGGAATATGAATAATTAAATTCATCGATTCACAGTTGTATAGAAAATGCTTGTCCTTGCTTTTAAGTGTGATCTGAGGTTCCAATACTACTGATTTATCTGCAGTGCTAGCAAAATCTGTTGTTATTTTTGTTTTTTGTTTTGTTTTGTTTTGTTTTTTTGTTTGGGCTCCCAACCTACCTAAATTTGACAAAACATGCTTTGTACAATTGACATTGCTCAGCTTTCCATCCCAAATACGACAATATTCAGTCCATTTTGTTGCATACCCTTCCTAATTCAGCTACAAGAAGTTGCTAATTCTCAGACCTCCTGGGACCTTTGCCCCTCCCCCCCCCCCCCCCCCCCCCCCAGCCTTGAGAATTTGGTCACAAAACTCTGTAGTAACTACAGAATTAGACATACCTGTACTTACACGTGGGACCTGTGTATGATGAAATTTGTGCATAATACCAGTCTTTGGTATTGTTATTTTTGTTTTAAACAACAGAGGGCAGCATTGACTGTTACTTTGGAAAGTTCCAGAAATACATTGCACTTACAATGAGAATGCATACATTCGTGTAGAAAATGTTTTAAGCAATTGCAAGCTTTAACAGGACTAAAATCTACTTAAGTCTAAGCGCAGTTTGAGCAATAACCAAGCATAAACTAAACCATACTTCACCACAGTTTTTACTTTTACTGGAGCGATGTAAAACCCAAAATAGTGCCCACAGTTTCAGTGTTTTTCATACCCTACCCAAAACTATATATACTTTTACCCTGAAAAGGGTCAAAAAAAACCTAGATCAAAGAAAATGCAGAAAGTACCTAGATCTATGAAAATACACAAACAAGGTTAGCATGACATCCCAACTTTTCTTCATGCTGTCATGTTTAAAGGAAGTTTGTTTTGTTTTTGTTTTTTTTGTTTGTTTTTTTTTTTTTTTAATTTAACTTGTTCCTTTGTAACTTACTTTTCCTTGCATTTTGGGTTGTCCCAATAGCAAGCTCTTCTAAACCCTGACTTGCCCCCAACTGAATTTTCTTTTGGGTGATAATTATGTGAATTGATACGTTCTGATTAACAAGTTGGAACAGCCTCTCCTACTCACCTCATATGAATCTCTTCATTCATGAGATGCATCTGGCTGAGAGAGGCTGTGTACGACTTGATCGAAACAACACAACACCTGCCATCCTCCTTCAGGCGAGCAGCTTTCACTTGTGCCCAGATCCCCTTCGAGACAAACCCTTTACCCACACCAGCTGCTTCTGTCATGTCCAGCACCTCCTTGTTAAAATCAAATTCTCTCAAATAAATACTTCGATATTCCGCTAAGTGTTCCTGGAGCCGTGGTATCACACCGGTGTCAAAAGATGCATAGTGTTTTACCAGTTCCTCATTGCTTCGACGATCCTTGATAATTGAATGAATCAAGGAGTGGTTCACTTCCACCAACTTGGGAACTACTTTTCTCATGGATTCTAAATATTGCCGTGCTGGATCCAGTTGACTATTCACATACGATGTAACATTACGCAGATCTGCAAGTAATCCCAGAATTTCCAAAGACCTGTGTTTCATGAAGTCCACAGGATCTTCTGTGTATTGTTGTAAACATTTTGTGGCAATAATCTTTCTTCGCCATTTTTGGAAATCACATTGCAGAAATACTGGGGAACCTAACTGAATATTCAAAATGGCTGACACTACTGCCTGAGCTGCAAAGTCTAAAGCTATTTTGGGCATCCGGGCAAGGTCAAGGTCAAGGGCAAAGAAGTCGGAACTTCGCAGATTTTCATCCCCTTGGCGTAGAAATCTCAACGTTTCTTCATCACTTTTTTCAGATAAAGATAGATCATCACTTTGTACACATTGTTCTACGATGCTGATTTCATGTTCAATTATAGCTAACTCGTCTCGAATAGTTTTGCTCAAGTCAACTTGAACTCTATGAAACAATTTGTATTGTTCATCCCATTCGCGAAGCAACAAGGCAAGTCTTTGCTCTATCAAGGGAGAAATCTGTGACTCAATTTCGTCCCATGTTTCACTTTCTGCTACCAGAGGCAATTCAAGTTCAGACCACTCCGTCATTTTTTCCCTGGCAATTTGGCTTTCCAGATATTCACATAATTCTCCAGCTATAGCTTCCACTTTGTTATCAAGATAACCCTCTAAGTACTTGAGAGTAGACTCTGCCTCCAGCTCAATGTTCCGTAGCCGTTTCATGGTGGCCTTGTGTCGGATGAGCAGCTCATCACTGGACATCCTCGTCTTGACTAGGTAGGCTCTCAAATGGTAAGATACTCTTCCAATGAGGTGGTCCAACCATCTGTAATAATACAGCAACACAACCCATGAAACACATCAGCTTTTAGCATGTGGCTTGCCCATACATGTTCATGTATACACAACACCGTGGTACCGCTTCAACTCTAAGCCACCCTCTTTTAAGGCTCCTATGTGCCCTACAAAAGTATGGTATTTTTCTTTACCCCCTACGATGATGCCAACCCCCCTTATAAACACTTTTCAATGACTGGTGGTAGGGGTAGCACAATACAACAGCAGGGTTTTCACCAGACAGTAAAACAGGTAATCAACCATACTCTTAAAAACCCTAAGGCTGCCTTTGGTCACATTCAAAAATCTAAATTAAAGTGATATTCTTTCTGATTATACCCAAAAATGTATCTGAAAGTCCCCATCATAATTTTACCCCATACAATACACATCACATCAGAATATTTGTGTACCCAAAAAACTCTTATAGCAGAAACCCTGAACAAAGGAAACACCAATATTGCCACGAGCAAATAAAATCTGCAATAAATATTAAAATTTCATACTTTTTCCATCTTCTCGTAAAATTTTCTCACTAGAAAATACACAAAGTTTTTTTTTTAGCAGTTAGCACCGTCTTGGCTTACAATTGGCTACAAATTGTTACCCATATGCTATGATTTAACTCTACACATTTCAACTTTGAAAGTAAAAGCTTTAAACCTTCCCACCCCACACAACCTAGGGGTAGTCAGGCCAACCACTCTGCCATGCCAAAATGTCAATTTAAGATCATCATGCCATACCCTTGCGCACAGTACACCAAAATTCTGATACACTACGTACGTGTATGCAACCTTGACCTTCCTCTTCAGTGCCACAGCAATGAGACGATCCAAACCATCCAAGAGCACGGAATAATCATCGGCAAGATATCCCAACTTTTGTGTTGTCAGAGCTTTGTTCGTAGACATAAAGAATACCTGACCTGGGTCCAGCTCTGGCCATAACTTTCCTAATTTCTTCATAGTGTCAGTTCTGACCATGTCCAGCTCTGTCTGGGGCACCAGATCCCATCTATTGCACACAAAGATAGCTGATCTTGGGTCAAAGAAACGATTTTGGTTTTTGACGATATGTCGTAGCAACTTCTGAAGCTGAAAAACACAATGAAATTCCACATGAGGAAAAACATTATAGTCTGACAGTGAACATTTACAGAGGTATGCATTTCCAAAATCCCAACAGCTACATTTTGTTTCGATTTAGTAATATTTATATTTGTTTTACTTTTTCCAATGTTGTAACTTTGTAATAAAATATTCTGAGACAATTATCTGCAGCTGTATGTATTTGAAATTTTTGTTCATAAGTTTGCTGCCACAAATGTGAAAGCCAATGCCAAGTGCAAGTTCTGTTATGTATTTCTCTGCCAAGAGAATACTCTCTAATTTTTTTCTTTGACTGACTAACTAAAACCATAAATTAACTAACACATGCAAATAAGCCTCATATAAACTAATATAAGCACATTTTCAATCCCCATTATCAATAAACTTCTGTAAGATTTTTACCTCATGAATGCCATCACTAACATGGTCGTCAATTTCTCAATCTCCACTATTCATAAACTTTTGTGAGATTTGTACCTCAAGCCATTATTAAAATGGTCATCAATTTTTGCATTCCCTAACAATATACAAACATTATCACAAGACTAACATGTTGGTGTTTTAATGGAAGCTCCTCTAATGAGGAATTTGAAAACGCAAATTCACCACAGATTTTCCAGAGATTATGTCACTGGTAGGAATAACTAAACCATGTCCATATCATACAATGTAATACTTGCTTGGCCTACATATGTATCTTCATATACAGTGTAATAGTGTATCATGTTATTACCCTAGTCTCCATATCATATAGTGTATCATGTTATTTCCCTGCTTTCATATAACATAGTGTATCATAGGCTTATAATATCTTCCTACAAAGTGTATCATGTGCTTGATCTATCTTAATATAATATTGTGTATCATGTGCTTACCCTACCTTTATATCAAACGTGTACCACATACTTGTCTTATCTTCATACACAGGGTATCATATGCTTACCCCACCTTCGTACCAAATAAACCCATGTGTCATGTGCTTACCCTATCTTCCTGTACACCCCCAGCATTGTCACTCTTGATGACATAAACAAATGCCAGGATTTCATTCTGAGAAATGTAATCCAGTAAATACTTGTCCATAACAGAGTTCTCACCCAAACCTGGGCTGTCAAGAAATGTTATTCCTGTCTGAAAAAGAAATGTTAATATGTTAAGTGGTTTCACACAGAAAAGAAGTGTTGTGGTATAGGGAAAGATCCCTATACCATGCTGTCATTTAATCATTAAAATTTTATCTGGATTTATAACCAGACCATGAATGTCTCGCCAGCATAATTCAAGCCACTCCGAAGTTTTGCTACAGTGCTCATTCAAGCATGATGTAACCAATGAAGTGTGACAGTGATGGTACAAATCTGTAGTGATCATCACTATCAATCATTTACCTAAGTATGAAAGCCCTACCCAAGGTAGTTAGTGAAATAGTGCCACTCCAAAGTTTTTTGTTGACAGACAGACGGAAATTGAATGCTTAGTCTCGCCAACAGCTTACGCTTTGTAAATTTCATGCCAAGTGCAATTTTTTGACATAACTCAACAGAACACTTTATGTATCTTCATGGCTTTGATATCAATGGCACAGTAGTAAAGGAAACCAATGCATGTCATTACTCTTATATACATGTGTACATATTTTAATTGTTTCTTCATTGTCGCATTATGTTAATCAATATGTGGCAAAGTCTTATATTGAACTCAAAAAAGGAATTCTGAACTTAGAAGACCTGAAGTTTCAAATCACAGAAAAAGAGGTAAGTGTTCCTCTGTAAGTAAGCTAAAATTGCAATGTTAAAATATCACTAAAACAATATGAATACCATTGGCAAAATCTGTGACCAAAACACAACGTTAGTTCTGTTTCTTTTATTTTATTTATCATGTTCTGTGTGGTCATTTGATCTCCACTTATACTTCTACTCACCTATCCACGCAAGCCTCATTAGGTTAAGAATACATGTGGCTTTGCCACATATATTCTTATTATGTAGAACGCTATGTACAAGAAAAATATGCTGAAGAGGGCATGTCTCCTGGTGAGGCTTTAAAACAAAACTACAGCTGAAGTCTTTTTTTTTGGGGGGGGGGGGCGTTTATTGCAAATCACATCATGTATGAATTGTTGGGGAAACCCACTGATACTGGCACAAGTACTCTGCACATGACAGAATAAAGTGCAGGCTTACAGCACTTTATTCCACTGCTCAACTTCATTGGCCGCCATCGTGCACTTATGACAGACTAGTGCTGAATTGTTTATGCTGTGCTCTTCACAGCTACCCAAGTTCAGCACACTTTCCTAGCACAATCCCATCCTCTTGAATTTCTTTAAGTTTAAAAATGAGTCAACAGCTTTCCCTAAGTGCCCAACCCACACCAAGGAATGCTACTAACCTTGGACATATTGCTGTGGTAGGTCTCATAGATCTACAATTCCTAGTTCTCATTCTTTGTGGTCCCGCAGCATTTGTGCATTTTGTTTTGTCCTGTGATTATTGTCGTCTTCAAATAAGAGGGATTTGAATATCTAGAGCTAATATAAGCCCCTTCTTCCCAATTAGACTGTTTTGGCCAGTTTGAGAGGGAAAAGGTTAAGCTTTCACATTACCTGCAGAAGCTCCAGTGGCAGATATATTTCCACCTTCTTGTGGGAAAACAACTCCTCCCTGTTGTCCTTACAGATGTGGTCCTTCACTTGCTCCACAAGATCTGCCTCCAGATCTAACTGCTTTGTCTCCACAGTGCCGTCCTCTTTGGGGATCTTGATGTGTGGCACGTCATTGTATTGCAGTTTACAGATGACAGATGTGCAGCTCAACAGCCGTGTTGGCAGAATCTCCTTGCTCACAATCAGGTTCATCAGACTGCTCTTACCAGAGGAAGTCTCTCCTGCACACAGAGAGGAAAAATAGCAATTTTCACCTGTAGAAATGTTCAGTTACTTTATACAAATTTTCTCTTGCAAAAAAATATCTAACCTGAACATAAAGAGAAATGAAGTTGTTAATTTTGACCTGAAGAAAAAGTAACTTTGTAGTGTAAAATATCAGCCACTTTAATAAGGAAACACATTAACCGTTGTTAGTTTAAATATCAACTACTATAATATAGGAATACATAATAGCCCTCATCCTACAGAATATTATATCAGCCACTGTAGTGTAACAAATTTACAGTAACTCTTATTCTATAAAGTATCAGCTACTGTAATAGCCCACAAAAATGCATTAACATAGTTCTGCAAAACTATATTGACTGTTAGAATGGAATATTAGCTCTTCATTGTTCTAAAATACTTTAAGCTAATGTAAAACCCATACTGGACCTTAGCCACTTCTTTCATATTTAATCCAATCTTAGTAGAAAGATATATGTTATGTAGATCTATCTTGACATTTGTTAAATGCTAGGAGATTTACTCTAAACAAAAAAAAACAAGAAATAATTGAAAACTGTTCAAACTTAAGAGGGTACTCAAAGGTCCCTGTCTTCAGAGACCACTCCAATAGAGGACCACCTGTCTTGATTGACCACCTCTTCAGTATACTTTGCTCGGTACTTTTCATGTTATTTATACTTCTCATCACAGACCACCTGTTTTAGGAGACCACACTTTGTTCATGCCTGGGGTGGTCTTTCAAGAGAAGTTTGACTGTATTTCTCAGCTTGATATACATATATCTGGGGCACTAAGAGTTTGGCCAAACAAAGATTACTTTAATCATTAATCTTTTCAAACTGAAAATACATTAGCCAACTTCTTGACTGTATTTTTTGGTACATCATTAGAAGATGGAGTGGCTTGCAAGTTTTTGTTAGCAAAAAAAAAAAAAAAAAGACTAAAATTTTAAAAAGCTTAAGACATCTTTTTTCAAGAATCCCTCGCATCAATTAAGATACAGAAAATTCTGGTTCTTCACACAATTTTTAGGTATTGCCTAAAACTGTTACAAAACCCTTCTCATCAGCAAACCTTTCTTGTCATGTAGAAAGTGGCCACATTAGAGGGGTGGCCTTTCTACACAGGACAATAAACAGATACATGTATTGTGCTTTTGGCATAAAGACAGTGGCCTTATAAGGGGGTGGTGGTGGTGGTTTTGATAACAGAGGCCCTGTTAGAGGGGATCATTATTTCCAGTACTTTATGGATACTGGTGTTGTGCACTGTCAGGCTACTGTAATGAAACATGAAGGAAAAAAGTGTGTGTATGCTCAAATCATGTATTATGTCTTCTCCCCGACAGAGTGGTACTTGAGCTTATCTATATGTCAGTGACCCCCCACATAATTCTTACTTGGGTCCCACACGTACGCACAATTTGTATCACCTTGACAGTAGCTCTTTGAAAAAAATCAATGTTTTCCGTCATCAACAATAGCAGTATAATCCAATAACACTCCTTGTAATTTGAATTGAGTTGCACCTACGTGCAATAAAGATAAATCATCTTTCAATTCAGTTGTTTGTTTCCTTTCTCAGACACACATGTCAGTTTACCAACACAGTTCTCAAATAACTTTTCTTTTTAATTGACCTCGTTACAGTCTATATACTTTTCTCACACGTACGTGCATGTCATTTTACATATACATTTCTTTCATGTAGTAATTTTTTGTAATTGCCTTCAAGTCTGAATATTTTTCTCATTCATGTATGTCAATACATGTATATCTACACATTTCTTTTGTGTTCATACTTTTTTATGTTTTTCTCATATGTCTATCTCATTTTACTTACACATTTTTTACATAGTTGTTCTTAAGTTCTACACACTTTTATCAGATGTGCATGACTTGTCATTTTACCTATACATTTCTTTGGTGTTCTCATTTTTATTGCCCTTAAATCTACACATTTTTCACCGCTTTTGACTTGGTCATGGTAATCATTGGTACCAAAAGTGAATCTGAGACAGGGCTGTACAATTTGCATATCCCCTAACCTGGGACAAGTCAAATTCTAATCAGGGCAAGTTAAAATTTCAAAGCACTAACCCTGGGGGCAACCAGAAATTTGCCTTTTCCAACTGATATTTGTATAGACGGACAAATAGCTTTCAATGGAGGGCTAGTAAAATTCCAAAACTACTAGTCCTGAGGACTGCAGCAGATAAAAAGAATTCTGAACCTTTGTGAGGAATTTTTAAAAGAAACGAGCTTTATGAGAAAAGATACATGAAACCCATTCTATGCTTTACAATCTCTGTTTTAGAAGACTTTGTCGGGAGGAATAGATTATTTTATCCCTTCTTTCCCATTTTGCCCAAGACCCCCCCCCCCCCCAACAGGAACGAGGTAGATGAGGTAGAGTTAATTTGTTTCCCTTTTGCATGGTTTTAAAAGCCTTGATGTAATCATGGTACATTGTACGACTATACCCTTCTTGATGAGCACAGTTTCTTCACCACTTTGTCCATCTAATAATATTAATAATTAATTTGGGCTCTGTAACTTGTATGTCCTCTATCCCTGGACAAGTAAAATTGCAATCAGGGCAAGTTGAAATCTGAAAGCACTAGCCCTGGGACAACCACAAATTTTGGTTTTCTAGATGAGATTTGTAGAGACAGACATGCAAGTTTGCCTGGAGGGCTAGTAAAACACCAAAACTTCTGAGGACTAGAGCAAATAAAGAGAACTGCTGAGCTCTGTAAAGGAAAAACACAATGAAGCATTACTGAAAGGATTGAAATAATGTTGTTCTTACATCTGAGAGACCTACCCCTCCCATCTATATTATAATATGCAATACTCTGTGCGCTCATCCCTGAGGCACCCAGCACCAGTGTATATTCACCTTTCTCCACCACAAGCGGCTAGAGAGATCCAGTGTCATAAATGTTACAGGCTCCTTTGTTTTAGATATCTTGAATAATAATCAACAGTTTTCCTCAGTGCACTCTATATGTGGAGCACACTGCAGAAAGTTTCTAACTCAGTCCAGAGAGGGTTAATAATGTTAATAAGGGCTCAAGCAGATGACAGCAGTTTAGAATATTCTCATATGCTCTATTCCAAAATTAAGTTAAACACATAAAGTAAAATCTCCAGGTAATGCGTTAATAGACAAGCCTTACCTGTAACTAAGATGGGGCATTCATCTGAGCCCAGTCGCTCCATGTAGGTACTGACATCAGCAGCCATCTCTGACAAGATCCCTTCATGCCGCAGGTGTTCTAGAATCTGTTCATCTAGACCCAAGAATCCTTCCAGAGTCTCTTCAAACAGTTTCTGTAGCTTGAGACGCTTTATCTCATCTTCCTTCTTCAAGGTGCTCAAGATTTCCTGTGCCTGAAAATTGGCACAACACAAACCAAATAAGCACCATAAGCAAAAAGCTGGACTTTGCAAACTGTCCACGATTATAAGTTGGTAAGTTGAATCCAAATGACGCCCAATGATGCACATAAGGTCCAATGCAATGTACTCAAATACCAACATTTGCATGTATAAAGGTAGTTTGTGACAGTATTGCTCTTCATCAGCAAATTCCATGGACTGCTAAACACACCTACCATATCCACAAATGCCTCACGCGTTACTTAGACATATCATTGAAGTTTTGCATGGATTGTCCACTGCTGTCGAACATGAAAATTAGAAAAATTAGCAAACTTATGTTGGTAGCCTACATCGACTGTGGTCTATTTAATATACTCTTGACTGATTCAGGAACTTATTTACAAATACAAACAAGACAAACTCAATAGAGATCTTTGGTCTATCTTATGCTCTTCACCATATTTGGAACTCATTTGCAAAAAATCAACATTCAGGTCTGTGGTCACTTTATCTGTTGTAATTTTTCTATATCATACTCTAGACTTTATTCAGGAACTTATGAATACAAATTCAGCATTGATCAGTAGCCTGTCAAGATTGTAATCTTGTATGTATTCAGGAATTTGTTAATATAAATTTAACATTGATCTGGGTCTATTTAACACCCTTGACCAGTATTGATTGTTTATTATAAGATCTTAGTCAAAGGAGTTCAACACTGTCCTCACAATGGTGAACATACTACTACCCATGTGCTATAACAAAGATGACGTTTAAAGGGGTGTGCTTTAATATGTATATTAACAAACATGAAGTTAATTCTGTGAAACTACAAGTTACTCATTAGAAGTGGCATGCTAGATTTTCTGTAAGAATTTTTTTTCTGCAACTTCAGAATTCCTCGGTAGTGTAAATTGCTTTATTTTTGCCTGTATTTAAATTTTGATGGTTTTCGTTTTTTTGACGTTTCACTGTAGTTTTAATTTCACTGTTTTGGACATAATTACAATTCAAACAATGTTAAACTACTATTTCACTGTGTTTTTATTTTCACAGTTTTGTGTCATCAGCGAAATAAGTGAAAATAAGAGTACTGTGAAATTAAAGCAATATACAGCATTTGGATGAAAAATAAAATTAAAGTGGAAAAAATGGAAGACACAACAAATCAAAATAAAGTAAAAAACAAAAAAAAAATTTTAAATGTAAATATGGGGACTTGTGCTATCAAGCATGATATGATGAAGAAATTGAAGAAATGCACACTTTCATATGTTTGTAATTACTCTTTCTTCTTTTAGTGTGCACTTATGCACACTCCATACAAGTCATTGTGACATTAAAAATATCAATTGAGACAGAAATTAAAACAACATGTTGTCATCTGGCCACCCATTTTTTTTTTTTTTTTTTTAAAAACAAGTTTTTGTAAAACAAGTTTCTAACTGCTCTTTCCAATTTAATCACAATCTTACTGTTACAAATAACAGACATACATGTATGTATAATTGAGGCTCTTGCGTGTCTAAACATACAAAATTTTACTACATTTTATAAATATGCCATGACGCATTTCACATCCATATTTACCTTTAATTTCACGACACTTTGTTACCACGGTTACTCTACAGCAACATGATTTATATACACTTTGTCCTGGGGCCTGTACCATGTTGAAAATGACTAAAATACTGACCACAGCATCAGGTGGACTACATTGCAGCAGCAGTTACTGATTGGATGTGGAGTATTAGTTGTTCTACTGTCAAAATCCAAGTCACCTGCATGCCATGTCAACAACAGCCTAAAAACCCCTTGGTTTTTCCAGTGCAATTTACAATGGTGGTGTCCCCATAACCATCCCAAACATGTCATTCAATAAATATGATGCGACCAGTAGCTACCATGTTACTGCAATCACATAGAAGAGCTTAGATTTTGTGGGAGACTGTATGCTACTGTTCCAGTGATCCAACAGAGATGACATTTCTTTCCTGTCTGTTTCGTTTGTGTGACCTAATCACCTTGGCTATTGTCAATAAAGGTCCTACACCAAACAGCAGTCTGCATTTTGCTCCTGGGCAAAATTTGTTTTCATGTATAGAATTTTTTTATTTATTTGTGAGCACTACCGTATTTTTTTCTTTCTTTCTTTTTTTTATTTTTTTTTTTTATTTTTGTTATTTCTAAAGAGTACAAGATAAGAGTAAGAGTTCAGAGACCAAGACTGCATATATATATATATATATATATATATATATATATAAATTCTTAGTACATTATGTAATGAGTCAACATGACCTGCACAGCATATCATGAAATTGAAAATAAACCCTGAAACGCAGAAATTAAATTGCAATTCATTTCTGATTTACATTATGGTCTGTCACTTTTCTTCTTCAAAAAGCAAATATGAGTAGCTCTGACTCTATCTTAAAACATATGAAATGTGCAACTTCTTAACATATATAGTGACAGTGACACTGAGTAACACATCATGCAGGTGAATTATTACCAGTACTATGTTCTGCTGCTATTGTAAACAAAATTAATACACAATTAAAACCATCACTCCAGGGTTAGACACACTTACTATCATTTCAAAATTTTATACCAAAACTGTACATTTTACTGCAATTTAAAAATGTGTTTTTGCAGCTGGTTTCACTATTTAAAAAGTGAAATCTTAAGTTATCAATATTTTTTTGCCAATTTAGAATTACTAGGCAGAAAAAAATATATATGCATGTTTGGCAGATTATATGTTATCAGCATTCCTTTCTTTTCATTCTCGTGTGACAGTCGTTAGTAGAAGTCACAGTTATGTGTGTATTCTGCTGTTGGTGGGGCACCTGATCCCAATGTGATTTGTCCCTCTATTCATGGACACTGATTTGGTTAAAAAAAAACAGGTACTAATCCAGACACAGAATGCATGTTGTTCCAATAGGAATACAGATTATCCAAGTGGAATACACATGTACAGTCAACATGATAAAAGCATTCACTCTTTCTGCATGTGACAGTCGTTAGTAGAAGTCACAGTTATGTGTGTATTCTGCTGTTGGTGGGGCACCTGATCCCAATGTGATTTGTCCCTCTATTTATGGACACTGATTTGGTTAAAAAAAAACAGGTACTAATCCAGACACAGAATGCATGTTGTTCCGATAGGAATACAGATTATCCAAGTGGAATACACATGTACAGTCAACATGATAAAAGCATTCACTCTTTCTGCATGTTTAGTGCTACCTTTTAGACTGAGCCACATTGGGATCGCTCGTTGTTGGATTTTCATGTTTTCGCTTGACTGTAAAACATGAAAATCCAACAATTCGTGATCCTGTTATCCTCAATGGGCTCCCCCTACTGGATTCTCTGTATCTCCCACTCTGTATTTTCCTGTTTTTGAGCCTAATACAGACCTCTACAATAATTGGACAACAATTTTTGAGCTTCGCCAACAAAAGAAGAGCCTATATCATGCGATTATGGAACATAGTACTGGTAATAATTCACCTGCAAGCGAATATGGACCTACAGCTTCTTCCATGCCTTATTCACAACATGGAATCTGGTGGAACTTGGAAGCACACACGCCCTGGCTGAGCTGTAAGCTCCCTAGAATGTTTGTATAGGGAAGTGTCTGTCTGAATCACACGTCCCTGGTTTGTATAACAGTTAACACAAGATTCAGCTGAATGATTATTCATTTAGCATGTTCACCATACACAAACAATTGAATTGCTTGTCCTGTATACACTTCAAAGACATTGTTTCTAACTACATGTAGCCACAAACAAAGTGGTATTAACCAAGATAACTCAAAGAATGCTGACCATAGGCCTCATACTGCCATTACTGGCTTGCGTTTAGCAACTCGCCAACTGGTGAAGTTTTGTTTATTATGGGAACCATTTAAATATTTTCAGCATATGCACACAATGTATCACTGACACGGGGGCCTGGGCTGCATTCATTTCATTTCATCTTTATTGTCAGCTTTGTTTCCCCCCCCCCCAAAAAAAAACGAAGATAAAGAACATTAGCTTAAAGCTAGATACATTTTCTCACAATTGCAAGGTCTAAAAAAAAATGTTAGGAAAAGGCATTTTTCTAACAAATTAGGTGCGGAATTATGAGGTCCCTAAGTAAATGGTGATGCAAATGAAAAGCTATCTTCGCCGACACTATTCAGCGTTAAAGTAGACATGCCCATGATGCATTTCAATTGATTGATTGATTGATTTTATTTGACAAATCAACATATAAATAATTAAAGAACACAGTGTACACTTAAACAGTACAATAACTGAAATGTGTAAACAATTTCAACTTATTGGTGTACGATTGATATACCAACAATGATTGAACAAGAGGCAGTTTAAACAGTCGTAATCCACTGATTTTCAAAATTTTCTGTAAATGGTTGCCTTTTTGATATAATGCCAACATAAAATGACCAGAGACTGCACTCTCACTGGCCGAATGCATAAATGCAGGCGAAAATAGGTGATTTTCACACCCTTTTCTCATTTCCTCCACCAGTGTCTTTTTCTGGAATTATTCCTTCATTAAAATACGTTCGAATTGATTTCTGTGTGTCACGTTCAATCCACAAACGTTTGTAAATGCCACATATTTGTATCATTGTTGATATGAAATGGATCAAAACGTTAAAGTCTAAAGATGAATATGGGAGTCCAGTGAAACGTGAGTCATGAGTGAACGGCACAAATCGTATACTGAATCCTACTGAATGAGGTATGAACCACGACTCATGCTTCACTTGTGGGTTTTTTCAACAAAATCTTCACTGTATCGCATATTATTTAATACGGATAAAATCAATAGCCCTGTCCTTTTAAAAGTATATAAATACGTACGTATCGTACGGACTTCACGTTGCCTTTCTGCCGGTAATAATGCAGACGCAGACGTTCTTTCATGTCCTCCAAGCTCTGGCAGCCGTCCTTGGGAACGCCATACTTCTCCATCAGTACGAACCCCTGCCATATTTCACAGAGCTCTTCAATCCCTTGAAGCGTCAGAGCTTCTGCCTCCGACATTTCTGGTTTCTTATGAATTACTAAATCTTCAGGTGCCTACCATTTTTCAGCGTCACGAAGCCAAAGTTACAGGCCGGCTATCACGGTTCTGTGACCAACCTGCATACATTAACATAGAGGACTTGCACCGCCATCTGGTGTCTGAACTCTAATTAGCATGGCAAGTTTTAAACTTGTTCATTGATTTCATCCTGCAGCATTTAATATTAGGTCTACCTTACCGATAATAATATTCGCTTCATTGACCTGACAAGTCAAGAACACAGATTAAACCAAACGTGGTGGAGGAAGAGGAAGAAGAAGAAGAAATCCAACGTGAAAGGACCTCCAACCTTCATATGTCAGACTGATATAATAATAATAATGATGATGATGATGATGATGATGATGATGATGATGATGATGATGATGATGATGATGATAATAATACGATTCTTTAACATTGAACCTATTGAATTCAGGAGACTTAATTATCCTGATAGTAATCGAAAACTTGGAAAACAAGGAATCAATATTTATTGAGTGTATCCCATGTTATTTTCGTCGATCAGCGTATTACAGACGGAACGAGAGATATATAGACATACAGATAAACCTGGAAATTACAACGTATGAAAGAAGACTTGACAAGAATAAAGTGGAAGGGCAACTATCGCAGTGCATAGGTGTACAAAAAAACATTTCAAAAAAGCAACAGAACTTTATTAAGACACGTGGGCCTAACATAAACAGATAAAATTGCGACAAACAAAAACAGTATCACTGATAGATGAGATGGGTGTGCAAAAATAAAGAAACAGAATTTATGCAAGACATATTTGAATAGAAAGAATTGCAAAATTTGCCAGGAGTATTGCAAGGCATCGAAAGAAGATAATAATAATAATAATAATAATAACAACAACAACAACAAAACAACAACAACAACAACAATAATAATAATGATAAAATAAGCTCCAAATAATCAAAATAAAACCCTTAAAAAAATCATGACAATATGTTCGGGAGAAATGAGCCATAAAAAATGCTATTGCAGATTTTAATATACTAGGGACTGAGAACCTTGAGAATGAACCACATCAAAACCAGTCGGATAAACAGGAGGCGGAGTTGATAGATATATAAATACTTTGCTATGGTTGAGTTTACAGAAGAAAGCAACATAACCATTGAGATGGATATCAATGCAGATCACTCACCGAAAAAAAGCAAAAACAAAAAAGCACCCCCCCCCAAAAAAAGAAAGAAAAAAGAAAAGAAAAAGAAAAAAAAGTAATGCCTGCTGGTGATGATGATGATGATGATGAGGAGGAGGAGGAGGAGGAGGAGGAGGAGGAGGAGGAGGAGGAGGAGGAGGAGGAGGAGGAGGAGGAGGAGGAGGAGGAGGAGGAGGAATTAAAGAATTGCAGTTCTTGATAACGTACACCCAAGGGCCCAGGATCATCAGAGAAGTCTATCAGGAAATTGCACCGTTAGGCCCAATTATATTTTATAAAACGGTTAAATCTCAGTAGGAAAAGAAGCAATGTCATAGCTGTTTTAAATGTGACAACAAGCACGAAGCAGGAAATGACAGACAAGGGAAACTTAAATGTACGGGGTTTTTTTTTCAGAGCAATTAACAGGAGGCCATTTAATGTAGTACATGTGCAGTAATGGCCTATTCAACACTAAACAGTATGGATTTTACCAGGCACATATGCAACGTTGTAGTTGCCACAGGTGTGTAGTTACTGGACTAATGTTTTAGACAATGATGGCAGTATAGGTATGTTTTTTTCTGATTCTAGAAAGGTTTTGATACAGCCTCAGGACACATAAAAATTCTTTTCTTCATATTTATGAACGAAGACAAAACCAGTAAACACACATAAATGGATAGAAGCCTTTTAAAAAGATGCAAACAATAAAGCAATGGTAAACAGATCATCTGAACCAAAAGGTAAAAAGTGGAATTCCCCCCCCCCCACCCCACCGTAGTGCACTTGGACCTCACTCACCCCTACCCCAATTTCAAAGTAGAATCCCCTAGGGTTGTGACCATGACTCCTGCTATTCAACATTCACACACATGTAGGCCTACGCATAATACATTGCTTCTGATTGGCATCTTGGGTCCTTCGACTATTAAATTTTGATGACAGGAGTCGGAAGGGGGAGGGGGTGCTTTTTGCAATCCAGGTCGGAAATATGAATGTGGGGATTTTGAAATTTGTCTTGATTGACTGATAATGTTACGCTGGTGAGTTTCCCGCGTAATCGATAAAAAGTACGTCGGGTGGCGAGGAAAACTGTCTTTACCTCGTCTGTTGTCTCCGGGGGTGAAGCCAGGCGCCTGGAGCCGGAGACTGGGGAGCTTTGTTGTCTCTATACCCTCTCTCAAATGGCTGCTTGACGCTGTGTGTCTTCTCTGGTATCTGTCACTATCTCGTCGTGGCGGGCCCTTTTAGGGTTACCACATATGCTTGTGTTAATCACTAGGGTGGCCCCGCCCCTTTACCCTCATAACAATAATTTTATTTATTCTCGGTAACACACTTATTACATGACTATTTTCGTTGGCCGAGCATTCACGCAGCTCACACATACAAATAAATATATAACAATGATACATACACATAGACCATTAAATAAAATAAACAAAACTTATAATAGGGCATGTAAAAAAGCAATGCAATAGAAAACATGAATATCCGTGATTGAACCTGACGAGGTAGCCGCTACCGCCGCACCTTGAAAGGTCCAATCTAGCACGACATAAAATGTACATATTCCATAAAATGTGATGATTGAACCTGAAGAGGTAGTCGCTACCGCTGCAACGCCAAAAGGTCTTAAATTAGGAGAGTATATATTATAGATTATAGTATGCTTTGTTGACGATATGAAGTATATCAACCAGCACTGGATGCCATATAGCAGAACGAGTGAGCGAAATATAACATGGTGCACTTGTATATTTCACGAAGATTATGAAGTGACAGCCATCCAAGTTTGCTGAACACATTAGATCTGCTAGTTTTATAATTTGATCCTAAGAAAAAAACGACGAGCTGCTCTATTTTGCAGTTTCTGAAGCCCAGACAGATCTGATTTGGATGCAGTGTCCTTTACCAGGCCACAATAATCTAAGCGTGGTTAAACTATTACAAGCTTCAGTGTGTCAACTTGTACAATTTTTATAAGGGATCGGAGGATTGCTATTTTTGCTGAAAAAATTTAAACCGCATTGTCTATATGCAGATTCCAGTTGAAATTTTTATCAACTACCAATCCCAGTTATTTAGCTGAAGTAACCTGCTTCACATTTTCACTATCTACTGGATGTTCAAGTAGGAAATTTTACGCAAGACCTGATAAGTACTAATTAGCATGAATTGGCATTTGTCCACATTAATGGTCCATCCATTTTCATCAAAATAGACTTTTAACTTGAGCAAGTCTGTATTTACCGTCAGCATACAAGGATGACAAACATCCATCGGACACTTTAGGTAAATCATTAACGTATAGTAAAAATAAGAAGGGGGCCTAGTATAGAACCCTGTGGGACTCCCATGGTTATAGGAAGAGGTGTAGAAGCCTGACCTGCAACCACAACAGACTGCATTTGCCCTGTAAGATAACTTTCAAACCATGCTCTCTGGTTAGATTGTAACCAAAAATATGACAATTTATTCATTAGGATATTTATGTCGATGGTATCGAATGACGTACTGAGGTCAATACAAACCACACCGGTTACTAAACCTTTGTCCATCTTTTCAAGCCATCTGTCTGTGACACTGAGAAGAGCAGTAAGTGTAGAATGTAGGCTACGGAATCCTGATTGTAAGCTAGTGATAAGTTTGTGTTCATTCATTTAGGAAATAAAAAAAAAAATTGGCGTACGAATCTTTCCATAATCTTTGATAATATTGGTAAAATAGAGATTGGCCTGTACTCATTTTGGTCAATGTAAGAACCCCTCTTGTGCAAAGACTCAGACTCAGGAACATTAACCAAAAAAGAAAAAAGAAAAAAAAAAAAAAAAGAAAACTTCATATTTCTGATTCGGTCGGGGAGACTATATTAAGACAATATAAACTGTCGCTGCCATGAGAGCCACCCATACTGTTTAACAATATAATGACATAAGTAACAAGAAAAGAACATTCTGTGTAATTAGATGAGTCATGTGTACCCAGGCATAGGTCACATATTACATACACATTATCTTTAAGACTAGCAATAAATATCCAATGTGGAGTATTGTTTACTTAAGTTAAGATGTGCACTTATGTATAAACAATTTGAATTACCGGTAAGCACTTGATTAGAATGTGCAAAAATATAAGAATTAGGGATAGAACACAAGTCACTATATATAGAAATAAATTGTCTTTTAGGATATCCTGCAAATCCTTTTAAACTGTGCGTAAAAACTTTGTCAGGAATATTTCTTATACCGGTATTTATGGTATCAGGTCTGTCATTTTTTTTTTTTTTCATAATCGTGTCTATATCCTGTAATAGGGATCTCCTCAGCTTGCCTGGTAATACGATCCTGATTAGGTTGAAATGGCAGTCTTAGTGAAATAGTTGGTAGATTATCATTGACATATTTATGATGAAATTTGTATTTGTGGATTGTGAATATATCTTTAATTTTTAATATATTTAACTGTTTAAACAGATGATCAGTGGGGGCATTATATTTTTTACATCAGATTATTCTAATGACTTTTTTTCTGTAGCTTGTCTAATGGGGAGCACATTGAACCCCAAAGTAGAATTCTGTAGTTTAAATATGATAATATTAGCGACTTATGGATATTGATTTGGCCGATATTGGAACAGCATGTTTTAATTTATTCAAAATTCCTAGTGATGTTGATGTTTTGCTTGAATTTTTTTCTGTATGGGCCTTCCATTCGTCAATGATAGTTGCCCCCGAATAAAATGTTGTAAGACGTTCAACTGGTATATTGTTCATTCTTTTTTCGGGTGTTCTGAATTTTTTCCGATTTGATGAAATAACATGAATTTTGTTTTAGCCAGACGAAGTGAGAGTTTATTTACTACTAAACATTCCGTCATTTTTGTAAGTTCATGATTCATTTCATTATTTATATTGGATTTAACATCTATGTTGAACGAATTGAAGGTGGTAGAGAGGGTAGAATCATCAGCATACATAATTAATTTGAAAAGTTTACTTGCATGCATGATACCGTTTATGTAAATCAGAAAAAATAATGGTCCTAAAATGGATCCCTGGGGTACTCCAGTTGTCAGTGGTAGTAGTTCAGATTTAGTGTTATCGAATTCTACATATCGTTTCCTATCTGCAAGATAACTTTTGGGGCCCATTGTATTCCAATTCCCAATGCAAATTATTTTGAAATCATTTACATTTCCGAAATATTAACTGTATTCCGGAGATTTGTATTCCCAATTACATTTTATTTTCCAAACGAAGAAAATTCCTGTCCCCATGCACACAGAGAAAACCTTGTCGTGACCTTTCAGAAATTTTCAGTGATTCAAAACATGGACGCACGCACGCACACACACACACACACACTGCAATTAATAGACAAGCTTATGCATGATTATATAGGATCTTTTCAAAGTAGATCCAAGTACAGTGGCGCTCTTACAAAAAAAATCATCTTATGATTTTCAGTTTTCAGACGCTTGGTCTGTATTCCAGCTATTGCGCAGCTCTAAATTTTGGAATATTGCTGTAAAAGTGGACTTCATTGAATGTTTGTTATTTCTGTGACCTTAACCTAGTTGAGTAGGTGACGATCTTACGCTTCAAAGTGTTGTAATTTTTATGGCAACTCAAAAATAGATTCATTTCATTGAACAAAACTCCCTCTACCAATAGATATCCTAAGCTCAGGACACACCTGCTCATAGCAGTATCCCAGCTATGACTAGAACTTAAATTTTGAAACTTGGTCAGCATACTGGGCTGATGACCTTATTTTATATTTGAAAATCCATTTGACCTTGATCTACGTTTCAAGGTCAAGACCTAATTCTTGGAAGTTTTGTGCTGTTGAATAACTTTAAAAAATGTTATTATAACTGTTAAAAAAAATAGTATGCTGATTCAAATGATACTGCGTTCATCATGTAGCCTAGTTTTGGGCACACATTTGTCAAATTACCTAATGATCCCTTTCATTCAAAGGGCAAGACTGAAGTTTAAATGGCTCCTCCGACAGGTTACCTAGGCTAGGTGGTGCCTGAACTGACAAACACTTTTCACCGTCTTGGTCACCTAAGCCAATTATATTATCATCATGGATACTATTAATTAATTATTAACAAAAAATGGGACCGTAAATTGGTGCTCTTAATACAGAAATACAGTGCAGTCTCATTACAGACGTGATCTTAATTGGAGATTCTATTGTGATAAGAAAAGCGTTTCAGTGGGAGACAAGGGCCCCACCATGTCTTATCAGAATCCACCTTCTAATGAGGGTCCTTTAAAACGAGGGAGCACTGTAATTCAAAATGGGAGACTGGATCACATTCTCTGCTTGAATGTATTGATATGGCCACAATAAATGGAGCACAAGTCATAGAATTTGCTGGACAGAGTCTTCCATGTCATGACTATGCATCAAAAGGGCAGCCAGTGCCAAGAATGTTGCGCCTATACATAGTTTATCTCGAGAACCAGGATCTTTCTTCAGGCCTCCATAAAAGCGCACTTAATTGCTCCAAAATTTGGAACAATGAAAATCTTCAGGTCTTCACAAAGCACAATTTATTCCTCAAGACTCTGGAACTGCGGAGATCTTTTTTTTTTTTTTTTTTTTTTTTTTTTTTTGAGGTGTCCATATGAGTCTTGTTTATTGCTAAAACGTCCTAAATTATGCGGTTCTCTGCAGGACACTGATGAGCGAGTGGTCAGTTCACTTTACGACATGACCATCTAGAATTAATTGGTGTTCCAATGTCCTTGATCGGACTTTGTATTTCGTCACTGTGTCCTTTGGTCACAATCCTAAACCTGCACTGAATTACCCATATCATGACCTTTGACTTCGCTTCGGAACTTTTCCATGACCAACTTATGTACAAATGTTTTATTAGGAATACTTATCTATCCAACTCTGCAAGCACCAACCATACAAGCACTCGTCTCTTTCAAGTGCAGAAAGGACAAAGCTGGCAAGTTGCAGGCGATGAGAATCGTTGCCATTATAGTTTACAGAAAGTTGTGGATTGACATGGCCGCAAGCACTGTTTATTGCAAGACGAGCAGGTTCACAAGGACACTTTCACTCTGGCCAGAAAGGGTGTTTTTGGATGACAATTTACATATGCTATTCTCGGTTTATTTGATAAAAATTGAAAATTATGCACGGAATCAGTGAACAAGTTGGTATTTAAAGACTTGAACCATCACGGGACAGAGTCAGCAGCTTTCCTAGGCTCAGTGCCCTGAGGAAAGCTGTTGAATAATCAGCCACATGTACATCATTCTTGATGAATAATGGCAGGCATTTAAGACACTGGGTCATTTCTAGGAACTTTTAACACACAGAAGTTGCATGCCGACAGCGGCATCGGCTCCATCAGGTAGGTTCAAGGATATGGCGTTTGTTTCCTGATCAGTCAAAACTGCACTGAAATATTCTATAGTCTTCTTGGCTACCTCCCCCCCCCCCCCCCCCCCTCGTTTTTGTCAGTTTGGCATATTTTTCACCCAATCCCCAAAAGTTGGTAAGCCCTCCGCATAGAACTATCGCACTAAAGTAGTACCTGTCCTTTTAGCCCACCCCTACTGCCATCGAAAAGTGGTCTTATATTGCAGGTGGTCTTAAAACCTGCAAAAATTATCACAATTTCCATATTTGTTAGTATTATTTGCTTATCTACAACATTTGGTACACGATCTCCCAGATCGTATCTATTCCCAGAAATTTATCCTATCAGTAAACTTTTCTATGCATGTATTCCTCTGGACTGGAGGACAAGAAGACATCCTCTAGCAGCTGACCTTCAGCATTGACCAATCACATCAGTTTTTTTCAGACTAATCTCTGCACGATCTGATGTGGGGTTGGTTGGGTGAGCTTTTGTGTTGTGGACAGGTATTATGGTCAACTCACCAATTTCCGATAATTCATCTGAGCTTTGCTAAATCACATTCATAAGCAAATTTTGATCACAAATTTAAGGACTACTAAATGGACGATGATCACAATACCTCTTTTTCATGATGTGTAATATTTAAGCATATTAATCAATAAAACAGTTTTAGTTTTTTGTCTTCGGTTGCAAAGTTTCGCAGAGTTTTCTCTCGGCCTTGTACTTAGCCTATTGGAAATAGGGAGATTGTGCACACTAAAATACAGAAATTACAATAAATTCCCCCGATTTGAGTCATAATACATTACCTGTCCATACATTTGATAGATGCCCCAACCAAGAGATATCATTCAGACTCCAGGGCAGAGGAATTAGTTCTCAAAGTAGCTCCGCTCTACCCGAAACAACCGATCCCCTAAAAGGAGCCAAAAGTTCCTGAAGTGATCGAAGTAAAGCAGCCTCCAGAGGAAATGGTAGCCAAAGCATCCTGAAACAGATCATGGCTTACACATTGACAGTACAGGAATGTTCCACAGAGCCAAGTTGTCCATCAGCACGGGACAGGTATCTCCAATATAAATCAGAGTATGTATTGTCAGCCCTCAATCAGCATGCCACCATCTATCTGGCGAGGAAGAGACCGCAGACCTATGGCCTGTTATAGTATAAAGCTACAGACCTTTGCCAGAAAGGTACATCAAAAGTTTGCTATATTCTGAATGAAGGCCTTCCAAGGGTCCATTTTCAGCTCATTTTGAACACAACTGAGGGAAAATAGACCACTTGGCATCATACTTTTAAGAAAGTAGAGTGTAGTTTGTCCCTTGCAACCTACACCACCGCTTTGTCTGAGAATCCGGCATTTGCAACACTCTTTGTGAGGGTCACCAAATTTGAAGAATAGCTGGGTTTTGGAGAAATATGTGGGACTTGGGTTGTCAGCTATGCCGGGAGAGCTTGCAAAGGCTCCAGGCTGAGCTCAAGAATCTCCACAGTATATGGCCTCTTGGGCCACCAAGGGGCAATCAAGATTAGTTCCATCTTTTCCACCCCGACCTTCTCCAGAACTCTTCAGATTAGGGGTCCGAGGATAGGCGTATGCCCACATGTTCCCCAACTTATAGACAGGACATCCACCATCTAAGCTTAGTCCTAAATTAGAAAGGCAAAAGTTAACAATTTGTGATTGTCCCTTGTGGCTAGGTCTATACGAGAGGTCCCCCAAAGATACCATAAAGACCTGCCATCAGCAGGTACAGCAACCATTCCATGCTGATTGGTTTAAACATATTTTATTTTTTCAATAATGCACAAATACAAAATTCTAATCTGCAATTAACAATTGGGAAGAGGGATTAGCCCTATATAAATCCCTCATGGAAGAATAGACAATTAAACAGGACACCAACAGACACACAATTGCTTCACAGTGAGGCAGGGCCCACCGACTTGCCGCGATACAAGAGTGAGAAGACATCACAGTTGGACAGGGACAGATAAGGGGGCTCAATACGTTCAAAGCAATTAATAATTTTGTTTACTGGGTACACAACTCAGATGAAGTTCCATGCTGATTGCCTGGTGCTGGCACGACAGCAGCCAGACATTCACGTTGGGGACTCCCACTTAAGTGTGCACAGTGGAGCCTTAGGTCCCTGTTCAGACACCAAAGCAGGAGTGCTTTGGTTAAGCGCAACAGGGATGCCAACTGAGTTCACCCATTTGTTCACATAAGCGACTGCTGTTCAATTGTCCAAGTAAACAAGGACGTGTTTGTGAGACACATCCTGCTGGAAACTCTCCAATGCCAGGCAGATCACCTGTAGTTCCAGCTAATTTGAGACACGACTCACATTGAGGAGGTCAACTCCAGAAACAGTCTTTGAGCCCATCTGAAGCCCACCCCTGTAGCGATGCGTCCGTGTGAATGATCTCATGCAGACTGAAAGGCATTATCAACTGCCCATGAATCACGCTGTCCATGCGGCACCACCACAGTGCCGGACAGACTTTGCTGGAGATCATGAGGGATTGTTGCCAAGAGATACTGTCCCATGCAGTGAGAATCCAAATGGTAGCACCCAAAACTGGTATAAAACTTTCTTTACTGAGAAAGACCGATATTTCCAGCTGGATTTGCCATCTGGACGTGAATATGCGTCTTGCAAGTCCACTAAAGTTGCCCAATTGCCTGGGCGAAGTACAGCCACCATGGAAGCCAGTGTCTCCATTTTGAGCTTCTACCTGTGGAGAAAAGTGTTCAGTCTGGAGAGGTCTGGCTATTCAGATGTGAAAATATGTCACTATTACGTCCACCAAAGTTGCCCAGTTGCCTGGGTGAACAGCAGCCACCATGCAAGCCGGTGTCTCCATTTTGAGCTTCTGCTTGTGGAGAAACGTGTCGAGTCTGGAGAGGTATATCACTGTGGCTGCTATGACCTCCACTGCCATGACTGAACTTCTTGTCTTGTCCCTGAGAACTTCTGTTTTCCGCGGCTGTTATCAGCACCGAGGGTCAAAGCTTCTTTGGCAACCCTAGACCCGGCTTGGGAAGGGGTCAACTATCCAGTCTATTTTGTAAGTTGTCTCTGTTGCATCAGGCAGCCCCTCTGCATCTTTGCGATTGGACTCCTCATGCCTCCTCTTCCTGGCACAGAGGTACGCTGTGACGCCCCAGAGCATCTCCTTCACTCCCTCCTGCTGCCATATTCAGACTGGTCGCCAGGCGGTGCTGGTGTTGTAGGAAGTGCTTGGACTCTCTGTACGAAGGAATCGGCTTCATGGACAGGACTGTTCTTCTTCCAGCTCCTCTTGGTCTGATGGCATTGAGGAGAGGGAGCATGACTGAGAATGCCAGCTTGCACGAGGCTCCAGGGATATCTGTTGACCCTGAAGAGGTGGAGCAATATCCCAATCTGTGATGTCCTGGTCAGGAAGGCTGTACCCTGCCCTGGGGCAGTGGAGAGTCCAAACATAGAGAAGGAAAACAGATAAGTGACAAAGCTCTCTTGCCTGTCAAATGATGCCTGAGGTCATCCACAGGTAGAGGTGGTCCTGACAGGGCAGTGACAAGGCTGGTTGCTGCAAAAGTGAAGGCACTGAAAAGTGTATGGAGGTTGAACAGGCCAGGGATGAAGACGGGTAAGGCATATAATCCTCTTGCCCTGCATATGGCATAGGTTTTGCATACAGGTACATCCAGAACAGGGGTTGATCTGGTTCCTGGTGTGAGCGTATTAAGCGGTGACTAAGGCAGCTTAGAGGAACCAATGCAAATGATAAAAGTTGAAAACTGTGTTATTAGTCTACAAAGTATAACACAACATGGATGCAAAAGTGGTCAGAGAGAAAACTGATACGTGATTGGTCAATACCGGAGGTCAAATACAGGGCAAGGTCAGCCATAGCAGCGTGTCCTGTTGCCCTCCAGTCCAGAAGAACATATAAAGAGCAATGTTTACAGATGGGATAACATTTTGGTGCAGATTGAGAGATTGTTCACCAAATGTAGTGGATAGGTAATGTACATGTATTACAACACAAATACATGTACAGCTCAGTTTACTACTGAAATAAAATTGTGTCATGAAAAGTTGGTATTACACATCTCTGTGGTCTCCTACAACAGGTGGTCTTTGGAACAGGTACAATTATGTTCAGTCACTGCAAATTTGTGTTCAACACACTGTGACCAGCACTCCCAAGCATGAAAATGAATGACAACCAAGGTCATAATATTAATGTGGGTATAACTTTATTTGTAGGAGAAAGAACAGCAGCATAGAGCCTTGTGACTCCAGTCTGGTGTACCCTTCCACTTCCAACAAAGTCCACAAATGAACATCATGATCCCAGAAAAAAAAAAGAAAAAAAAAAAAGAAAAAAAAAGACTCTCCCCTCTCCATACATTAAAGGCTACAAGAGCCAAAGTCATTTTGTTCAAAACTAGATACAAAGAGCTTTCCCCGAAAGGAACTTCTGATTCTCATCAACTGACGTGCTTGCTCTGCATCAATCACAATTATTGGTTCTTGTGCAATTCCATGGTCACACAGGAAAATTCCATGAATTGTTTAAAGGCTGTCTTTCTTGAGCAAAATATCTCAACCAGTTTATCAAGTTTACTTCTCATTTTATTGTATGTAGTTGATATAGACATTCACTTTTTACATACATTGCCATAAACCAAAAATAGAACAAATAATATGGTAAACAAACAAAATGTACGTGAACATCACATACATATATAATTTTTTTTTATTTGGGTTTGTTATAACATCGGTAACACACCGTTAGTAAAGGAATAATAATTCCTGAATAAAGAAAATGGACAGCGATAGTTATTTTGTCTATATATGTATTTATGTATTATGTCTACCGCAGCCTATATAACTGAAATATCAATTACATTTTATATATATATGATACAGTGCTGCATCTGGCTGCTGTAGCTCTTGCTGCTTGCTGGCGTTTCTCTCTTCTTTTTTTTTCCAAGCAACTGCTTTGTGGCTGCCTCCATTGTAATCAAACACTATATTGGAGTAAACACACCCAAAACACTCAAACAACTTACAATGTGTTATTTCTGATATATCAATCATACAAATCAATTTTTTTTTGTTGTACACAATTTCATGTTCTTTTGGTATTTTGATATTTTTCTTCCATGTATTTATGTTTCATATGATATATGCCACACCAAATTAGTCTCTAAGGTCAAAGGAAATTGTCTCTGTCTATATAATTATGCGGCAGCCACACCTCACTCCATACATGTTGAACATGTCCATGACTTGAGGAAATATCTTTATAGATTCCTACACTTTATTGGCTTTGAAATATAAATGGGTAGTTTCCATGGCATGCCTGAAGCCTGACTTCAAATGTCTTTACATATCACCACCTACTGTACAAGGACAATTGTCAGTCATCGCTTCTGTTAACCGGCCAGTGCATCAGTGTTACAAATCTTTTTTCTCCACAAAAGCCCCATTTTCAATTACATCTGGACTGTAGCTGTGCTATATACAGACTTCTCTCCCTGTACAAGTGTATTTATTTCATGCAATGCTGTAAATTTACTTGTAGCATCAAAGCATATCAGCTACACAGTATAAAAACTTGAGTCTACCTCAATCTGTATTAAACTGTACATTCAATAACCTCTGCCCTTCAAAGGCTCTGGTAATGTATTGTTATCCTCCGGTATCA
Organism: Hermodice carunculata; assembly: GCA_964020975.1. Taxonomy (NCBI): domain Eukaryota; kingdom Metazoa; phylum Annelida; class Polychaeta; order Eunicida; family Amphinomidae; genus Hermodice; species Hermodice carunculata. The sequence goes on along the minus strand of OZ026622.1, from coordinate 64,716,196 downwards.
ATAGTAGTAGTTGCACTCCACTTTTAGATGTTGCTCATCCTACACAATGTATCAACATACTGCGTTTCCACAATCTGTTACATGGACCTTTTACACTTGTTTCATTTCATCCAGAAACTGCAGCAAAAAATTTATACATTATACATCCCTGTCACGCGTTTGCATCAATTCAAAATGTCTTTTAAGAGTCCTGCACTGCAACTGTGCACCCCCACATTTGATATCCATCACAGGCTTCAAATACTATATCCTCTCCGCACCTGTACAGGTGTTTTCTTGTTCCCGTTTTTTTTTTTCTTTTCTTTTGCTGCAATGCTTCCTTCTTGGTCCAATTAAGGAGGGTGAGTCCAGAATGTGGACATCCATTGTCCTGTATGCTGAATACCTGTCATCTGTGACCAGCCAGTCCACCATTTACGCCAGTCCAAAGCCTTCGGAGCACTCATTGATTGCCATCAGTAGTTGTGTCCTCAGCTTGTCATAGGTCTCATATGCTGGTAGGTCAAGCTGATTGAAGCTGTAGGAGAAAATAGGACACCAAACAATTAAGCACTACAAAACAGCTACAACTGGTGAAACATCAGAATTTTTTAAAACAGAAGTTTGCGATTTTATTTAAAATTAAGGTGAAAAAGATGACAATCTTCCCTGAAAACAATGCAGAAAAGTTTACAAAATGACTCTTTCAGTCTTTAATTAAAATGAGGCACTTTGGTAGAAAAATAAAACATACCGCTGATGACTGCATTACAGGATTGATATTTGTCCAAAATGACTGCTGCGATCTCTGAAAGATAGCCTTCTGGGTATTTATGGGGCTAATATGAAATCTACTTTCATCACCACCTGCCTTGCCTTTCTACTGCTAATATAAAATTGTGTTTGTTTCTCTGGGCACAAGGGACTAGGGCACTTTGATCTAAAAATACGCAAATTACAAAATGTCTCCACAATACTGACAAGTAACAAGGTCTTTCATCCCAAAATATATCAACAAAATGTTCCCACTTGTAATATAGTAGCTGTACTTTGAGTTAGTACTAACCATGTGTGTGCACAGGGCAGTCTGTCAGTGGACCGGTCATCCCTGTGAATTTGAAACTTCTGTATCCCGTTCATACCCTCCAGGTGGGTGAAACCCTGAAGGGGCACCTTTGACGTTCCTGTCACAAACTGCAGGAAACGAGCCCGATCAGCCTGGTCAAAGGACCGCAAAGCACGCCAGAACCACTGGATCTGTAAAAGCAGAAAAAAAATATTACAAGGTGTATTGTAAGCCTGCTTCTTCCCATACCTTTGTTTTGCTACTGAAAAAATTCTTGCAGGAACACACAAAACTTAATGTTCAGTTTCTCAGACACTTTTGAAGTAATTTTGATGATGGATGGAGGATTTTTTTTCCAAAACTAATATCATTACTTATCAGAATTGTTTTTCCCCTTACAGAATTAGCTTTGCTGTAAAATTTAGCTGCAATAGTAAGAGAAATTAGTATCTTTGGTCACGAAATTGTCAAAGAAAAATTCTGAGGGGGTAAAATGAGAAGATACGGGAGGGCCTCACTAGCTGCAGATTTATTTTTGCACCCAGTAACTTTAATTTCAGTATATTTCTTTTTAACTTTTCCCCATAAAATACTGTAAATTTGATGATTATTATGTCCAGCAAATTTAAATACATCTACAGATCTAATGGCCATTAAGTGTACGTGTTTCCTGGCAGGCTCAAAAAAGAACCACATAAAAATGATGCAGTTTCACAGTTTGATGATGCCTGTGTCATTCTATCACATGATGCTTAAAGGTCAAGGTAAAACACTACACAGTTTTAACAGTTCATGTTAGTGTATCCCTTGCTTCCTGTTTTGAAATGGCTACTCATTTTTCAAAAGGAACATCCCCGTTTATTTGATAAAATTAATCCAACTAAACCTCAGTCTGCCAGATCATTTTGACTACACCACTATTGCTCAGCGCCCTTATATACTACAGATTCTTACAAGTATTTATCTGGACATCTGAGCCTAGTCCAAGTATTATAATCGAGAACCAGTACAATTCAGATTGGCCATGTCTTTATTGCATCCTTCTGAAGCATTCTGAACCCTGTGTCAGTTCAAAATGAATGGTGTAGAATGCATTTGACAACATAGTTTCTTATTTTTAAGCTTTTCTCCCCCTCATAACCTGGGAACAATTCGCTCAAGAATGCTGAGGTGTTAGCCAAACAAATACGTTCAGGATATGTCCCTTTACTTTTCAAAATTTCACCAAATCATGGATAAAAAATTTTAAAAAAAAGAAAAAGACATGAGTGAAAAAGTTCTGTACCTGTAGCGAATTGCTTTGGTATTTGTGGTACTCTGTGTTCGCTTTCAGGTCGTCAATATCCACAGTGGGCAGCCCCGATATGAAGAGCTCCAGCTCCTGCTCATTGAAAATGGAGATCAACCGTTTTGGGATTATGTCGTAGAACCCCTCCAGGAAAGCATTTAGCTGTTTACGTATGGCACCAGTCATCTTCATTTGACACACCAGCTTGACGTATTCCTTCTTGTTTTCTTCTGTCACAGGTAGGTTATGGCCATTGGGTTTCAGGTCCCGACATTCTGTCACTCCGAACTCTTGGATCTGCAGACAATCAAGGTAACAGGTTTATTCAGTAATTATCTTCCCAGGTTTCTTCCTTATAAAAAACTTAAAAACAAAATACGTTTTCACAGTCTGGACTCTCTGAACCCAGCTCGCTTGGTGATAGAAAAATCGACCATTGTCATCATGGAGTCCTATCAGACTAAAATACAAAGTCAGCATAAATTTTCTTATTCTCCAGCTTTCCCAATCATGATCATTCAGACTTGCACTTTTAACACCACTTCTTGTTGCATTAATTATTTTGCGGCAACTATCAGAGACAATGAAATTTTTGTGACATCTGTCCGTCCTATATAGAAGATTTTATGACTACTGCAAACAATATGTACTGTTCAAAAATTTTCTTACATTTTATCTTTCGTTTTATCATGTACATGTATTCCTTTCCTTTCCAACATGCCTTACCCCTTCCTCCCTTCAAGCCGACCAAAGCCAACTGGAGAGAAAATGTGCTTCAGTGTGCTTCTTAATTTCAGTGCTAATGAAAAAAGCCTTCTTTTACACAGGTTGGATATTATGTGCTCAACCTGCCCCAATAAAAGATGTTGACTAGAGTCTTAATTCAAGGGGGCAAGGGTTACTGTGCAAACTTAAAAACGATACCTCTCCACCTAGGTTTTGAATAATATCACAGGCACTAAGCCAATGCATTGGTTCCCAAATAAGCAGATACTGAAAACGAGACACAGAATGAAATACAAATGCTAGTTTACCTCTGTGCTAAAAGTGAGGTCATAACCCAGATCTTGCACGTTATTCTCCAACAGGAAAACCAGCCCCTGGTAGAAAGAGTAGTCTTCACTCTCCATGTCTGTGTACCTGCAAGCACCAATGAAACAAATATTTCAAGCTTCCATTATCCTTTTACATGATCAATTTTACTGGCATCGCTAACTGAAATAAGAATTTCTCTTCAACTTCAAAACTGACAGAAAAAACTATACTATGATCAGGTGTGAGAAGTTTCTTGTTGATTGAAACTACATGAAATACATATTCAAATTCTGACTTTTGATAACTTTTTTTTCATACAACTGGTACCAACCCCTGCAAACTGAGGTTTGTGACGAAAATTTGGTAAAGCTATGGGGAGTATTTTGGGGGATATTTTGGTAACGTCGTCCTCTTGTGCGCCACTCATACCGCCTTGAAATACCTTACAAATTTCATAAAAAGTTAAAAAAATTATAACAGGAAGCTGTTTTTCAATAGGAACTTGGTCCATTATAAGGTGCATCTCTGACAAAAAATTTGGTACAGCTGAGGTGCAGATCATTTGAGATATCGCCGTAACGTCGACAAGACGGACGACGCAGGGGACACTACTCTCCGGCACATTATGTACAGAGGGTAATAAAAAGTAAGCAGACAGGAGAGATAGACAGAGATATATGATGATAACAATACCCTGTTGCATATAGACCAACAGATAATAATGGACCCTAACTTTTGGAAACCACTTTCACACCCCACTTCAAATTCACATTCTTTTTTATTCATAAGGTAAATGAAAAACCAACCCCTTCGAACATCCATAATTTCAGCATCCCCTTAAGTTGGTATCTCAGAAAAAAAAAAAAAAGAGATAAAAAATCACAGACCATGAACCCCAAATGGTTTCTACTCACCTAACAAGCACACCCAGAATATGTTTGTAGAATGACCTGGTGAAGTAACATTCCAGTAGTTTGTTGTCATAAATGGCCTTTGCAATAATACGTCCAACAAATTTGAAGTAGCTGAGATGATTTGAGTTACAGTGGGAAGAGGGGTTGATGGTATACGTCACTCGGTCCCCTGGTGATGTTGCAAACAAGGCATACATGGGGTTGAAGATTTCACGTGAAATGATGAGATACCACTCCCGGAGAAGTCCACCTGCATCCTGACCTTCCTCGCCTGGGAAAACACAAAGAGGACACTAGCTTAGACACATCTCAAACAAATCATGACCCTGGTCAGCTGAGAATAACAACCTGACCTTCTTGCATCAGAGGGGTTCACATTACAACCAAGAAATCAACTATGTAATTCAAATACATGTATATTCTGACATTCCTTCTGTAGGTATTACGAGACTTACACTTATGAAGATTCTCATATATAATCAAATTCCATACATTGCATCGTCCTAATTTTGCTGGATTCTCCCTCTTTTTTTATTTTTTCAGAACATGTCAAAATTGTCCACTGCCTCATATCGGGCAAGTCAAACACTCTAAAGGGACATGTTTAGCAAACTGAACCCAATGCTGCCAGACAAACAAGCAGCACCATTGCCTTGTCAGCTAGGTTTATCTTGCACCGATCATTAACCAGTTTCATCACCACAAGAATGAAATGGTTTGCGTACAAAGTGCTGTAATCTCAATGGTTTGCACTGGCAAAAAATATTCATTGTACAAAGCAACTTTTTATCATAGTTCAAGCAAAACTGGTACACTGTCATTAGTTTGATATGGTGCTACATGTATCTCCATATCAAATTTAGTCTTCTTTACTTAACATGGGGCCTTGCACTTAAAAAATCTAGTCCACAACTCTATGTGTAGAGGGAAACCAATTTACACAGACGCATATAATATGCAGGATCATTATACAGACTGGAGAAATAAACCTTAATCATACTTCCTTCATGCAGTTTTTGCAATTTCCCACTCCAGCCTAACACCCTTACAAGTTGGCTTACCACTTCATTTATGCTCACATCCTGAAGTTCTTCAATAACTGCACATCACTGACTTACGCCATATTAATTAAACAGTCTTGTACAACAAAGTTTTTCTCCGTGAATTTAGTTCACATTGTATTTGAATGAATTACCTTCAAACACAATGTAGAACCTGTGTTTCCACTCATCTGGTGTTCGCCTGTGCAGCTCTCTGAAGGAATCCTCAAACACGTGCTCCCTCCTGACATGGACTGCTAGATCTTCTCGCCTCATACCCTCGTCCATGCGTTCCAGTTCCTGCCTGAAGTAGCGCCGCTTGACGTCAAAGTCCAGCACCCGTGTGTGGTCAACCAGAACAGAGAATGGACCATCGGCTAATGGAGTGGTTGACTGTCGCAGAATCTGGTTAAGTACTGTACGGTGCGTTTCTGCAAAAATAATGCAACAGCTTTCTGTTTACAAGGAATCTCTTTTCTGGTTCACAACTGATGTCTGTCACATGTAAAAAAAACCACACAGGTTTAAACAGCAGGTCCCCCAGGATTCCATGACCAATGGTCTCTCATTAGACAAAAGAATGAACACACCACAAAAAGACTGCAAAATGGATCTCCTGAACAGATGATGACTGTCCTCACTCTTACAGTACACTGTATCTCGCCGATGTGTTGTATCTCCCTGTCACACTACATCTCACTGACAACTCTTCAGGAAGCTTCTGTAACAATTTTTGGAGGTCTTAACCACAATATAAATAATAAAACTTGTTTGGCAAATTAAAGATAGACTTATGCACAAGTAAAAGTGTACTTAGTTTCTGTGCATCTTAAAATTTCCTGTTTGGCCCCTTTTTCATTCATTGCCATAAAATGTAAAATAAGCTCACTTGAAAAATGAGTGGATTGGGTGGTATTTTTTCACATTACAGCAGTGTTTTGCTTGTACTCACCAGCAAACTTCAGGAATTTTTGGGTATCTGGAGGCATACCACTTGTGACCACAGACGATACCGAGGCAACTGAGTTTTCTCGAGATAGTAAGCCTGGTCCCTGTTGCTCAGCATTAGATTGTGCTGGGGATAGTGGAGCCCCAACGTCGACGTTGAGATGCGACAGTTGGTCTTCTCGTCGTTGTACTGGTGTCTCTTTCGGCTTTCCTTCTTTCTCCCCTGAAATTGCATGTTATTAAATTTAATTCCGATATTCCTTTGTAAATAATGGTAGTAAACACATTCCTCATTTGCAAGTTCTAAAATTATTTTTCAACCTGTGTGTTTGATTTTATCCTTCCATTCACACAGTGAACTGAATTCCAAGAAATTGACAAATACCTCAAGAAACTTTAATTACCTATGCTTTGTTGCATACATACTACCAATGCAAATACATTATTTTTTCTTAGTATCCTGCAGTTAATCGTGTGTAGTAAGACTGTTGTGAACTAGTTCTAATTTAGAATATCCAACAACTGTTAACTCTCAGACATAGTATTTTCAACAAGATATTTCAGTCATATGCTTGTCAAAAAGTAGATCATCCTGGAGTTCCCATCTTCTGTGTTTCATACAGTCGTCTTGTACAAAGGGTGCACAACATTGCTCAGGTTTTCCCAAAAGCCTAAATAACATAAAGTTTTTGGGCTTTAACACAAACATTATGTTTTTGAGGCAGCAATCAAGGCTTTAAAATTGGTCTTCTCATTATGTCTAACGGGAGGCTACGGCTTTAATTTTACAATTTCCATTGTACTAGAAAAAATTCCACAATTTTCCTTTAGGATTTTCAGCAGAAAAAAACAAACAAACAAACAAACTGAAAGTTACATGGAGAATGCATGTTGTAATACAGACTAGCTCACTGAGCTACACATGCAAATTCAGGGATAAGAACACCTTTTGCCGAAAACTCTGAAATGGGCCAGAAAACTCTCAAATTTAAGTGTCTACCAACGAAAAGTACTGATATATTTACAACAAAAACAAAAACAAAAAAAAAAACCAACTCTGAAAATCAGCTGACAATTCATCCCATCCCTGCTAACTATATGCTAACTCATACAGCTCATGACATTTATTTCAACAATCAGTCTGGCAGCTTCACATTGCAAGACACATTGCCACCATAATATACCCATCCCAAAGTGTTTCTAGAATTCTTTTGCAAGACCCTTGACTATGATAACACTACCCTTAGCACTGCGAGCAGAAACAAAGGTACAACATGAAGAGTTAACCTTAATAGTTGTAAGAGACAGCTGTCAAGCTTATCAGATCGTTTGCAGTCAGGGAAAGAAACCAGACATCATAATTATTAATGTCAAAGAAGTTGGCGTACCAGCATGCACGAGAAAGAATGCCTCCACTGCTGGCTGGAGGACCAGCACAGCATGGTGGTCTGGTGTCTTGGCAAGCTCCGACAGGCAGTCCCCCAACATGTCCCACAGTTCCTCTAACATCAACTGCTCACTCAGCCCAGGTAGGCTGAACTTCTCCTCCTTCTTTTCTGCTTTGTTGTCAGCACTGCTGGTGCCTGGTAGTCCTGAAACAAACCACACAGATGGATTACCACGATACAACAGGAGCAGAATTTTGTCAAACTTTTATGATACACTGAACAGCAATGTAATTTTACATTTTTTTTTCCATGCAACTCCTTCATTTTGGGGATATTAACAACACCACCAACACCTTTTTTGCTTTTTTTAAAACACCATCAATGTCCAGATTTACACCTCATAACCCAAGGAAAAGTACATTTGGACATACATTCAGTGAAGCAAATTTGGACTTGCAACTCTAAAACAAGCTGCCATCAGAGATCACTATATCCCCTTCCCAAATAATACCATAGTGCACTTGCTTTACAAGATCTCCTTTCTATGATATTCAAATGGCCAGTTGCTGTATTTTCACAGAACAAGTCCATACAAATGTTTCAGTTACATGTGTAGGCATGGATAGATGCTAACATTTGTCCTTTCAACTATGTGAGTGTGGGGTAGTAATTTGGGTGTCAATTTGAATGGCTTCCGGAACTCTTTAGACTCTCATACTGTTTCGCATTCATCATTTTTGCTAATCTCATCAAGTTTTTCTGTAAATTAGTGGACAGTTCCTACTATTTCCAATAACCAAGACAAGTGTAGAAAGAAAAGTAAAAATTTGGCAGCCATTTTCTTTAATATCCTGCTTTCTTGAATCAGGTTGAAATAAAACGCTCTCAGACTTTTAGTACAGAATTCAATACTAGAACAGACTGATTTTCCAACGGAAAATCAAATGTCTCCCGGTGGAACACTTACATCTCTGAATAAGCTACAGGTGATAACAAATTACAAATGACCAAGTTTGCTTGAAAAATACAATCCTATTTTAGCTCTCATCTAGATACATTACTCTAGCAATTTTCATCAAGTTCTTCAAGACTTATTGCAGAGAAACCAATTTCACATAAATGACCCTGTGACCTTGAAAATGAGGTCAAGGTCACCCAAATACAATCCCAACCTTGGTCTTACCTTGATACACAATCCTACCCAGTTTCATCAAATTCCATCAAGTTCTTCATGACTTATCGCACGGAAACCAATTTCACATAAGTGAGCCTGTGACCTTGAGAATTCGCTCAAGGTAATCCAAATATAATCCCAACCTAGGTCTTGCCAAGATACATAATCCTACCAAGTTTCATCAAATTCCATCAAGTTCTTCAACACTTATCGCACGGAAACCAATTTCACATAAGTGACCCTGTGACCTTGAGAATTCGCTCAAGGTCACCCAAATACAATCCCAACCTTGGTCTTGCCTAGATACATAATCCTACCAAGTTTCATCAAATTCCATCAAGTTCTTCAACACTTATCGCACGGAAGCCAATTTCACATAAGTGAACCTGTGACCTTGAGAATTCGCTCAAGGTCATCCAAATATAATCCCAACCTAGGTCTTGCCAAGATACATAATCCTACCAAGTTTCATCAAATTCAATCAAGTTCTTCATGACTTATCGAACGGAAACCAATTTCACATAAGTGACCCTGTGACCTTGAGAATTCACTCAAGGTCACCCAAATACAATCCCAACCTTGGTCTTACCTTGATACATAATCCTACCAAGTTTCATCAAATTCCATCAAGTTCTTCAACACTTATCGCACGGAAACCAATTTCACATAAGTGACCCTGTGACCTTGAGAATTCGCTCAAGGTCATCCAAATACAATCCCAATCTAGGTCTTGCCAAGATACATAATCCTACCAAGTTTCATCAAATTTCATCCTGTTCTTCATGACTTATCGAACGGAAACCAATTTCACACAAGTGACCCTGTGACCTTGAAAATTAGGTCAAGGTCACCCAAATACAATCCCAAGCTAGGTCTTGCCTAGATACATAATCCTACCAAGTTTCATCAAATTCCATCAAGTTCTTCAACACTTATCGCACGGAAACCAATTTTACATAAGTGACCCTGTATCCAAATACAATCCCAACTCAGGTCTTGCCTAGATACATAATCCTACCAAGTTTCATCAAATTCCGTCAAGTCCTTCAAGACATATCGCACGGAAACCAAGTGTTGAAGAACCTGAACAACAAGAAGAAGAAGAAGAAAAAGAAGCGGAAGAAACGGGCACTAAACCAATATGTCCCCCGGTTTCCACCGGGAGACATAATTTGTAGAATCAATGAGCCAGAACACACGAGACCTACAGAATGGTCAAGCCAAACCATCAAATGCAGTTGTACAGCAGTTTTCAGCTAACATAAAACAATTTAGTCTGTTCTTATGTCAGAGAGGTTTGCCATTGCAACTTACCACCAAAAACAAACCTTTCCTCCGTGGCATGCTCTGCTTTAACCCTTTCCCCCCCTGAATTAAGACTGAGTCAACAGCTTTACTTGGCATGGGTTGGGCACCTAGTGCCCAACCCATGCCAAGGAAAGCTGTTGACCTGGGGCATGTGATCCTGACAAGTGCCATGTACATTTCTCAGTCAAATTGTTTTTCTTAACTGTTGAAATTTGTTGAAAACAATGAAGCGGACGACATTTGACCACCAGCCGGTTTTGGCTGGTTTGAGGGGGAAAGGGTTAAAACCTTTAGTCACAGAGTTGTGACCTGTGATAGCAGAATGTGACACAAGAATAATTCAGGCACAGCATAAATCACTAGCTCCCTTGTAGAAGTCCACCCTTCAGGACATTTTGTTGTGACCCTACCTGGTGCATCCACTTCCATGGGTGTCTCTTGACTCTGTGTTGTACTGGGTTGTGAACTGTTTGCTGTGCTGCTGGTGTTACTCCCTGCCTCACTGTTGCCTGCTCCGTCAGCCGCCTCGCTTTCTCGTCGGTCCTGTCTCTGATGCCTCTCCAGCTGCTCCCTCCTCCCCACCATCTCCATTATTGCCTCCGCCTCGGCCTCCAGGGCTGCCATGGCATCTGAAAAGTCGGACAGGTCCCGAGCTTCTGCAGAAGACCAAGCCTCTTGCATTTTGACATTTTGCTTTTTGCTTCTAAAACCTTGTCTCCTTCTTGTCATTTGAGATCATAATTTTCATTTCTTTCATCACAGGATGGAGGTTCAACAAGTCATTTAACTCATTCCATACTATGGTCACAGGCCTTGGTCAGTGGTTCTGGCACTGCCTGGCAAGTCATATTGCAGCTGCCCTTACGGCAGCTGCAGCATGACTTGCCAGGCAGTGCAAGAACCACTGACTTAAGACTACAGGCATGTTGGTACTTGAACAAAAGTTCTTTTCATGAAGAATTTAAATATGCAATTGTCGGGTAAATATACGAGAAAATCAGGGACTGGTATGGAATGAGTTAAATATCATGATCATAAGAAGACATGCATATTAGACTTGGCAAGGCCGAAATGTTGAACATGAACAGACAGAATGTGCAGCATCAGTTTCGCCTTTACGCAAGGCTTGTAAGCCACTGGTTTTAATGAGATATTCATGCATACATAATAATGCAACAGGCCTAGGTCTTCCACAGGTATGTACATACATGTACCATCATGTCTTGGAGGTGTCATGGCTATTTGGCATTGCATGCCATTATAACAAATAGCCACAATTCTATGCTGTGTGCTATTTAATGCAACATTACAGTTTTACATTGTAAACATATCAGACACAATTCTGAATAACACAGTGTGCAGCTTAAAGTAGTCCACGCACACTACTCCTCCTTAGCTCACAGTGTTATTTAAAAATTCATTTTAACTCATTAACTCTCCAGATGCTCCTGACAACAAAAGTTGCTCTCATTCTGGTCTTAGTTCTTAGGATGATTTCACAATGAAATTCCTTGTAAAATTTACAAGCCTTTTAATTCAGTACCACGATGCCTGCAGTTCTACAGAAACCAAGCATAGTCCAGGTGAACAGCTTTCATCAGTATGTTTTGGATGTACCCAAAGAATACTAAAAGAAAGCTATTAGGTTGGCCTCCAACCTGTCACTGCAAGGGTTGAATACTTTCTGTATGCATTGTCAAGTGTCCAAACAGTTTCTGTACAGGTTGTAAATAGCTACCGCTTTCTCTATATTTGTCGAGGTATTTTTCTGACATCCCATACTGTCATCATTTACATTTTTATCAAATGAACTACTTTTTTTCACCAACCACGTGTGAAAACAATTCGCATATCTGTTTACGCTGCAAAAGCATTTTAAAATAAACTAAGCTGCCATTTCTCTCCTTTCAAACCAACAAAAAAAAAAAATTCTCCTGCCTACTTTTCTATGTTAACAAACATATAATGAGAGTACAGAAAGGGGACACATTGTGTAAATAACAGTAGCAAACATCTTGTCTTTATGACAATTTCATGAAGTCTCTTCTGCATACAATTTTTTATGTGAAAGCTCCATGTTTTCACCCATCTATCTTATATGGGTATACCACAACTCTCGTGAGATAGTTTACTTCCACAGTGTTCTTGACAGGAAACAAACCCACTTCCTCATCAACATTTTTTTTCATTTTCAATCTTTGAACCCTGTCATCTCGTGCTTTTTACACAACCAGAAGAAGAAACTGATCAGTCTTCTTGACAACCAGTTGTGGCTAATTTAAACAATTTGTACATTATATGCCTGACACAACAGAACATTACAAGGACTGTTCACCATACAGTTACTGGCTTCTGTTATTCAGTTCCTGGTGAGCCTTCTTCAAAGTGAAATGCCTCATGTTATTCTCTCTCTTTTTTGAAAAGTTTTACAGCTCCCTAGCCATCAGACACTTTCCTGGTATTCACATCCTTTCAAACCAGGAAACAACTGTTTTCACATTGTAAACGCAGCAAACTTACCTGGTCTACGAGCCTTCTTCGCAGCTAATCTGGCTGCCTCCCTCAACTGAATGATCACTTTTAGAATGCGTAACAAAAACTGTTGACTTGAAGTTTTGCTGGTGAGCAGAGTCATGGATGGGAGCTGGAGTTCTCGTCCACTGTGTTTGACTTTGCTGGGTGCATGCACAACCAGGCTTGACCCAACATTGAACCTGCAAGTACAGGACCTGGTGAGCACTCGTGGCATCACTATTGTCAACTGTTATTAACACACTGATACGCAAACTATACAGTGAAGGCTGTATGCTGCAGTACCAGACACTTTCTGGAAATTTTCATTATGAAAAAAAAAAAATTGCATGCTGATACATCAGCTGTTGGTTCCCCATCACCAGTGATAGTTCACATGTAAGTTGTACCGATCACCAATGATAGTTCACATATAAGTTGTACCCATCAGCAATGACTGTTCACCCAAGTTTTACCTGTCAGCACTAACAGTTCATAAGTCATTCCAATCACCAATGGCAGCTCATGCAAGTCATACTTGTTACCAATGACAGTTCACACACACCATACTTGTCAGCAATTAAAGTGCATACAAGCTGTACCTGTCAGTAATGATAGTTCACATCAGAAACTCCACACCTGTCAGCAATTATAGTTCACACAAATCTCCCCTGTCAGCAATGACCGTTGAAGTTTTACCAATCACGAGTAAGTTTACACAGTTGTACCTGTCAGCAATGATAGTTCACACACATCTCACCTGTCAGCAATGATGCCCTTTGGTTGGTTTGCCAGAGTATTTTCCTCCCCCTCTTCCTGCTCCATGCTGGCCTTTAGCTTTGTGTTGAGGTCACGTAGCTCTGTCAACAGCAGCCTGATACAGCAATGGAACACAAGACAGTTGTTTAAACAGTAATGGAATGCACCATTCATTAGTTCTGAACACAAATGACCAGCCTCTCCTCAGAGACCACTTTGTGCAGTCCCTTATCCTATTCTGCTCAAGTGAATTTATTAGTCACACAAGACCTGCTGTTTACATTTCAATAACTTTTTTTTTGCAGCAGTGAGGTTTAAACTTAAAATCGATATTGGTGCTTACTGTATGTAGTCACTGCTGTCAAGTTACATTCTCTCTCTCTCTCTCTCTCTCCTCTCTCTCTCTCTCTCTCATCTCTCTCTCTCTCTCTCTCTCTCTCTCTCTCTCTCTCTCTCTCTCTCTCTCTCTCTCTCTCTCTCTCCTCTCTCTCTCTCTCTCTCTCTCTCTCTCTCTCTCTCTCTCTCTCTCTCTCTCTCTCTCTCTCTCTCTCGAGAAAATAGAAACCATTTCTTCGGTGGATTTACATAAGTGACAGTTCTCTGGAATGTGACCACTTTTATTTGTTGAGACAGTGGCCATTTACAACAGGTTCTACTGTACTTTGACTCTATGACTCTATAGGTCCACTAAACTGTGGAACACCTATGACCTGTAAGCAATTAACATGGAATTTGTTTTCACTGAAAATTACCACAAATGGTCCATCATCCCACGTCATCCATTCCTCCTTATTTTTAAAATCTAGAATAAAACAGATTATTCAGTACACTGTGTACATGTACTAGAATCTTATACAACTACAGAAAATGAACCCTCAGACTAAATGTCTGTATCAACAGCATAACTCTGCCATATGCTTGTCTAACATTAAATCATCACAGAGTTCAAATTCAATTTTTTTTTTTTTTTTTTAAATAATCCAAATTTATGTGACAAATCTGAGAAATTAATAATAGTTTCATGTTTGTTAGGAATACTTAACCTATCCACTCCATTTGGTATATGACCTCTACAAACTCCACCAGTATGCCATTATGTCACTAAATGCAACTTGCTTTAGGGCATCCCAAATATAGGCAATGGCTCTGACCTCATGAGCTCTAATCTGGTGCAAATGAGCTCTGGGGTCTTGTCTTAGTTCTGCTAATTTTGCCAATTTGTCCTAGAGACCCAGCTAGACAGTATGCACACAGATTTCTACAGAACCCACCCAAAACTGAAGTCTTTTTCTTTAGGGGTAGAAATAAGGCGCATCTACCTTTCCTGATGGGATTTGTTCTTTTTAAATACAACGTAAGCACTCTAACTGGGCAAAGAGATCTGTCAGGATGCTGTTGATTCAAATAAACAGACATAGCCTTGACAGAAAGGCCCACAAAGGCGGTGATTGGCCAATCAGGAGGATGTGTATTGCTCAGGAACAATGGGTTAGGTTTCAAAAATATTTTTGAATGGTCTTTTCATCAACATTATTTAGAATGTTATTTTCTTTTTTCTTTTTTTTTTTTGGCCCTATCTAGTACACATGGCCTGTCAATCAAACAAACCTGTCATAATTGTGACAGTGGGCATAACAATTTAATTCAGCTCTACCACCCAGTTGACTGGAAGGGTAGAGCTGGACCATGTCAAAAAGCACAAACTATTAAGGGAAAAATATGCTGCCTGTGGAACAGTATACAGTTTATTTCATCATTTTTACATTCTTCATAAAAATTTGCATGGACAAATGCTCTCACCTGATATGACTACAGACTGTAAGACCCAGCTCCCTGGCGCCACCTAGGAGCAGCTTTAGCACTGTTTCCCGGGTGGGATTGTTGGCTCTGGACAACTGAAGCAGTAAACTGGTCGCATCCTCCACCCTTCTTCCGAACATGACTTGGAAGTCAAGACCTGACAAAAAAATCCATACACATCTTCAATCAAACAAGACCTGATAAAAAGATTCATACATGTATTCAATCAAATAATGCAAAGTAGGACTCCAGAGAATTCTACAGCAATACACACATGCACATACACATCAACAAATGAATAAAAACAAAAACTACCTTACAGAAATCACCACCAAAATTTTTTTGTGAAATTTTTGAGAGAACAAACAACCTATCACTACTGCTTTCCAGTTGTACATAGCAACGATCAGATCAACAATCACAAAATTATCCACATAAACCTGCATAACTCTTGTGCACAACAGGTCAGAAAGCACTCATAATGAGCAGGTGACATACAAGACTGGACATAGCTTCAAATCCCCTCAAAAACACCAACATTTCAGCGACATAAGCTGCACTTGTTTAATTTTTTTTGCTATGAAGAGGAAACTGTTAACTCATAAGTCCAAGGCTTCTAGCCAGCAGAAAAAGTCCATCACAGGAATGAATTCACCAATAGTTTCTTTGGAAAAGTTTTGGGGAATAAAACAATAGTGGAAACAAACAAGTAAGTCTGGAAACCTATTTGATGCCGAGGCCACAGCAGACCAGAGATACTTGTTACAATGAAACCTCATTACAATGACACCCAAACATCCCAATACATTCACATAATGTCGCAAAGTTTGAAGGGACTTAGCCACATCCCTTTATTATTGGACTCCTTCATCTGACATATTCATAAATAAATCTGGCATGCACTGCAAGGAACAGATGGTGTCATTATAACAAGGGTTACTGTACCTCTACAGCCAGCTGTAACTGGTTCTCCAGAACTGGTGTCTCCTCCTCTGGTTCTGGTTTTTCCTCTGAAGTCTCTTCTTTGGCTTTCTCCTTGGCTTCTTCTTTCTTGCCTCCAACTGGGGTGGACGTTAACTGCTCCTCTGTAGAATATAAGATGTGGAATCAGCCAGGTGCTACTGTAGGCTCATCTTGAGTGATAAAATGTATATAACATATACAACAGGGCCAGAATTTCACAAAATTTTGCAAGGATCTATTTTGATTTTTGTCAATTAGTTTTCTTTTCATAGAAAGACGAGTTTTGGAGAATCTTTACGAGAATGGATTCTCGGATTCTCGCCGAATTCTGGCCCTGTAGAAGATGGTGTCATTCAACATAACACAGTTAAGCAGTAAAAGTTATTTGTAATCTTGTAAGGAAACACAGACAAGGGCCTGACAGCTTCCGAAGTTAGGAATACTATGTAAAGCAGTAGTAATAGTACGACCGGTTTCACCTCCAGTGGGGCTCATCAGGTACTGGTCATGACAGTTGAGACTTGCGTTTTTATACTCGGGTATAACTTTTGACGTTGCTAACGAAAAGTGAGCAACGTCACATGCAGGGAGAAAGTTTCTCTGCGTGGAAGAAAAAACGGTCCACCCGTCGAGTGACGTGGTGAGAGAAGCTACATCTCTGTTGGTACATGCTTCCATGATGATGAGTCTGTGACGTCACAGGCCAAAGCTAGGTTGGTCTACCAGCTAATTCCAGTAGTCATATGTACCCACATAATATTTGAAATCTTGGTGCCCTTAACACACAGGGTCCAGTCTTCAAAATGACATTGCTAGAGATACTGAAAGCCACACTATTATATAGTATGCAACAAAATCCCTTCAAAGCATTCCATCTAAAGGAAGTACATGTAACAATGTTTCAACTGATAATGCTTTTTTTTTTTTTTCTCACACACCTGGAATCTGTGACACATCCATACGTTCACTGCCAGCCTCGAGGCTCTGGTCCTGTGGCTGTCTGTCACTGGGTGCTGCTGGCTGACTGTCTGCTGCAGCTGGTACAACAGGTATCGCCGCCTGCAGCTGAGTGGAGGAACCAGAAGTTGTGGAAGCAGTGGTGGTGGTTGTGGTTGTACTCCTGCTTGTTGGTGGTAAAGCTGAAAGAAATTTTTGATTCTGTGTTAAAATACATTTTTAATTTTTTTTTTATTTCAGAGCTCATTTTCCTATGGTTTCTCTGCTTGGTAGACATATTCTATGGATTTACCTATGGGAAGATGCACAATTATCAGTTTACCATGCAGAAACACAGCCAGAAGCTCCTTCAGTAGGGCTTCAGTGGAATTCTCAATTTCCACTAATTATTCCTCTTTATACACTCAATGACCTCAGAAGTGTACCAACAGTAACCTCAATTCTTTGAGTTCACTGCAATTCAAATATTGATTTGGATTCAACTTTGCATTGACAACCACTGTCACAACAAGTCTGGAGCTCTGTGTTACGTAATCACAAGCCCATAGCAACAGAAAAGTTATACTGTGGTATATAAACAGACATTACGTCATTTTCCCCTCAGTCTCTGATGAGTTTCAGTCGAAACGAAACCGGTGGGACCCTACTCCACTAGCCGTTGCGACCTTCACCCGGTATTTTTAGCTCACTGTGTTAAAATACAAATATTATAGTTTAAATTACAAACTTTTTTATCCACTACCTCTGTGATCCTGCAAACTCAAGCTTTCTTCCTGCCAATCAGTCAAAGCCAATAAGCCAGTCTTGAGAACCAGGCCTAACAAGCTACGAAACATTACCAACAAGCCTTTCCTTTGAAAACTAGGTCACCCAGTGCTGAATTTGCATGTACCTATTCAGCAATAAGGATGAAGCCCTGACAAATGTATAGGACACAGGGAAACCAGTCTAGGCCATTTAAATAGGCCACCAGGTTATGTGACTTTTATCATGCTCATGTGTAACATCTCAACAATAAATTAAAAGCAACACCTCAACAATAAGTTGAAAGCAACATCTTCACAATAAATTGAGAGCAACACAAGTGACCCAACACTCATCCAAGCTCGACAGGCAAATTTACACTTTTTCTCCATTATGCCAAACTTGATAGGTGTATTTTGTCATATTTATCTGTTTATAAACTCTGGTTAATCTCAACTACTGTCCATAAAATCTTGCTCAGTTTTGACACCACAGTTTGTCGAGCTTCCCTGCTCTCTGCATCACATCATGACATGCTACCTTTCAACATCAACAGGATCACACTTAGCAGTTTATGTTCGAAGACATCACACATATATATCAGCTGATCAGAACTGACATTTATTTTCAGCAACCAGGAATGGCACAAAATCTCCCTCAGCCATGTGACACTGAATGTTAAGTCTGCCAATGTTAAGTCTGCCACAGTACTAAAAATGAATGAGCCCTGACAGAAATGGATCAAGTACACATAGAGTTCAATGACAGTACAATGGTTCCTTTGGGAATACAGTAGACTCTGCTGTTTAAGACTACCTTACTGCCCACATCAATATGGTCTTATATTGCAAGTGTTCTTAAAATACAAATTAAGTTCCTATGAATGTCACATGAAGCCAGTTTTAAAAAGATACATGGTCTCTTGTAAGAGGTGGTCTGTAGAACAGGTGCCACGGTGTCTGTACTTTGTTCAGTACTTTTCATGTTATTTTCCTCCTTCACTAAATAGATCACCTATCTTGGCAGGTTTCAATGCATTGAGCACTGTACCATTATGTATTCCAGGATATAAATACGTTACATTGTGTGAACCACCCCACAAAATTTTGAGCATTTTTATCTCAATACAGTATTCTAGATTCATTTTTGATACAGAGAATGAGGATTTCTTTTCCAAGGACCCCTGGTATGTTGTAATTATTGGTACATACGTCCACACGGAACAGATGCAGGGACTTTGCAAGGTGTCCTGATGGAAGTTTTTTCTATCATGACTCTCATGACTCTCTTTAATCTTGATTCAACAGTATAAATCTGCCATATGTTTGTCTTCCATCATCATGGTGTACTACAGCATGACTTGAAACATTCTTTCTGTTCTTAGTGCCAAGCCCTCCATCTTAATGTGAATTTTTTTTCAAAACTTTTAGGATAAACCATCTGAATAAAATGCAAATTGACCCAATTCTAACATGCCTCACTGTTCAATCATGTCCTTTTGTGCCATTCTTTATGGCTCAGATGAGAAAAGCTTGCAACTGTAATCCCCATTGTTTGAAAGTTGTCCAACATAAAACTCTCTAGTAAATACACTAACCCTCTCATTCTAGTAAATACACTAACCCTACGTAACCTCTCTGCCCCACAATTTTTATGCAATCTTAACAAAGTACATGTTTGTTGCATCACAGGCACACCTTTTTAACAAAATTCAAAGGGCCAACTTGTCACATTGCCAATATAAATTTTTCAACATATGGCTAAAGGCATGCTCCAAACCCAGTTTCCCCCCCCCCCCCTTTTTTTTTTTCCTGATGGAAACAGCTGCAGCAGATCATCACCAGGCATATTCACATATTACCATACTTCTTATTTACTTATTTACTTTTTATTATTTATTGAACATCAATCAGCAGATAAATCCACTGAAATTTAATGTTTAGACAACATGAAGATATGTAAAATACAAAACTCAAAATGCCACTGATCAGGAAGAGCAATATAGATATGGCCACATATGCACATTAGCTACCCCCCCCCCCCCCCCCCCCCCCTTGATTGAACACAAGGCGCGGTTTACTATACTGTATGTAGATATTGCGGAATCTGGACTTTTTCC
The DNA here is from genome assembly GCA_964020975.1 of Hermodice carunculata. Classification (NCBI taxonomy): domain Eukaryota; kingdom Metazoa; phylum Annelida; class Polychaeta; order Eunicida; family Amphinomidae; genus Hermodice; species Hermodice carunculata. Next base: position 64,696,203 of record OZ026622.1, on the reverse strand, counting down.
AGTCCTCAGAAAAACCCAATCTGGTCATGTATCCTACATTTGACCTCACCCTCTGGTTCAGTGCTTTTCACAAAAAGGACCACCTGCAGAGAATGATCTAACTTTTAAGACTCTCCTTGGAAGACAGGTCTCACAAGTTTTGTATAGAGTAAATTGCTTTATTTTCGCATGAATAAATTTTCACAGTTTTTGTATTTTTGAGATTTCACTGTTTTGGACATAATTCCTACTCAAGCAATCTTAACCTTTAAAGTGCTAATCACCGCTATAGTCTTTTTCTCATTCCCCGTTAAACATATAACGGTTAAGATTCAAATTCCTCATAAAGATACCTTTCATTCAAATACCACGAAGTCTGGACTAAAGCAAAAAGTAGTCTTAGTCAACAGCTTTCTTCAGGGCACTTTGCGCGCATTGCGCGCAAAGCTGTTGACTCAGTCTTAAATTAGCGCTTTAAGGGTTAAAATACTATTTCACTATGTTTTTATTTTCACGTTTTTTGTGCCATCAGTGAAATAAGTGAAAAATGAGGGGATAGCGCAAATATAAGTACAGAGAAATTAAAGCAATTTACACTATTCCATTGTTAAATTTACCTGTGGCGATCACTTTGGGCAGCAGAAGGGGTGATCTTAAGTGGCTGGTTAATGTATTCCTATTTTATTCAAAATACTTACCAGTCCATGCAGCTTGTTTTAAATTCAAACTTTCTCTTTAAGGTATTACATCAACACAGTTGATAATGAACCACTTACCTGCCACAGCAGAGGCTGCTGGGGTAAGGATGCCAGTAGTTCCAGCTGCCGAGGCAGCATTCTGTGTTATGTCTGGTAGTCCCACCGAGACTAACCCCAAAAGTCTCAACAGTCGGTCTGTAAGTAACTGGCTCCTTCGCACCACCGGGTGGGCCAACATGGACATAAGCTGACCCAGAGCTGAGCTCTCAAAGTCTCTGATCACAGCCTCTGCATCTGTATTTGTACTGTTATGCAATCTTTGGAAGGTTTTACCTTTCTTGCCACTACTAACATTGTCTAACTTCACTAGCAGCTCCCAGAAGTCTGTATCTGCCAGCCTAGCACCCGTGTCTTTAGATTCGTTAGACTTCCCAGAGTCCTGCCGCTCTACTTTGCCACTTACTTTGGCTGGACTGGCTTGGCTAGAAACTGACTTGGAGTCTGTTTCTCGAGATTTTTCTTTGTCCGTTTCACATTTTGTCTCCTTGGCCTTGTTGGAAGGCAGAAACTGACTGGGAAAGCTCTTGGCGAGTGATATTAGCGTATCCAGTACATGCCTACACACTATGGGTGAGGCTTGTGGGTGGATAGTAACATAAGCACTTCCAGTGGAGGCATGCTTTTTGCCATGACTTCGCTGTATCTGGAAGACATTAGCTCTGCAGCCTAGAGCAGCATCTAAACTTATGGAAAGCCACGAGGGTCCAGTGCTGCCCCTCACTTCTGCCACAGTCCTGTATTGCTGTGTATTGCTACCAGTGCCCCCACTACTCAATTCTAACTGTTGTGTTGATGAAGTTTTCCGTTTCACTTTTTCACTAGATTTCCCATATTTGCTTTCTTCTGAGTCCACTTTGCAATCACTTGTCCTTGATAATATACCTAATAGGGCTCTGATCACCCAAGTCCTTGTCTGAGCATGATAGCACAAATTTCGTAAGACTCTATGAAGTCGACTTGTATTGAGTTTTGGTTCATCCACAAACAGCAAGACCAGGAGACATGTTAATGCCTCATGGTCTAACAAGTGACGCCCGCGCACTCGAACTGTGTTTGCATTGGAAGTTCCTTGCCCTGGCCGCTGAGTGTTCCATCCCCAGGGGGAGCCACTACCTCTGGACGATGCTCTGATTGCATATCTGGTTCCAAGTCTGCCGGCCAACCCTAGAAATGATCAAGAGAGCTCCATGAATAGCCAGAACACTCATCTCAATTGATGCTCCCAAACTTTGATATGTACGCATCCATCACACAACCACAGACTCTAATGATACCTTCATACCCAAATACACTAGATAGTTAAACTGGTCTGTGTTTTTTGCCTGTGTAATGTAACTGGGCTATATATGCAAGTCACGCAACATTCTGTGATGGAACTGTAAGGTTAGGAAAAAGTCCTACAAGTTGGAGGGGAACTACCTACAAAGTCTCCAGTTTTGTTTTTTCTGAACCAAATTCCACCCCAACCCCCAACCCCACCCTCTCCCCCTTCTAAGTGCTTTTTCTGGCACTACTTTTTTTTTTCTTTGGGTGGGGGGGGGGGGGGGGTCCTGAATACTGAAATAGGATCACTTCAGCTCAACTATGTTTACTTGCAATTTGGAAGCCTTTTTTGTGACTTGCAGTATATGTACTTGTTTTTTTTAAAAACAGGTATTTTTCAGAAATGTGCCTGCAAAACTAAAATGTCCTGAAGAAGGTTTGCTAGGTCTCCAAATTCCATCCTCCACCCCTTTTCTACTAATTGCTGTACAGATCCAGGCAATTTCCTGTTAGTATAGTGAGGGGCTTAAAAATACTTTTATTGCATTTCAAGAAAGAAAAGGAATCTTTTCTTAAAAAGGTATATATATGACCATGTAGTATACTGATCAATCTCAATTTGAAATAGAAAGCAAATCCTACTGAGTCAGTAAGTCATGTTGTGTGCAGTTTTGTCTATGTCTGAACTTGTACTCTTGATTAGTAGACCATTTCAAACGAACAGAACATTTCAACACATAACCAATATTAAACCTCCACAAGTCCTCCAAAATAATACCACTAAAAAAATAACAACACAAAAACCGGTTACCCGAATGCCGCAAAATAGCCGAGAGGGATCCAGCACCTGCATTGGCAAAAAGACGCTCCTGCATCAAACGACGATGTCGTTCTTCCAACTCTCGCCTCAGCGCCTGTGCCTCTTGTGCCAAGTCTGGTGGCAACACGGCCACCATGCTGTCGTCCATGTCAGCCAGAACCTGCTGGCGAAGGGAGGTAGGGAGGGATGCGATGAATCCCGCCGGATCCACAGGCGTATCTGGGTTCGCAGCACCCTGAGTAGCAGCCAGTCTTGCCTGCTCTGCTCGCTGTTGGGCCAGAACCTGCAAATACACAGCACATATTTAAGTGTTATGTTTCTCCACCCTAGCGGCATGTCAGACTGCTGCTCTGTATGTAATAGTGTGCAGTATATCAATGCCAGCTTGCACCACAGACAAACAGCAGCAAAGAAACATGCAGTAAGATAAACAATACACTGTACCCTTAGCTTGTACATGTGTTTACATTAAGGAATCAAATATCTGGTCATTAACTTTTACACAGAAACTTTTGTGTATTCTTTGTTTGATTCAGTAATAAAATGGGCCATAATTCTACTCGACTCTACTTTTTCACAAGTGAAGCACACACCTACGAGCAGAATCGCCATCAAAATAAGTGTTTCACATCCGAGAAGCTCGGTTTTGTGTTCACCCTTTCCCTTTTAGACTGCCCAAAACTTGCTGGAGGTCAAAGGTCATCTCCTTTAATGTTTTGACTAATTTCAACAGTAATGAAAAACTATGAAGGAGAATTGTAGATGAGACCTACGAAGACAACATGCTCCTGGTCAACATCTTTCCTTGATGTGGGTTGGACACTTAACCATGCCATGATGGAAAGTTGCAGACAGTCTTAATGCAAGAAAACAAGAGGCCCATGGGACTAATGCTCTGCTAACCACCATCATAGAACTAGAGGGCTGCGTGAGCATCCCATGCTCAGCTGACCTTTAGAAGCTTGTCCCACAAAATCAAGGCTGCAACTAAATAGACGTGTTGAGGTTTAGCCGAGTACATATGACATTTCAAAGTGTTTCTAAGACAGACGACTGAGCCTCCTACAGTGCACCCTGACTAGCAAGTCAGCTGACCTAAAAATTGCAGCGCCACCTGGTGAACACATTTAGAACTAAGAGACCATTGCAGTGTTCCTATGTGATATCAAAGCAATTGGGTGAATGATCTTAGAGAAGATTTTTGAAGATTTGCAACAACAAAAATCATAAGAAATTCCAAAATCACTGAAGCGTGACCATAAGAACACACTTGGTAGAGACCCACCCAAGGTACATTGCTACCAAGTTTGAAGTCAATCCGGATGACAGTCTCGGAGAAGCAGTCGAAAGTGTGAATATGCATAAGAATGCCCACTGAGCTACATAGTAATCAATAGGAAAGGTGCATTTACTGATATGTACCAGAATTGAAAAAATTGTTAAAAATAAAAAATCGATAGCATTACTACATAGTGAACAAGTTTGTTTGAACCTTTCACAAGGAACATATCTACTAAGTTTCAGCTTAATCTGAGAGACAATTCTGGAGAAGTGGAAAAAAGTGAAAACACACAAACAAGAGGATCATGATGATCCTGTGCTCAACTGACATGCATCTGCTTATTTTAACAAAATTACCCAAAAATTTATGCAAAAACCAATGCAGTGTGACCATTTGAATAACATATGTAGAGACCTATTAAAGGTACATTTCTATAAAGTGTGAGGAGTGTCCCTGTGCGATATCAAAGCAATTGGGTGAGTGGTTTCAGAGAAGATTTTTTAAGATTTGCCTAAAAAAAAAAATATAAAAAAATCCAAAAATCAATAGAACATGACCATTTGAAGAAACTTAATAGAGACCCATTCAAGGCACATCCCCACCAAATTTGAATTTTATCTGGCCAAAATTATCTAAGTTATAATCATTACAAGAAATTCCCATGTTAAACTTTCCTATTAAAACTTTTTTAAAGATTTTTGAAAAAAATCGTAAAAAATCCAAAAATCACTAGAGCATGACCATTTGAATAAACTTAGTAGAGACCCACCCAAGTTATCTTGCCACTACATTTGAAGTGAATCTGACGGAAAGTTTCTTCAGATAAGTCGAAAGTGTCAATTACCATTAGAATGCCCATTGACTGGCATAGTAAGCAACAGAAATGGTGCATTTATCGTTAAGTACCCGAATTGAAAAAAAAATCATTAAAAATTAGAATCCGCAGATACAAAGTAACACATTAAAAATTTTATAAAAAGGTAAAAAATAAACAGAAGACGGTGGTTTTACATAAGAACCTGGTCCATCATAAGATACATCTCTGACAAAAATTTGGTAAAGCTGCAGTCAATATTTTTTGAGATATTGCGGTAACATTGTGGGGGAGGGAGGGACGACACAGGGGACAACAATAACCTCCGGCACTTCATGTGCCGAGGGTAAAAAAGGTTTAAATTTCTGATCAATGAGCAAATGTGGTTAAAATTCTATCCCCTTTCTTTCCAATTTCTCAGCATTTCCTACCTCCTCTTGTATTGATGGAGGCAAAGCAGCCAGGAATTCTGGGTTGACCTCAGTCACCCCTAGTGTCTCAGCCTGCTGTGATTGTTGCTGCGCCCTCTGTTGGATGCGTTGTAACCGAAGCTGCTCAGCAATCACCTCTTGTCGGATGTTGTCTGGGAGAGCTGCCAAGAAAGATGGATCTACTCCTTCTGGCAGAACAATATCTGAAAGCACACGCGAGCCTACTTTTGAAATGAACTGTATCTCAAATTGTCTATCAAACCATTTTTTTTTCTGTCGTGAAGGAACTTTTGTGGTTTTCATAAATTAAACAGAAACAATAAAGTACAATGGAGGTCACAATAACCAGATTTAGTTCAGTCCATACATTTACAGATGTAAATATACTTTTTTTAAAGGGGGGGGGGGGGGTATCAATGAATTCTGTACACCAAACAACTAAAAAATGTTTTCTGTGCTTTAGATCATGTTAACTAAGTCAATGGCATATGACATAATTCCCCAGTTTTCCTACACCAGACTTTCCACCTCCAGTTGCACCAGCATTCAAAAATACAAAAGCTGAAATAACAAGTTGTTCCACCTGAACGCACAGGATGAAGTATTTTCTACGGCATATCATGCACAGAATGGTGCACTTACCTCCAAACATAGGAGGTGGGCCGCTGGGTGCCCTGCTTGGAATGCTGCCTGCTACAGTCGTCGACGGCTGCACTGACGTCCTGCAAAATGTTACAAGTTATTCCAAAAGTGTTTTAATATGCTTAAAGGGACTTCTAGTCCATTGTTTATGTCATTCAGCTTATTCCATTCTGGCAATGGAAATTCATCTGAGATTAAAAATCAATATGCAAATTGTACTTTATCTGATGTATTTTCTGTGACACACAAAACGATCTCAATTGGATTTTTGAATGGAGGCCCCAGTTTCACCGACACAAATCACTGCAGTAGCACAGTGGGAAATTTGGACATGTTTTCAGCTGGTATTCATGCATGTGCCATAAATCTCCACCTCATGGAATACCTTCACGATAAATTTACGCAAAAGCGACCCAACTGTTTGCAAAATTAACATGTGACAGACAGACCTACACAGACATAAAAATTCTCTCCCTCCAAAGATTACTGAGGGCCACAGAGCCAGCAATGTGGATGATCTTACCCTGCCTGTGAGAAGAGCGATGCAGCAATGGTGGCTGCAGTCTGGTCTGTGCAGGGCGTTCCACTCCCCGAAGTACTTGGTGCCTCAGAGCTGCTCCCTGCATCAAAGAAATACAAATCTACAATACATATTCAGCTTCACTTGCACAAACTTGTAAGCCCATAGGTTTTCTGAACTTTATGAAAGAGCAAATGTCGATGAGCTACATTAATTGGAATCCAAGTGGAACAAGTGACTTTCCTGTCAAATACATGACGTAATATCCCTGCTTTCATCGAAACATACAAGATGATCCACAAGACAGAATATATCCTCTTAACAAATTTTGCCTCTTTGAAGTGATGAATTAGTTTATGATAGGTACCTGAACCAGATGTAGAATTGATTGTTACAGCATCTGAGCTGGTGATATAGGAGGGCTCTTCTGGAGTAATAACCCCTTCTGTTGGTGGGGGTGGCATGCTTTGATCCAGTGCTTGTGAGGGCACAGGCAATGCTAGTTGGGGCTCAGGCAATGGGCCTCCACCCTCTGAGATTGAACTCTGACCTGGTGGCTGCCCTGTAGTAGGTACCGTCGTAGGTGGCACTGGGATACTCTGAATGTCACTAGGGGGTGCTATGGTGCTCTGGGCCAAGGAGATCAGGCTCTGCCCTGCAAGCATGCTGCTGGCTTGCAGGGCAGAACTGGTATCCATGGGTGTGCTTGTAGACTGGCTTGCTCCAGACGAAAACTGGAAGTATGGAGTTGGCATTGGCGTCCCCAGTCCTTCTGGTCCTCGGTATGGACTGAATCACAGAACGTAACTTTTACTGACAGGCTTTGCTTAATTTCATGGAATATAATTTCTCACACTTCTCGCGGAATTATTTGTCCCCCCCCCCCCCCCCCCGATTTATTCACACTCACACAACTGAACATAAAAAATAAATTTGATTTGTATGTTCCTGTTACTTGACCCTTTCCTGCTTAAAACAAGATTGAGTCAACAACTTTCATTTCCATAGTTTGGGCACAATACCTCCACATTGTGTACCACAGAAAGCTGTTGATCCGAAGCATGCAATCCTGATTGGTCTTCTCTACATTTCTGGATCAAAACTTGTTTTTCTATCAACACAAAATCGGAGTGACGTAGCCTCATGATCCAATTGGTCAGCTTGGTCTGACAAACTTTTCCATTAAAAAAAAATGAAAATAATGACAATTAAACTTGCCTAAATGAAAAACATAAAGCTAGACAGAGCTGGTGAACATTTCATTTAACATGCTAGTAAGCAAGCTTAGCTTTCAGCAGGCTACTCACCTTCTCGCCAGGGCTGCCAAGGGTGCGGAGGGGGTGACCAGGGGTAGAGGTTGGGCAGGGGTGTTTGCTACTGGTGGACCTGCTGTCATCAAACTCAATGCTGGAAAAAAAGAAAAAAGTTTTTGCCTTTTTTTTTCATTTATAGATGTTACAGTGAAAGTTATGGTTGCAGTGGGAGTGGGGGTGGAAAGGAGGCTTCATACAAATGACACAACATCATTATGCAATGTTGAACTGGCACCTGATCGACTGTACAAGGCAGAAAACTGCACCCTGAAACACCAAAATATCATCATTCCTTTGAGCATCTCTCACCCACCTTCCACCCAAATTTTTAAAACATCATTAAAAATTTCTAAAATGACCAGGAAATGAGGGTTTAAGCTGAGTCTGGTCCATCACAAAGTGCATCTGTGACACAAATTGAAATACAGGGTGGGGGGAGGGAGGGAGGGAGGGAGGGAGAGAGAGAGATCTGATGAATTGTAGTTTTACACAGGCTGCTGGTAAAGTGCATTCATATTACTAATTTCATGAACCTGGGATTGACTGCTCTTGAGATATGGTGGTAACATCACCTCGGATGTCACTACTCACAACTCCTTATCCAGTTTTTAAAATTCACAAATGGATATAAAAATTATTAGGATACATTGCTGTAAATAGGATTCTTTTGATAAAAAATATTTGAAAAATAACCAAGAAAAGAGCATGAGCATATGAAAAACTTGGTAGAGACCTACCCAAGGTACATCCCCACCAAGTTTGAAGAGGATCCAGCCACCGGTTTTGAGAAGAGAGAAAAAAAAAATCTCAACCGACAACCATAATATAAGTGAATCTCGTTTGTCAATCAGCTGAGCTTAAGAATAATAAGTTGACCTTGCATAGGTTTCTGGTCAACATTAAGGTACATCTGTGATAAAAATTTGGTGGAAAATGTGGTCAGTTTTTCTTGAGATATTGCAGTATCCTCCTCTTGGCCACAACTCTCCCAGCCTCCAAAAACTAATCATCATCAGGATGGCCAAATATCTAGTATTCAGCCTGTGTCAATGTACACACAGAGTACCATACAAGCATAAAATTTCTCAGTGAAGATTGGCACATTTCTATTTATTTAAATCTCTACCCTTTTTTTTTTTTTTTTTTTTTTTTTATGGACATGCCATCTAATTGGACCACTGAATTTTCACTTCAACCAATCAGAATATTTGAAAGCAAGAAATACTTTTCAATCCCAACAGCAATTTTCTTTGAAATCTTTCTGGCTTTGTGTGTTTCCTTATGCTTTGTATGCTGAGTGTTCCAGCCCAATAAGGTAAATTAAGTTAAGCCTGTCTAAAAGTTAACAGCCAAATGCATTTTTTGTGTTGCAAAGTGTTGTACTGGGGTTTGTAAAGGTTGTAAAAGGTTTGCAAAAGGTTGACAAAGGGTTTCAAATGGTTGGAACAGTTGCAAACCATTTGAACAGTTTCATTAATAAGGTTGAGAAAGTGTGTGAAATGGTTAACCATTAGAGAAGGGTTTGGAAAGTGTTTGAAAAAGGTTTGCCTTTCACTCAAATGGTTGGGAAAAGGTTGCAAAAGGTTGATGTGTTTGGTGATTGTTATGTTTAACGCGGGTTTAACTGTTATCTGGAAAAGTCCCTGTTTTGAATGCATCTCTCAGGGAGATTCTGATGCAAGATCCAACCCTGAAATAGACACTTTCCTGTACAACAATCTAAGTAAATTTTTTTTTTTTTTTTTTTTTTTTTTTTTTTTGAGCATGCTCAGTTAAGTTCAGGTTACATCCCAGGGACCAATGCTTGTAATGTTTATCCTACAGCTAAATGTCCTGCAATGTCTCCATATTATCAATATTTGAAGTAAGTTAAGTCTTGTTCTCTACTCTCCTTATTGTGAAGATCTATGAAAAATTGAAAGCGAACCAGAGTAAAGACTGAGCTTCTTTTGAGCGCTTATAAGTGGAAATGTTATGCTTGTACAGGCAACAGGTATTGACGGATACCTGGAGCCGATGAGACAACAGGGGTAGGAGCTGTCGTTGTCCCAGGTGTAGACATGACTTCGTGGAGAGCTGTCACAATCCTCTGGGTGATCCTCTCTGCAGAAGACTCGCATGACAAGGTGTCATTCAGCACAGGAGCTGCACAGAAACAGAGATCTGTGAGGAACTCCTCCCTAAAAAATGACTCCTAATTCACAAAATTCAAACCACACTCAAGATGTGTTAACAGATATTGGCCCTTTTTTTCTTGGAACTTTTTTTTGGGGGGGTTGGTGTATGTACCAGCATTCTACCATGTTTCATGAATGCAGTCACTTCCACGCCACTTGATGTGACAACTAGCTTGTTTGACGTGACAGCATGGAATGATTTCCCTGTGCAACACATCATCCTTCAAACACAGTGGTATTCTTTGTCCCCTTATGTACAGTGTATATGCTTTGTCCGTCAAATTTTCACTTTTTTACGCATATTCTTGTTTTAAAAGGGGGCAGGGGGCGAGGGGCAGTTGAGATCTTACCCTGAGCAGCTGTCATGGATGCTGCACTACTGGCTGTGGTGCTGACCTCCGACCCCTGGGTAGCTCCACGGGAAGCGATCACTGTGGAAATGATTGAATCAACAAAGGTTGCAGCCGTCATGCTGGTACCCGTGGTTGATGACACAGCACCACTAGTTGTGGTGCTGGTCACTGCACTTGCAGCACCCTCTGTCACCTAAAGGAGAGCAAATTGACCCCATTGACACACAAGAACTGAACTGTGTAATTGAAGGTTTGGGACATTTTTGGTTTCTTGTATTTAATACACAGTACATGTACTACTAACATGACTGCCTTGGACCACCATGAATGTAGCAGTCTCTTTATAAAATCATCACAATACTAATTAAGGACTGCATACTTCCAACAGCTCTAGCCCATACATAAATATGAAGACTCCAAACAGCAACATTATAGAGAAGAAGAGTAAAAGAATAATGCAGAGATCTTCATGCTGACACAGTTTACCCAAAGAAGTTTTTAAACAAAAGTGGTGATGCCTGGTGGTTCGTTTGAACAGCAGCACCCCCCTGTTTCCTGATAGCACATCTTTTCACTGCAAATGATTTCCATGACTGTTAAAACTTGAAAAATGGAAATTGTCCCATCATACTTTGCACACTGGTTTGGCAACAGGTGCATAACTTGACTGATATAGTCCAGTAACTTGGTTCCTGCAACATTATGGCTGTCAACAGTCTCTGAGAGTATGACTAATGTGAAGCTGTTGTCATTTGCCAAATACAAATGGCAAAAGAGGGTTGGAAATCCTCACCTCAAAGTTATTTTGTCCTGTGACGATTATTTTAAAGGTATATCAGCAAAATAATTCCTCCACCTCTTTCAAAATTTGTCAATAAACTCCAGACCATTCATATTTTGTTCATTGCCCAAAGAAATGTTGCGTACACGAGAGCTCACCTCCATTCTCTGTGGTGGTGGGGTAGCGTCCCATTCGATGGTTCTCTCAGGATCCTCGTTCGTTTCTTTCTTCTCTTTCTCTTTCTTTTTCTTTGCTGCCTCTTCCTCTGCTGTCTTTTTCCTCTTTTCCTTCCTCTCATCTATCTCCTCATTCCTGTGTTTCTCCAACTCCTCGATGATCTCAGGCTTCAGAACTGTAATAAAATATACACACAATATTCTTTAATTAAGCTCCAGGAAGGCATATGGAATAAATAACACTTCTACTCATTCTTGCCCAGCTTAATTTGAACCTTACTAATCTGTGCTACCATGAAGAATGATTCTGCATGTATTCGTATGTAAGAAAATATAAATGACAATTTGTAAAATTAAATAATGCAACGGTTGTCTGGTCTTGCTTAGTATTTCCTTGCTAGTGAAGGACATGTCTAGCGAACTGAACTTGGTACTGACAGAGAAACGCAGCACCATTGCCTTGTCAGCTAGGTTTATCTTGCACCAATCACTTACCAGTTTCATTACCGTAAAAATGAAATGGTTTGCGTACGCAGTGCTTTTATCACATGAATTCTACAATAAGACCATTTTGCTTCTTGCAAAACAGTACTTATACTATGCAACACACAAGTTTACCAGGTCACTGAAATGAAACTGCCTACTACTTGACTGGCTCTGAAATTTCAAGTGTTATTTCACCCCCTCCATTTACCTTTCGACAGGTTTGTCTTATCTTAGTGGCATATCACCTTCTCCATGTGCAGCCTCACTTTGTTTCTAATTGGTAATAATAACCCACAACAGAACAAGGCATTAACTCATTCCACACCAGTCCCTGATATTTACGTATATTTACCTAGATTTAAGATGACAATTGCATATTTAAATTCTTCATGAAAAGAGCTTTCATTTAAGTACCAACTTGCCTATCGTCTTAAGTCAGTGGTTCTGGCACAACCTCGCAAGTCATGCTGCAGCTGCTGCAAGGGCAGCTGCAGCATGACTTGCCAGGCAGTGCCAGAACCACCGACCAAGGCCTGTGACCATAGTATGGAATGAGTTAATATCTAAATATGGATTTCATTTTTGTATGATTAAAAACAAAGCTTCGAACCTGTGACAGCATCATGCACGCTGTCCCCATCCAGTACTCGGGACTCCTCTGTCCATCTGCTGAGTGCTGTAGGTACACTGGCCAACACGCCTGAACCACTGCCACCCTCATTGTACGTGTCCTGGCAAACAACATAAACAACAGTCAGTGAGTTATTCCAGAATTACTCTCCTCATTAAATGTAATTTAATATACACAGACTTTTAATCACCAATGACTGGCCTGTCATCTAACCCATGTGTATGTTATGCCTGCTGAAAAAACAAAACAAATCTTGTTTTCTTGTAGCCGAGAACTAACTTACTTTTCTCGTATCACACAAGCACACTGACATGACAGACATACTGTATTCATCATATTGGTGCTTCTGCACTAACTAATGCCTGCTCCCATCCTCCCTCCCCCCCCCCCACCTCCCCCACCCAGCAGTCTCCAAGACATGCAGAACCTATGAATATTTTAATTCTGATTCCCAGTTTACTTCTTTTATATTCACTTCCATCAGTATCCTGTCCATTTAACTAAAATGTTTGCTCTCATACACTTGCAGATTTTTTTTTTTTTTTTTTTTTTTTAAATGAGCATGCCTGGGTTCTAATTAGTAATACAAAGACAAGGCAAGTGTTGATCAAAGTAGATACATGATATGCCAAATGCCTGACTGGTTTCGTTCATAAGTGGACTGACTAGAAGAAAGCGACTTGTTCAACCTCTCCGCATAAATGTTTATGTGCACTAACTACAGGGAGTTGGTCCCTGTCCCAACTCTCTGCTCTCTGATCCAACAAAAACTGAATGCTATGTCAGATAAGTCGGCCTTTTAAAGGACACGATAATGTGACCACAGTTATGGACAACGTAACCATACTATGACATACCTACTATGAAGTCCATCACATATTAGCTCCCAGTCTACCACATGGCAGAGCTGAATTAACTTATTATGCTGTCAAAAGTATGTGGCATGTTTGTTTGATTGACAGGCTGTGTGTATTAGATAGGGTCAAAGAAACATGTTTTTCTTTGGAACCATTGGGGGAGAAGAGTCTCTGCACTTACATATTGGCCATGTCTGCTGTTGCTATCAAATTGGATAGCTGGGAGAAGCTTGCAGCATTCTCAATGCAGAACATTACCCTGATCTGCGATGCAGGGTTGTCAAATGAAGGGAGGACCAGAAGAAATCAAGTTAGGTTCTAACTAGGGAGAACCCAATCATTTGCGTGAAGACCAACCTGGAAGAAGTCCTCAAATATGTCATCTTCAGGCCTGGAGAGGATGCGCAGGTCATCGTTGGCAACAAGGAAGCGAGTATGCGTGGACCCACCCTGGCCCTGAGATAAGGTGTTTGTCAGCTGCAGGAGATCTGCTGCTGCTGTTGGACCCAGCAACCTGAAAATATGAAAACATCGTTTTGTACTTTTTATTGTCATCCCTCTTAATGCGTGCTCCTTAGAACTTTCACGGAGCACAACAGCGCATACACCATTTTTCTCCCACAAGAAAATCATGATGGCAACATTTTTCATGTAATTGCTAGTCACATAAACCCCAGTTCGACTAATTCCGCATTCCACACAAAGTGCTTAAATAAACACACCATATATCTGCTGTTGAGGCAAGTTATTTAAAAGCCACCCAAATACAGTTAGTGTGCAATAATTATACATTTCTCTGAACCAAACAGTACTACAACCCACTCATAATGGTCTCTTCAAGCAATGAACTAATACTTCTGTTTGATACCTATTACCCACACAACAAGAGTCTATCCTGATGGACCCAAAGCCCTGGGATTGGCATCATGGATTCAGGCGATGGACTGACAAAAAGTAAGAAACTGTCCCTAATGGGTAATTCATGTATTTACTGTTGCTGATTTTAGCATTTAAGAAAATAATAGAATTTGCACTTTGCAAAATGAAAAGAGGAAATCAGCGGCTCAGCTGAAAACCCATATCTTGGCCTTACTGAACTTAAGGCAACCCAAGCCCCTATAGGTAAAATCCTATCATAATGTCCATATTCCTACCTAAAGTGAAGATTATAGCGCCGTGCGCTGTATGGTGACATTCCTATATGTTTTTCTAGTAGAATAGATGTTTGTGCCGCAGGCATTGTGTCATTAAAATATAACTCAAATTTATTCCATGAAAGCATGGATGTAATTGATTAACGCGTCTGCCATTTGCATATGCACTGAAAGACTTTTGACGTTGATATTACCAATAATGCAACACCGCAACTCGATCGAAACCAATCACCGTACGTCTACTAGATCAGCCATGTGTGTGTTTACCTTCATGAGCCAGGTGCACGTGATGCCCTGGGATATTCCTGGAGAGGCTCTGCATTCATTCTTTCTTGCAAATTCTTTCTTCGAATAGTTGACCAATATTTCTATTATTCATGATCACATTTAAAATTGTATGATACGGTCCCCAATAACACTTGTGGCAGCCCTCCTAGATCATCGGTAGAAACACTGATGCTTAATTTACGTGTTACAAGCTGTCAGAAGTCCTCTCAGATAAGTGATTTGTGTTGCTAATGATTATTTAAAACACACCCTGAACCTTCATGAACATTAAATCATTATTAGTCCTATAAGGGTCCAGGTCCCCCAAAGTTCAATTAGGCCCATATCTTTGGGGCATGGAACTTTTTCCCAATTATAAATAACCAGCAAACGTCTACTGTCCTCTTTTTTTCTTTTTTTTTTGTCATTTAGAATAAAATGTCATCTGTCAACAGCTTTCAGAACAAAGTTCCGACAGACTACACCTGTCCCCAGCAAACTGTGGGCAAATGTGCTTAGGAAAGGTCTGGACTAGGTCCCTAGAGGTTTGCTGCAGAATGTACAACTTGACTCTGCTAGCATATGATACTGAGGTTTCAGTTCATCATACTGGGGCACTGGGGCAGCATCTGTAGTCTTGATTTCACACAATAGACATCCCATATGTTGGGAATTAATCTGATACTCTGCCCATGTCCCTGTCAGAGATGCCTTACCTCTGAAGAATGGCTGGAGGGTTGGGGTGTCTGTTGGCTCCTGTGGAATAATGAACATGTAAAGTCTGTGTGCTGGGGTTGTACCTGTATGTACCCCGTTGTCGCCCTGCTCTGTGCACCCTCGCTGCCATGGACCCTCCCAACGCATGGCTGTCTGCATGTCTTACAAGCAATGGATGGCTGGCTGTGACGTTACTGGGGGCTGGTGGAAGTGACGGACCTGAAGTGATACAAACCAAATGGCAACTGAAGATGGTGCACACACAAAGCCACAGTGATCACTGACCAAACTTCCACATGCAAGAGAATCACCCTGGAGAACACCACAGAGACTACCTGATGATCAGATATGTTGCTCTGGCAGGGCATACAATGTAAGCTATGCCAAAGGTGGCCAAAGTCCTCATTTCTGTGGCCAAGCAAGTCCCAACTGCAGCATATTGTCTTGGTTTCATCTGTCCTTGTTTTTAATTTCTGTGTTGCTACTATGTAACAAAGACCTATAAATTATTCTCGTTTTCTTTAATGTTGCTATTTTGTATCAGACATTCATTCCTTTTCTGAGACCTATAAATTCATTCTTGTTTTTTTTGCTTCA
Organism: Hermodice carunculata; assembly: GCA_964020975.1. NCBI lineage: Eukaryota > Metazoa > Annelida > Polychaeta > Eunicida > Amphinomidae > Hermodice > Hermodice carunculata. The sequence goes on along the minus strand of OZ026622.1, from coordinate 64,680,185 downwards.
ATGTTGCTATTTGACAATAAACATTTGTTCCTTTCTGATTTGCAACAGTGTGCAAAACAATGTGCAGCTGCTTTGTTTGCAAACAAGCAAGAAGTGAGGAATTACATAAAATATGCACAGCACAGGCTAAAGCCATCACTTCAGACTGACAAAGGTGTAGTAATCAGTTACACACAAGGTTGATATTTGCTGAGCATAGACCCAATAATACCAGACCAGTCTCATTCTTGAATTCACACAACAAAAGCACATACATCGCCGCTCACACTTCTTGACATCCCACGAACAACAAGTCAAAACAAAAGGTGTGTGCAGTGTCCAGCTAACTATAACACCTGCCTACTTCCCTCAACAAACTACCAATATTACAAATGTGTAATTTGACCCTGTTACTGCTATCTGGCCAAAATCTTTCTGCACAGATAATGTTATGACTGTACAGATAAGCCACACAGCTCACATTTTTCCTTTCATTCTCACATTGTACCTGCTGAAGTAACCTATGCACTTTAGATCTCTCTTCACTGTCACATTGGTCACAGGCTTTGAAACTGACAGACAACCACCAAAATTGGGACTGGTTGTTTGTCCCTAATGTCTTCAAATACTACCTCTACCAAAAGTTTGGCCTCTTTTGGTCTGGCCATCAATACCCTAAATTTCTAACAAATACTGCCTTTAAAATCTATACTTTTAAGGCCACTGTTCCCCCAAAATTTTGGCCACGCCCTCAAACCCCTTGAATTTAATGCCTGAAGATATAGAGACTGGCAAACACTCACCTATGAATTCATTGCCATTTTCCCCATCATGAACAGCAATAGGAAGCTGGTACGTTCTAATGTGTGCACTGTCCCCAAATACTACATGCTGGCCCGCTGTAGGTATATATAACAAGAACTTATAAGTGCCATACGCACAATGTTCCATGTGCTGTGCATAACATACACACGTTTCTGAGGCTTTCTCCTTTGTCTTTGATGATATCATGCTTTCTGGTAATATGCTCTCGATGGCCAAATAAGAAGTAAAACTTTTTCAAGGTGTAATCTTTGTCACATATAGCAGATGCTCCAAAGCATACAAGATTTTTTCCCCTTTTTTTTTAAAAACAAAAGATTTTATCAATTGTGCATTTGTAAAAATGATATACCCAAGTTCTTCCTACAACTGTATATAAAAAATTCCAAATTAACAAAAAAACCAACAAATAATCACGGTACAATAGACTTACACAAGTAAGAGCTGTTCCATACACCGAGCTTCAAAAACAGGAGGCAGATATTTTCTGGTTCAAATGAACATTTTGCTATCCAAAATATCTCTTGAACAGTCATTTTGTCACATTAATCACTTTTGAAGGGACTGCTCTGATTACTAGCCAATCAGCCACACGCTAATGTTTCTAAAACTTGACTTCAGAAATAAGTAAGTGACCAAAATAATTCAAAGTTATTCGTCAAAGGGCCATGACAGGATCTTTGTTGATAATGCCTACATTTCCAATTTTGGCTACAGATATTTGACGTCCAGATCTGTCCCTGTTCAGGTGTCCTGGGATTATGGGATCGTACCTCCACAAGAAAGACACTCCTCCTTTTTCTCTAATACATTCTGGAACAGCCCTGACAATCTCTAATCACAATACTGAAGCAGATGATTTCAAACTACTTCCTCAACACCGCCAGCCACACTGAAAATTTGTACTAACCAGGTGGAAACATGTCCTCCAGGTGAACAAAGAGATCGTTGTCATCACGCATCCTGAAGAACGAGTCCTCCACATCTGCAAAGTCATCATTGTCTGCCTCCATGTCCGAACCCTTTACCAAAGAAATATCAAGATGTTTTATCAACTTGCTCTGCATAAAGGTTACCACCTTAGCACTGCAACAGCAGTATTCAGTTTCAATTATTTTCATGATTAAAATGTCACCCCAACTTTTTTCAGCCCATTTTTACATGCTCTTTTTGCTGGTAGTTTTTATGTAGTTATTTTCTTTCTTTTTTTTGGGGGGGGGGGGGGGGGAGACGAAGGGTAGCCACACATTATTTTGTGCTAAACAATATTCAAAAGTTTCAAATAAGCACTGCATTGGATCTCTCAGAATCATAATACTTTCAACAATATAATTACTGCCATATGCTTGTCTTTTGTTGATCATCATCAAGATCCACAAATGTATATACAAGTTTCATTCCCATTTAAACTAGCACAGCATGGTGAAAGCAATTCTATCCGAACTCAGATGTATCCTGCAGCTCTGCATCAACTGAATTAATTTATAATCAATCTACAGGAAACTCAGATTTCAAAGTTAGGCACCAAAAATGCCACCAATAACCCTTTTCCCCTTCAACCAGCCAAAACCGGTTGGTGGTCAAATGTCGTCTGCTCCTATGTTTTGAATAATTTCCACAGCAATGAAAAACAATATGAATGACAACTGTGCAAGAGACAAAGAGAATCTGGCAATGCTATATTTGGTTCCCACATACCTCAAACTGACAGGAATTGCAAAAACACATTGCTTATTGACTCGTTTTTCATGCTTCAAAATTGCCATCTTGTTTTGATAATTTCTTGTGTGCACTGTGGGCCACTTCACGCATAAATGCAGAGCTGTAAATGCGCGTTTCAGTGAAACATAGTTCCATGGTTCTATGGTGAATTTGAACATAAAGAGTGACAAAAGACTAACATTAGATCAATTTATTTGTAGTACAAAATAAATAATGAGTATTTCACATTTTATGGGTAACAGATCATTATCACGTCAGGACCATCGATGGTTCATGAGGCTGACTGAAAACAGCTGATCAGCACAGCATATGAATATGCAAAGAAAGAAGTCCTCACCACTTTGTAAAATAGACCAATCAGAAATGTCTTGCAACAATGGGTTAAGTTATCTACAACGTTGTTGTAGATAGAAATGGTAACTGCACAGGAACACCCCCTAAGTATGTGAGAAATATCAAGATACCATGCTCCTGGTAAACAGTTGGCCTTAATGTGCGTTGAGTGCTTTAGCACTTAGTGCCCACCCCATGCCAAGGAACCTTAGTTACTCAGTCTTAATTCAAATGGAAAAAGGTTCAGTAAAAAACTTTTGGATACACTCGGTCTTCCAAAGAGGACTTGGTTCAGCCTATAGATAAGGGTCACTGTGAAAATTTGGTTGGATCCCATTTCAAAGGATAATATTTGTATAATACATGTATACCATTAAAGGTAGTGGTTCCTGGCTGTTTCATATCATTTGAGCATCTTCGCCATCATGGCCTTTGTCTAGTTTAACACATTGTTTCACATCATACTCCAGTAAAACAAAAAAATTATAAGGTTGACATTTGTTTATTGTATTTTTTTTTTAAATTTTAATACAGATTTTTTTTTTTTTTCATTTATTCCAGAATGCATATGGGTTAGAAGTAACTACAAATTGCACACTTTTAAGAATTTTGAAGGGCACAAAGTGCAAGGAACACAATATGTAAATTTTGAATTGTTCAGTTATGAACATAAAAGCTCCCTGTAATTCTCCTCAATTTTTGAGGGTATGAAGTCTGGAGATCTTACACTAAGGTTGCAACTTGGAGTATCTATGGACACAACAGTGCTCATAAAGACAGTACTCCTTGTTCCCCATCTTTATTCACCTCATCGTCCTCTTCTTCTTCTTCCTCCTCCTCCTCATCACCCTCTTCATTGTCCTCTTCTTCCTCATCCTCATTTTCTTCATCTTCATTCTCCTCATCTTCGTCTGCCTCTGATGCACTATCCTGGGAATCATCTGCTCTGTGAATATCTAATGAACACAAAACATTAACTTGAAATCAGGTATTAGGAAACCATTTTGTGCATGCTGCAATCTTGCAGAAATCACCTTCAGTGGAGGATACCAAATTTTACTTCTTAATCATGACTCCAGCTGTGACTTTATAATACAGATATGATCTACTTGATGGAATTCAATCAGTGCAATGTCTCTCCAGCTAATTTCTCCGGATATGCCATTTCAATTGTACTACAATTTTGAAAAATTGTGTTTAATATTCACTGTAGAGCGCAATATTATGGTGTTTATATTATTCTATTGCATTAGCTTTTTGCACAAGAAATTACGAGACTATATACAGCTGTGCATCAATGGTGGCTCATGCCCATTTTGTGCCCCCCACCCCATTACAGAAATGTGTTCTGTTCTTATGGGCAAAGTGACGCGTTTATATAGGTTCACAACCTCACACATCTATTGAAGTGACCAGCATAACCACTGATCATGACATTCACTGCTCCCCACTCCAAAATTAAGAAGTGCCTGAAATTGCCCTAGCTGGCTTGGCTAGCCTCGGTGTAATACACATCATACTCCTGAGGAGAGCTGGTTCCAGATAAAAATGAAGTTCTTCACCTATTTTACTTCTGACATCTTGATTTACAACATTCTTACAATTATTCTTCAATTAATAGTTAATCCAGCATTGCAATCTTGTATTTCACAAATCATTTCATTGTTTCATTCAAAATTTGTTAACATCATGCCACTCCGAACACATCATTCCTAGCTTAATTCCCTTGAATTCATCCCAATGGCACGACAGACTGACCTCGGTTCATGACATAGCATTCTGCTGTACCAGACAGACAAGAATGACAAACCTTGCCTGACTTTACAGTTCTTATTATCTACCTGTCTCATAAATCTAACCTTTATGTTAAGAGTGATATGTGTTTTTAGCTTGTGGCATTGCATACCAGGTGTCTCAGATTCAAGTGCACGCACAGCTATTGCCTATAGTTAATGTTACTACTAATTGCGGGAACTGAACCAGGCAGACAATGATGACATTTTGTTGACTTTGTGTAATGGACCTTTAGAACAACATTATGCATCATGCTAATCTGTTGATTAACTTTCCTCAGATGCATCTTGTACATGGTTGACAGTACAGGTAATTTTAGGATCTTGGCTTATGGTTTTTTGTTTTGTTTTGTCAACATACAGAGACACCTCTTTTTTAACTCATTCCATACCAGTCTCGGTTTTTTCCGTACATTACCCAGATTTAAGACGACAATTGCATGTTAAAATTCTTCATGAAAAGAGCTTTCGTTCAAGTACCAACATGCCTACAGTCTTAAGTCAGTCGTTATGGCACTGCCTGGCAAGTCATGCTGCAGCTGCCGCAACGGCAGCTGCAGCATGACTTGCCAGGCAGTGCCAGAACCACTGACCAGGGCCTGTGACCATAGTATGAAATGAGTTAACAGATGCCAGAGCTTCTTTACAATTCTCCCTGACATTGCTTACGGATAGAGTGCAGAGCACGCCTATCGCGGAGCATTCTAAAGAGCCTGGACACCTCCTCAAGTCTGTTGACCTGAAGCCATGGAATCACGAGTGTCAATCATCATGATGGCTCCACCTTGTGTGAAACCTGTAAACTACTCCAGCTGTAAGGCCAACCCAACACTCACTGCATAAGAATAGTGGTCTGTAACAGTACATGCAGGTGCATAGCAAGAAAGGCCTTACAAGAGGGTGACCACATTAATGAACAACTATATAACTTGCAATGCTTTTACACTGGCAGACCTGTTTATCCAAGGCTCTTCAAAATACAACTGCAATGGAAATTGATTAATTCTCTTTTTTTGCCTGACCAAAAGGGTTCAATGTTCATTACATGAACTTTCTTCTGCTTAACGCACAGGATCTCTCAGAATCATACTACATTCAACAATGTAATTACTGCCATATGCTTGTCTGTCGGTGATCATCATCAAGATCCACAAATTTTTGTTACATGCAAAATTAAAACTCTGGCAGAAATGCTTCGGTTCTAACTATCATTGATCATTTTTCTGCTGTGGACATAACTTTTCTTTCAGTATGAAGCATTAAGTAGATCTTCTTTCCGAACTTGATGCTACACTACACAGTAAAATGTCCCAAAACACTGGCAAGTTCAGCTTATGTTTTACAACACGTGCACAAAACCGAACTTCCACTTCAGAAATGTGCAGAATGCTCATGGGACATTGCAGTAGGTATGGATGTGTGCAATTGGCTGAGAAAGTCATGTCACAATCGGACACGGAAAGGCTGCTTTCATGAACACACTGTTCTTTAACCCTTTCCCCCTTAGACCGGCCAAAACTGGCTGGTGGTCAAATGTCGTCTGCTTCAGTGTTTTCAGCTAATTTCAACAGCGATGAAAAACAATTTGGCTGAGAATTGAAGATGAGACCTGCCAAGTCAACATGACCCAGGTCAACAGCTTTCCTCGGCATGGGTTGGGCACTTAGTGCCCAACCCATGCCGAGGAAAGCTATTGACTGAGTCTTAATTCAAGGGGGAAAGGGTTAAGGAAACTTGACTGGTGGACACATACTACTTGCAGGATAAAATGAAACTTTTGTTGCATAATGACCAACACATGAAAAAAAATCTGTATTATCCGCATGGATGGCACATTCTCACACAGATCAAAGACAAAACACTAGAAAAATATCCAGTTCCTGCACATTCCCGAATGTAAACTACATGTATAACTCATATCTATGTTGGCAGTCAATAAATTTTCATTTTACTGCATCATTCCTTCTATGATAGTCTTACCACTGATCTTTCATAACTCGAATAACATGCAAGTATCATTCTGTGGTTATGAGACCCTTCTCGCTAAGTGTCAACAGAGGTGCCCAGCAGTGTTCCCCCTCAGTATTGGATGTTGAAATTTTTCTAACTTGAAATACAAAGGGGATTAGTGGATAGGCAACATTTTGTTGCTGCAGAGGACTACAAAGCTTGCTTATGTCCAAATCACATTTGGTTTTCAACAAACTCTCCGACCACCCAGGCAGGAGTATGGGGTTGGGAGGCACGTTCACATGCAAATGAAACCCTAAACATGACAGGAATAATCACGCACAGATATGCATCAATATTACATGAACACATTTAAACACAATTAAAAGAACAGCACAACAATGAAACAACACCTGAACCAAATTCAATTGCACGCTGGTCATGCTTCAACAGAAATGGTCCAATTCACCTGTCCTCATTTGCCAGAAAAGCTCAAGTTGTCTAAATGCCGCTGTGCAGAATGAGTTACCAATTAACTCATTCCATACCAGTCCCTGATTTTTCCGTATATTTACCCAGATTTAAGACAATTTCATATTTAAATTCATGAAAAGAGCTTTCATTCAAGTACCAACATGCCTACAGTCTTAAGTCAGTGGTTCTGTGGCCATAGTATGGAATGAGTTAAAGCAAAACACATCAACTTGTGACAGTTCAGGCATGTTGGTATTTACATGAAGGCTCCTTTTCTTAAGATATTGAGTGTTGTGAAAAGGTCAAGGGTTAAGTCTCCTACCTGGTGGATTAACCTCACACTCATCTCCAGAGAGCTCCTGACTGACCATCTGCGAGTCGTGGGGATCGTCCAGGCCTTCAGTCTCAACTTCAACATCAATCATTACATCTTGAGGCTCCTCATCAATGTGAGATGTCTGACTGGGATCTAAGGAAAATGATAACAAATATATGCTATCAATGCAAGATGTCTGCCTTGGATCAGAGGAAAATTATGACAAAAGCGTCTCTTTCATGCGAGATATCCAGGTTGGATCTGAAGACAATTTCAATAACTAAAAGTGTGTGTATTAATAGTACTATCTTCAGTCAACAGTTTTCACATAATAAGAAGTAAAGAAGAGTGGAACATCTATCATGGTCACTTACATCAAGCATCTAAAAAATTGTTGAATCAAAGGAATTGGGCATAAGATCTAGGTTGATCAATTTGAAGGTTTTTTGGTTTAAAGCAACAAAAATATGTGTTTCATTTCCAAACTTCATGTTTCATTATAACTGATTACAGCAACTATTAATATTCAATCCATTTCAACAAAACCTTTTAATCAATTCCAGGATCGGAGTAAAAAGTCTATAAATTTCTCAAAATTTTATGCACATCAGAATAACACAAGCAAAGACTGACAAATTCTATTTTTATGATTCTTCTAATTATGGCTTGATTTAGAAATATTACTTTCTCGTGCCTGATAAAATCAAACTGAGCTATTCTCCTTCATTTTTCACTGTCAACTCAGTCTACAAATGTTAAAAAACTTCCATACACTTTAACCCTTTCCCCCTCAAACCGACCAAAACCGGCTGGTGGTCAAATGTCGTGTGCTTCAATGTTTTCAACTAATTTCAACAGTTATGAAAAACAATTTGACTGAGAAATGTACATGAGACTTATCAAGATCACATGCCCCAGGTCAACAGCTTTCCTTCCCATGCCGAGGAAAGCTGTTGACTCAGTCTTAATTCAAGGGGGAAAGGGTTAAACTCATTTTCAAAGTCAATGAGCTTTTTCCCCTTTCTGTGTTTTCCTGTCATACCTAGGTAAGGGATCCTTCAGATTCATTCAACTTTCAACAACACATTCTCTGCCATATGCTTGTCTTTTGATCATCACCAGGATCCAAAAAAATATTTCAACCCTCTGGGGATTGAGCCAACAGCTTTCCTTGGCACACTCTGGCACAACATGTAGAGATGGGAATAAAGAAAACTTGCCTTTTGACCTACATCCTTATTGACCAAAAGAAGACGAAAACATTTATAACCATTGCTGGTCATTTTTTGTGTGAAAAAGTTACAAGCAGATACATGAGTGTTAGGTCCCACAACTTAATCATTAGAATGTCATTTCTTACCTCCATCCATGAGGATTTCTCCTATAACCTGGTCTTCCCCCTCCTGAGTGCTTCCCCTCTGCAACAGTTCATCCAATACAGTGTCCAGATCCTCCCCCTACATACAGAGGGAGGGATAAAGATACTGTGAGAGCTACTCACTTATTAGGACAATATTCTGTGACACCATGCACATATTTTTGCTACACTTACAAAGGTAGTGCATTCATATACTGACAAAACTGGTACACACTCAGACCCACATTATAAAAATATACCATCAATACAAACTGTACACACTACATGCCTTGTGTGACTTAACCTTTCACATTTCAACAACCTACCACTATCTTTATTAAAATGTAATACATGTAATTACTATGTAACGCTTTCCACATACACTTAAATATAAGGCCAAGTAGCAAGCACAAAAAAGGCTGTATCTGTATTTAAACATTTGTGTTACATAATAATGTTCATAATGATGCTAGAGCCCAACTACCAGGTCAACTGGCGTACTTCCCCACCACTGTCTGCTACGAGTACCAACCTGTGAGGCATGGACCAGGTCTGGCTCCTCTGCCTGTAGAGGCTCAGTCACTTCCAAATCTGCATGCTGGTCTTCTGAGTCTGTTACGTCCTCTATCCTAACATCTCCCTCATTGGCAGTATTTTCTCCTTCTGTTCCTTGGCCACTGTGATCTTAAATTGGTGCAAACAATTTTGATAAAATATGTGTAAGCTTGTCAGTTTTCAGTGTTACAGACCGTTTAATGTTAAAATTCCTAGTTGAGCACAATACAGAATAATTTGGCTTGAGGCACTGGTTGTCAGGCAGGCCTGATGTCTTGTAGAGAGATTCTCCCAAATGTGGTCTCTCAACAGGATATCTCTAGTTTTACTTGCCCTGTGCATGTATCGTAATCTATTACAAAATGCTACCAGCAGATGGCAGTGTTGAAGGTTGAGCTTTGCACATGAAAGATGAGTTTGGGAAAAACCTTTGGATTTTATACACTATAAGTTGTGGAGTTTTTCTCTTCACCAGACACCTTTTCCAGAAGACAGATCAGTTCTCCAAGGTTAGCCCAGCATCATGCATATTGCACTAGGGCAAACAGCATGTGATCATCACCTCTGTCACAAGTAGGTTAGGTCTAAATGCAAGGAATTACAGACACAGAAACTGTAGAGACCATTCATTTCATGTTTTATCACCCACTTTGAACATACAGGAAGTTCAGTTGTCTACCTAAAATATGTATGTATCTTTCACAATTCCTTGCCTAAGGGGACACACTCTCAACTTTCATACATTTACAATCTCCCAATCCACTGTCTAACCTTCCCAGATCACTGTGAAATGATCCCACATAATTTTCAATTTAAAAAGTCTTAACTTCAGTCTCAGTGACATTTTTTCAAAATTTTTGGCAATACCATACCTCCTTTACGCACTCCCATGATTAATGGAATGCTTCTTGATCCTCTTTCACATAAATTGTTAATACTTTGAATTTTTCATGCTTTTTTTTTGTTTGTTTGTTTATCATTCCCCCTCCTACCCCCTGAATATTGTTAGGCACATCCAAAACCATTTTATTTTACTACATCCTGCATACATGTGAAATATTAGGGCTTACCTGAAGGTGGATTATTAGCAGCTGTTTCATCTACTACTCCCTCCGATGTCGACTGCTCCGGCGTTGGTCTTGCTTTTGATTTTGTTACAACTGTCTGTGGTTGATTAACAATCCTGGACAGAGTTTCCAGTGGCTTCAATGCAGCATTAACTGTGGTTGCCATACTGGGGCTCGATAAGTCCAGACTATGTGGTATTCTAGCCAGGTCTGTCACCAGACCTCTCTTCAGTAGTATCCGCACCATATTATTCATTGTATTCTGCTGACCTTTAAACACCTGATTGGGTATCTGCCCTGGGGTAGGGCAGGATTCTATCACAGTACTAATAATACCGGTCAGTGCCTGGAGTTTGGCATGTTTTTCACTGCTTTCTTGCACTGACAGCGCCCTCTGAAGGGCTGCCTTAATTTCATTGACTAGACTAGTTTGTGCCTCTGGACTGTGATTACAGGCAGCAATGCTGGCTATGACCACACGTGCCAGTGCTGGGCAGTCTTTGTCTCCACAGTCTTGACATTGAGGCAATAAGTTATCAAGGATGAATGCCAGCACCGAACAGTCCTCTTTTACCAGTTCTGTTTGTTCTGCCTGGTATGAATGCTGGGTAATAATCTGGGCAGTTCCAACATATGACCTGACCAACTCAGCTAATAACCTCATGATGGCTGACTTAGGTAATAGAGGGCGCTTTTTCTTCTCATTTTCCTTCTCCATTTCCTCGAGAGACTTGGCCTTGGCTTGTGCAGCTGCCTGGCTTGCCTCTATAGGGCTCAGATTCCCATCATTGTTCACCCCAGACTGACTCTGCAAATACAAATGGCATTAGGACATTCAATATGTAGCACCTGGCAAGTTTATCAACATGCATTCTCTATATGCTATTTTCAAAGGGGTTTTACGCAAACAATTTAATGAAGTTGCTCTGTAGGTCACATAAATGATCAATGATAAATTTTTGTGTGATTATGTACTCACAACCCTAGTTTCAGCTAACAATGTTATAGTCAAGAAATTGCCTTGGCTAGCATATCGACAAAACCTACATTGTTATTGCTGTTGTGGGGTCAGGTGGGGTTGGGGAGGTTAATATACCAATTATAAGCAACACTGCCATACGAAATTTGACCAAAACCATTCCATGTTGTTTACATGACCTACCTAAATTATTTTTTGTCAACATTTCCACAATCTGGTATGGCAGTTTAACAATCAAACTTCTTTTAAGTTGGATACTTCAGTTCTCCAAGGTAAATACCCATCATAGTGTAGCTATACACTGGGGATGGTAAGCTAAGAGTTCATCATGTGTCCTTTTGCTACCACAAGTTGATACAAATTTGAACTTGTCATCCTGCTATTAGTGATGACGGGAAATAAAATCCAGATCTTTGTTACTTTTATACAGAAACGACTGTGGGGCACACACACCATAAGTGACATAAACGTCTTTCTGTCAGCATGTACATGATTCTGTTATGCACCAAGAGTCCTATCTTCTTTCTTTTAACTCATAACTCAGACTCCTTCAGTCATGGGGAAATTCAACCTGGTAAGATCACTGGAATTTTCCACACATGCTGGAATTTTGATTGTCAATTGTAAAAACCAAGCTTCCAGTTTTCGCAACTCCATGTTAATATTAACTCATTTCATACTATGGTGACAGGGACTGGTCAGTGGTTCTGGTACTGCCTGGCAAGTCACACTGCAGCTGCCCTTGTGGCAGCTGCAGCATGACTTACCAGGCAGTGCCAGAACCACTGACTTAAGACTACAGGCATGTTGGTACTTGAACGAAAGCTCTTTTCATGAAGAATTTAAATATGCAATTGTCATCTTAAATCTAGGTAAATACAGGGAAAAATTAGAAACTGGTATGGAATGAGTTAAACAGTGATGGGTGTGTTCAGCAGGCAAATATGTCCCCTACCTGTCCCAGACCTGCGTCCTCATCCTGGCTCTGTAGTTCCACATTGCGTTCCTGTTGCATGATGTGTTCCTCGATGGCCTCCTCCAGAGTCTGGGGCTTGCTGTCCACACTGCCCGAGGTGGCATCTGGAAGAGATCAACTCTTTTATTCCACTACACTGCACAAACACGGCTACTACAATGGTCTCAACCCATGGCAAATACATGAACATACAGTACATTCTTAGGTATATGAATGTACACCACCACGCAGATCTTACAATTTCACTGTTTCATACTTAAATCACAACCAACTTCCCCAAAACATCAATATTCTAAAATAGCCATTTCTGAACAACAGCCAAAAGCATGACAACGGTTAGTAAAATCAAAGTGATCAATATCTTTGTACTAATATTTCATAAAACCCCTGATAATGTAATTTTTTGGAATCAATACTATACATAGCCAGAATGACTCTTTGACCATGACCATCTCGTTTAGTTCACGCAGAGCTGCTAACATAGTTGGTATCATGGCTGTATCTCCTTCCATACCCTTATTGTGTCATGATGTAACTTACTATCCTCCTGTTTCCAGGCATACTTGATGGCCAAGGCATTTAGCAGCTCAAAAATCACTTCCTTGATAGGCCCTTCTAAGTTCGGAGATGCGGCCTGTTTAGCAGGCAAGCTCTTCAGAAGTTGTGCTGCATTTGGGCCAATCAGGCGAGATTCATCTTCATCTGTGTAATACACAAAAATGACTTTGAAGTTTTGGTGAAATACATGCAGACTATCTTCATCTATGTGTGTCTCATCTCAATGGATTCAATACCTTTAAGGTCAAACATGGGACAGAAACACATTTAGGAATTTCACAGTTTGTATAACATTGTACAAGTTGTATTTTGACAGAAGTACAGCTTTTCCCAATAACCCGTGTGCGAGAGAGCAGTTTCAACCAGCGTCCGCCAGACGGCGCGCGTAATCGTTGTTGCTATGCCCGGCAAACATTGAGCTCCGCCATGTTTTCTCCGCGGGTTTTACCTGTGTTTTGACAGCACTCAGGGTGACGCTATATTGAAATTCGCGGAAAGTTTTCGTCAAAAATGGAAGATTTTGCTGGCTACACAGTGCCAAGGTTGAAAGATTATTTGAAAACTAAAGGAATAAGCGTAACAGGCTACAGAAAACAGCGACTTGTACACTTGGGTAACGGCAACCTGTGTATCTAAGCCTACTTCAGCAGGTTGTAACGTTAGGTTCGTCACCTCCGAGTCTGTCTGTTCTGACTGGGAAGAAACTGGAAATAAACAATAAATGAAAATTTTTTTTTTTTTTTTACATAGATTTGTTTCTCATTTGGATGAAAAACTGAACATGTATAAGTAGTAGTAAGTCAACCAAGTCTGGAAACCTCAGAACACCGATCATGAATGAAGCCATGTCCGGCAGTGTCAATAACTTTGCCTACGCAGGCAGGCTTTCCTTAACGTATTGTGGTCATCCGTGTCTTATTTATACTAATATATTTACTGTTTCATGCTATTTAAAAACATTTTTATGATGTTAACAGGTAGGTATGCGATTGTCTTATGTCAGCTACGCTCTAAGACTCAGTTCTAAAGTTACCTTCATCAAGACATCGACATCGTAAACAATCTTCCAACATGGCGGCCAAATACGATCGAAACGATGTTTTCTGAAGTTGCATTTAACATTAATTATCCATTCGAAATACATGTATAAATTAATACTTTCATGACACAGATGAGAACGAAGAACTAGTACTGATCTTTCATTTCTTCTGTGTCGACACTACGACGAGACTTTTTACTGGGAGTGGGGGTTGTCCTTTCTTTAGGTGCCGGTCTTGCTTTTCTTTTCAAGAAAATGCTCTTTTCCAACTCGGTTGCCACAGCAGGTATTGGGTCAGGGAACTCTAATGTTGGCCCTTTTCCACCGACGAAATGTTTGGAACAAACGTAGGTATGTTTGGTAATGTTTTGTGCCCCAAAATTTTTGCGACCACAACATTTGATCCATCGCAAAGACTTATCTAACTTTGTCTTAGGCTTGGGAAATAGGATGAAGAATACCCCCTTCATATCATCCCTTTTGTCAATATACCGTTGGTCTGAATTGCACGTGCCATACGAGCACGTTTTCGTCATGTTGTTGACAAAGTTCAGGCTAATTTAATTGAAGATGTTTGCCAAAAATATTAACTTTATTACGCTGCTAAATACGACTTTACCAGTATATCTTGCATAGGCAAGATGGCGGAACACGCATTGTTTGCCGGAGGTGTAGCGTCGCTAGGGCCAGATTAGCACATCCGGGGACTCCGCCGCCATACTCGCACATACAGTATTTAATCTGCACTTGACTTGTTACAGTAATCTCACAAATACATGTACTAATAACACCACCCCCTCCCACCCCCCCACCCCCCCCACCCCCGAGTTTTGTTATCCACTGTTTACAGAAACATCTTGCCAACCATTTGTGGGGCTTCATTTTGAGATGCAGACCTACCTCTCTTTGATGGTGGAGGCAATGCTATCCTAAGGCAGCCTTTGGCCACCTGTTTGAAGAGGTCAGGGCAGCGACAAGCTGCTGGTCCCAGAACCCTCAGCACATAGTGCATCTCTCGAGACCCAATGCTACCCTGGGCCACTCCCGTCAAGCTGGAGCCAGTGCCACTGGTGGCTGAGCGCACAACCTACATACAAAGAAAAAAAACATTCATTTTTACTCACTTTGTACAAGTTATGATTTTAACTTGTTCGATACTATGGTCACAGGCCTTGGTCAGTGGTTCTGGCACTGCCTGGCAAGTCATGCTGCAGCTGCCACAAGGCATGACTTACCAGGCAGTGCCAGAACCACTGACTTAAGACTATAGGCATGTTGCTAATTGAATGAAAGCACTTTTCATGAAGAATTTCAATATGCAATTGTCGTCTTAAATCTACGTAAATATAAGAAAAAATCAGGGACTGGTATGGAACGAGTTAACTGAGTACACAATCAATAGACACAGACTGACATTCTTTTTTTAGCAATTTTTTGACAGATTACAATCTTTAATAAGCACACAACCTAAACACAGATGAAAAAGAATTTTTAACTAAACAGATTAAGTGTCGCAATACAAAGGCACAAAATCCCTACAGGCTCAACCAGTTTCCAGTGTCCTCACTCTCTTTACGAACCAACGTGTGTGAGCAACTGTCCATAATCACTAGACAACCCAGTTTATACACTACGTGTGGCTATGACATTGCTAATGTTTACAATTTTATTGTTTATATAAGCTCCTAGCTCTACTGTGAATTCCATTAATTCCAGTAGATTCCCTTCCAACAGTGTTGTTGGGAAAGGTGGCTTTTCCAAATATGGAGAACAAATTTAATGGCCCTGGTGGGTCACCTGGTGCATGTAGCTGGACTTGGTAAAGCGCAGTGAGGGGGGCCTGTTCATAACCCATCCAGGGGATCAGGACAACAGATAACTTTTCCATTATGTGTTTGAAAGTTGAATGAATTAATTAAACAAAAAAATAAATAATCTTGAATTTTTAGACAACTGAAAACACAGATGAGATAATAATGTTTGCACAACATAAACACTGATGAAAGGAAATTAATTTTTTAGCCTTTTTTTCACAGTTCACAATCCTGGCCAAGCTACACCTCAACAAACTGACATTCATTCCTCATCATTACTTCATATAGTTTTCTACATTTAACAGTTAGACCTCTTCAGACAAAACAATAACAGTGGTCAGTGACAGACTGGATACCCCCTCCTTTGCACACATATGGGTCCATGACATCGAAAATATTGTTAAGGTAACAAAATGTAATCAGGTTAAGGAATAGTGTCAAGGTACAACTGAAGAAAATTGCTTTTGGTGCAGCCTGTGAGACACGAGATATCTTTCTCACAAGGATTGTGCCAGGGACAGTCGGACAAGCAAAAACAGTATATTCCCCTATCTTTGAAGGGAGTACAACAAACTTTGCAGGAGGTACAATAATATTGAAGACCCTTTAATTTATTTGGTCTAATACAGCCTATGTCAAAATTTTACAGAGGAACGTTTGCAATATTGACAATAGTACTTCTATATGTATATAGGTTAGACAGGGACAGGTTAGCTTATGAAGAGTAAAGAGTTGGGACTGCAGAATAGGGTAATGAGTACTAGGAAATGGTTTTGGACAAAAAGACACAAATACAACATATTTTTTCATTATTTCTTCCTACAGGGTTCTATTTCTCTTTTTTTTACAAGTGTTTACACTCAAAGTTCCCATATGATTGCCCATGTGTGTTAATGACTATGCCCGGTAAAATTGAGAATCAAACTGGCATGCACATTTCACCACACAGAGGTTCTAACAGCTTAATACATTTTTCTTAAGTTTCACTTGTCCCACACGAGACCACTAGAATTTTATAACCTACAAAGCAAATTCACATTGATATCTACAAACATCTGGATCTTGACTTTCGAACACTGAAAACATCACAAGCTCCACCCTTCTTTTCACTAATAATCATCAGTTATTCAGTCAGTTGGCTTGCAAATTTTTCAGAATAGCTTGCACAACTTACATTTCCCCACAGATGAAATGTCTCTCTCCTCTCTATAAAGAACTGAGCCAATGTCAGGCTTAATCCAAGAACAAGGCAAGAGTTTTTTTCTCGCAGCGATAACCAGAGCATCTGTCATATCACACAGATATCTTTTCTCCACTGCGTTGTGTGAACAGAATGGCCCAATGTGGGCTGTGCACATCCCAATTGTAACAAAGTCACTTTTATTACCACAAAAGCATGTTTTTTATGTTGCCATTTTCAAAATTCTGAGTTACAATTTTATTTCAAAGACCATAATTACCTTTTCTAATGTGTGTGCCAGTGTCTGGGGCTCTTCCAACACATGGCGGAACATGAGTGTTGCCAAAGATGTGAAACCTTGGAACGCCGAGGCTTGGGTCAGGCTCAGAAGCAATTTGGGGCCTCCAAGTTCTGCAAATAATAGCGCCCCCTCGTGGTCTCTAGTAAGCCGTAAGCTCAGACGCATGACTGCATGTAACGTGTCAGGATCAACCGGGATTCCAACCAATGCAACAGCAGCCCTGTAAGCAGACATAGGTATTGATAAGGAAACATCAACTGGCAGCTAAACAAGCAACAGAAAACCTCTACTGACCCACATCTTTACCCCTTTGTCTGTAATATGCATGCATGGTTTAATAATAATTGGTCTGGTAACAGATTCACAACGTTTCGGACTTCCAACAGTGTGACCCTGTTGATGATGCAAAGCAGTTTCTGACTGCAGTCATCAGTCAATTACCTGGGTAAGTGAACGGAACACATTTTTTTATGACGTACATACTGAATTTAATTCCATTCCATAATCAACTCTCTCATTTGCCTTCCATATCTCCTAACAAAATTTATACACAAGCACATATCGATGAAAGTATGTATCCCCCGACCCAAACCTGGATTGTGTGACCTAGTGACCTACTTTTGTCAAATGACACATCATTGGGTCCTGATACATGTACATGTACGTGAACTTCACACCCGTATGTATCAAAGGAAAATAGTTACAGCCTGGACACTAATGTGTTATGAAAGCACAAAATGGAATAAAAAGTTACTGCTTATCCCTCATCATAAAGGAGGGCATAACCACACTCTTTGTACCCACCTAATGATAGTGCTGACCTGGTCTGGCATCAGTCCCTTGATCACATGTACTGCCTTCACTTCCGATGAGGGCTCTTTACCAGCAGAGTCATCAGTTTCCATCTTTGTCTCATCTGCACGAACACACATTAGTGAGTTAAATTAAATTTGGGGCCTTCTATCATCACTCAAATTCAAGCTGTATGGTAAAGAGACATTTTGCATTGTCACCTATCATAAATTATCAAAGTGCCTTCAGTACTCAAGCCATAATGTAAAATGTTATCCTTTTAATCTGACCAATCCCCTTTTCCAAAAAATCTTAAATAATGCTAAAGAATCTTTCTTATACAGTGGTCCCGGTCTCATAAGCCCCCCCCCCCCCAACCTGTATACAAAGACCACTTTTCCATGCAACAACAGTGGTATTTCCATTGTATTGTCACCTTTAAGAGAGGCCACCGCTCCAATGAGGCCACTTTTTCCTTGCATTTGGGATGGCCTTATTATGGGGGGGGGGGGGGGGGGGAGACTGTACCTTCAAAAATAATACATTCTTATATTTATATTCATGTTTTACATTCCAAATATAAATCAACAATGAAGGCTAACTTTAGTCAAAATTATCAGGAGTGCTTCAAGGGACTTGTATGGTAAGATTAGCACAAAATTTTCACCTTTATCAGCCACAGCAGAAGCTGCTGCAGGCTGATCTTTGGTCTTGTCTTTCTGGTCCTCAGACTGCTGGCCAGCCACTTTCTTCTCATCTTTTCCTTTCTCTTCCTTCCCTTTGTCATCTTTATTTGGCAGAGCTAGCATGATAGGTCGCCGATTTCCAGTTTCCTCGTTGATCTACAAGTGCATCCAGTGATTATCCCTCCGACCACCATGCATTCAAGTATATATTTCAGCCTACGTGTGCTAATCACAGTGGTCTTGCTTACCTGAATTATCATACAAGAGACCCTAACATAGGCTGGTAAGCCTGTCGACCAATTGTTTTTGAATAAAATATGTTTAAACCAATGATTCCACCCTCAAAATCAGCTTGTCTAGTTTACATTTGTGGACACCAGAGAAAGTAAACAGCCATGGTCAACAGCTTTACTTCATTCAATTTGGTGCACAGCACCCAATTTCCACTGATTAAAGTGGTCCACTCATTCTATAAATTAGCACTTTAAAGCTCAAGTCTCTCAATGCCACATTTTTTACTGAGCCAACAGCTTTCCTTAATGCCCTTTGGCCACCCAAACGCGCTAAAGCAAGCTGTTCACTTAGACTATTATATTCTATGTAACTACAGGCGAATCAAATGTGTTTTTACAAGGAACCTGAATGTAGCACCCTTATTATAATTCTGAGCTGTCCGTTTTAAGTAGTTCAACTTTAGTCGCAGCTGGCACTGAAAAAGTTGACAATGCTCGGTTCCATTTCAAATGATGAGATCTCAGTCCCTTTCTTTTGATGACCAAATTTTGAGATTTGCATCTGACCAATATTCACACAAGGAGTCCCATTTAATGTTGTATCATTTCACTTTCCATTGTACTCATCCCTCTGTCTTCACTCTGGCTTTAAACTCTAATGGACACGGGTACAACTTTAAAACAAGAGGCCAGGCCCATGGGCCTAATGCTCTGCTGGCATCGTGGCCATATTGCACCTGTTCATTTCAAAGTTGTGAGTCCTCAAGTGGCTTCTGAACATATAAAGCTTATGTACATTTAACGTAAAAATCACCACCAGATGGCACTTCCCTCCAAATGTAATCATAGCTTATTTGTGCAACTCCTGTGATGAATATTGTTGCATGTGCCAAGACAACACTGAGCAAGTCTTTAACTTTATATCCTCAGTGACCTTGCGACAGAAGACATCACTCAGATTATGTAATACAAGAGGCCCGTAGGCCTGCCTGGTGCTGTGCTGACATTGCCATTGAAGTCCAAGCTACTCACTGCCATTACAAAATCACCTCTTTTAACTTTAAAGGCATGGCGACCTCACAAAAATAGGTCAAGGTCACTGATATTACATTCTATTCTAGCTTTGGACATTGTCTATATATCCTATAAATTTGGCAAGTCTAATCCAATTACTTTTCAAGATATGGAATTTTATATCTTAAAACACATTTTGGCTCATAATTTCCATCAAATTATAGGTGGCGCCACTAGTATCGTTAGCAACTTAGACTTTGACCTC
Organism: Hermodice carunculata; assembly: GCA_964020975.1. Classification (NCBI taxonomy): domain Eukaryota; kingdom Metazoa; phylum Annelida; class Polychaeta; order Eunicida; family Amphinomidae; genus Hermodice; species Hermodice carunculata. Next base: position 64,659,980 of record OZ026622.1, on the reverse strand, counting down.
CCCCACAATCCCACCAAATTTGGTCAATATCTGCCACAAATTAATATTGTAATATTGTACGTGGTGCCACCAGTATCGACAAGAACCTAGATATTTATACACCCTATAAGTCCTGAAAGTTATTTTGGGCTAACTTAAAAACTGTGGACGGTATGGCGGTAACGAGCATAAGTTTATGGACGGACGGACAGACATGAGCAGTCACCTACAATCTGTGACCTTTGGTCAGCAAAATCCCAGGACTTTGTACTGATGCTTTGGTAGGCAACTTTTCCCCACTGAGGATAATGACAACAATGCATCCAGTATTTTACCATGGTTGTCTGCCTTTTTTTTTTTTTGTATATGCCACAAGTCAACAGCTTTCCTGCATGCACTGAGGACACTGCATGCCCCATGTACCAGCGACAGCTGTTGACCTAGTTATCTGCAGGGTTATTACGGAGTCAAACAATTTGATATCTATACCCACCTGTACCATGGAACTAAACTGTACAGTGTATTTGCGCCTTCCAGCTGTGAACCTGTCAACAAATGTAACAAATACTATGACATACCAGTACTAAGGTGAGATGTAATACTATGACATACCAGTCTACGGGGAGATGTAATACTACGACATACCAGTCTACGGGAAGATGTAATGCTATGATATACCAGTCTACGGGAAGATGTAATACTATGATATACCAGTCTATGGGAAGATGTAATACTATGATATACCAGTCTACGGGGAGATATAATACGACATAGGTCTACGGAAAGATGTAATACTATGACATACCAGTTTACGGGTACATGTAATACTATGACATACCAGTCTACGGGTACATGTAATACTATGACATATCAGTCTATGGGGAGATGCAATACGACATACCAGTCTACTGAGAGAGATATTACTATGACATACCAGTCTACCGGTGCATGTAATACTATGACATATCAGTCTACGGGGAGATGTAATACTATGACATACCAGTCTACAGATACATGTAATACTGACATATCAGTCTACAGGTACATGTAATGCGGAAATTACTCTATGCACAGAATCATAATTATATATGCGTAGTTAGTTTCACATTCTTTCTTTCCGTTATTTTTTTTTTTCTAATTTGATATACTTAAGCAACACACGGCCATTTCTCAATGGCTTAAAACCCATTTCTGTCTACTACTTCACTGCTATGCAACACATGCAAGACCTACAAGTATCATCATAGCAGTGCACATATTTCCATCAGTACTCAGCCAAAGATTTTAGCCTCTTAATCTTTTAATAGTATTTACAACAATTCCTTGTAAAAATCAAAGTAATTATGTCACAATTCACAACTTTTTCTTCTTCTTTGGTGCATTTCTCAACAAGACAAAGCAATTTACTTGTTTAGATGTTTCCATTTATGAGTAAACTTGCATTGAAGTGTGCGTTATTTCATCTGCATGCATGATCCTTCAATTTCCCCATCTGTACATACCTAACGCTTGCATCCCCAGCCTTATACGAGTCATCAATGGTCTTGTTGTTACTGACACTGTAGTTACACCACCGCCCACTTCGGTCATCAAACCACTTCCACGTGTTACTGTTGGCCTGCAACTATCCATGTAAAAAATGTTGAACCAGTCACATGCACATGCACTTTATACTTTAAAAAGCCTATATCCAGCATTATCTCATGTTTGGGTCAAGCATGCGTATAAATATCATATAGGCCAGACCACTATGGGCCATATAACAAAGTCATTAGAAAGTGCTACAATAGGCCTTCTGTATGGCAGATTGCCTGTAACCAGAAGAGTGCCTATAAACCGAAGTGTACCTATAACCGGAAGTACCGATATATGATTTACTATTATGGGCTAAGGTATTTCCCCGGTAACAATGACATTGTCTGCCATCAGCCAGACTGCTGAATCTCTGCTGGAACATTTGGCACCTGGTATGGCACAACTTATTGAAGTAGGCCTTAATAAACATGAGATAAACAGATCATACCATGGTTTGTTGTTGATAGGAATATCAACTCGCAATGGGTACCATATAACAGAACTCATTCGCTTCACACACTAGTTCTGCATATAGGGCATCCAGTGCTTCTTAATATTCTTTGTATCAACAAACCACGCTATAATCTATACTTATGGTATATACCTATAAGAATCTTTACGTTTTCCTCATGTTTTTTTTTTTTTTTTTTTTGCCTATTACGAGGAAGGAGCAAAGGTCTCATGGTTGTTCTAGACTCTTTTCAGGTTAAGAATTCAAACATCGCCCACTCACCATGATGGAGTCCAAATCTGCTTTTCGTTTCGATGCCACTGCAACCTTCTCGTACAAATCTAGCAGCAGCAGGACGGGAGCCACCCACCTGTGACACAGATCATGTATTAATCAGGACAATCCCACTTCAAAATTTCTTCCTATTTCAAACATGTTATCACAACTTCTTTGGTAAGTTAAACTCCTTTAATATTTCAACAGTACAGCCATTAGCCAATGTTTTTTCTTTCTTTTCTTTCTTTTTCATTTTTGCACTGCCTAGCAAGTCACAATACAGCTGCTGTGGCAGCCATGTGCTTGCCAGACAACACAAATCCCTGGACCTTAGACCAGGCACCCTGCTATTTGAATGAAAGCATTCTTATGAAAAATCTGAATATCAAATCTGCCACCATGCATCTTGGCAAATCAAGCACAAAGTCGGGGTCTGGTAGGAAATGAATCAACTATAAAGTCTATTGCATGCAGTGTCTGCTTGTTGAGGGGGTAGGTAGCCACTATCTGTGCTAACTCTGATCCCTTCACCAGCCATTCATCTTGCACTATTTGGTCCCCCTCGATGCCAAACTATATCAGGCATCAAGGCCCTTAGTAATGCTAAATGTATTCAAAACATGCCAGGAATCACTAGGGACGTGCAATGGGTATGAGGCTCATTGGTATGTTTTGTGTTTCATTGGCTTTTGTTCTCCTACACATCAAAAACACCCACCATGCTACATGTACATATTCTCAAATTTCCAGTAAGGATTCTAAATAATGCAATAAATCAGGATGGTCTCTGAAGAAAACTAATTAACCCTTTCCCCCTTGAATTAAGATTGAGTCAACAGCTTTTCTTGGCATGGGTTGGGCACTAAGTGCCCAATCCATGCCCAGGAAAGCTGTTGACCTGGGGCATGTGATCTTGATAGGGCTCTTCTACAATTCTCAGTCAAAATTGTTTTTCATTACTGTTGAAATAAGTTGAAAACACTAAAGCAGACGACATTTGACCACCAGCCGGTGCCAGTTTAAGAGGGAAAGGGTTAATGCAGGTAGAAACTATAGGTTGCTTTTTAGATAATCACTTTGATTCTCTGAGTGTTGCTGTATCTAAGTCCCGCACAGGATTTTTTTTTTTTTTTTGCATATATTTGCCACTTTATAAGGCCATGTAATTCAAACAAAATGAAATGTATACAAAATCTGAACCACATTTCCCTGTGTTAGACTGTTTTCTGTCTTTCAAGATCAAAAGGTCAAAAATAATTCCATGACTGTGTTCAAAAAATTAATCTATAGCAATAATAACAGCAACATACAATACTAGCAATAGAACTTTTACATTCATCTAATTTTACACTTCAAAATTGTCATGATCTTCAGCATATGTACTTTTTATACCTATATACATATTGTTAGCCTTGTTTTTGTTTTTACTGCACGTACCAGAAACCTATGAGACACAAAACATCAAACCCCTGTCTCATGCACAGAGCCATTAGGAATGATTAACTTTAGTATGCCAGAATTTTGTGACACTGCATGCAATAAAGGAAGGAGGTAACTCTGTAAGGGGACTTCATACAGGCCTGGTCTACAATAAGATAACTCTGTAAGGGGACTTCATACGGGCCTGGCCTGCAATAAAGGAAGGAGGTAACTCTGTAAGGGGACTTCATACAGGCCTGGCCTGCAATAAAGGAAGGCGATAACTCTGTAAAGGGACTTCATACAGGCCTGACTTGCAATACAGGAAGGAGGTAACTCTGTAAGGGGACTTCATACGGGCCTGGCCTACAATAAAGGAGGTAACTGTAAGGGGACTTCAATACAGGAAGCTTCATACGGGCCTGGCCTGCAATAAAGGAGGTAACTGTAAGGGGACTTCAATAAAGGAAGCTCACTCTGTAAGGGGACTTCATACAGGCCTGGCCTGCAACAAAGGAAGGCCAGAACTCTGTAAAGGGACTTCATACAGGCCTGACCTGCAATACAGGAAGGAGGCAACTCTGTAAGGGGACTTCATACAGGCCTGGCCTGCAACCCCAGCCTTTTGCGAAAATGTTTGCAGCAAAGGAACAAATTGCTACAAGATATTTCACCATGCTCCTTTGCACCTGTGGATCAGAATGAAATGATCAAAATACATTCATATATACCCATCACGTCTTACAACAAGCTTTCATCCTTTCACGCTCAAGATAAGACTCACTAAAGAGTTTTCCTGGACACAGGTTGGGCACTGGATACCTGTATTAAAGGCTGTAACTTTGGGTATGTTCTCATGATGGGTTTGGTTTAAACATATTTTTTTCAACTTAAGTACACTGTTCTTGTTACAAACATATAGTTATGGATCGGGAAAGAGGGCTCAGCCCTGTATAAATGCCTCGTGAGAAAAGACAAGTATGGACAGGACAGCACGAGACGCATGTGGAGTCGGGAACATGCTGCATATGACAACACCCAGAAAAGAAAGCCAGTGGGGCTACACCAGTAGCGTTTTTTACACATATACCTGTACAAGTGATTGCTGTGAAGTCATGATGGATTTCATCTACAATTCTTATTTAAAATGTTTTTATTAGCATTAAAATGTAGAAAAACTATAGAAATGGATGACAACATCTCTCTCTCTCTCTCTTCTCTCTCTCTCTCTCTCTTCTCTCTCTCTCTCTCTCTCTCTCTCTCTCTCTCTCTCTCTCTCTCTCTCTCTCTCTCTCTCTCTCTCTCTCTCTCTCTCTCTCTCTCTCTCTCTCTCTCTCTCTCTCTCTCTCTCTCTCTCTCTCTCTCTCTCTCTCTCTCTCTCTCTCTCTCTCTCTCTCACACACACACACACACACACACACACATACACACACACACACGCCCTCTCAATACACTTACTTTGGTGTGGAGGCCTCCTTGGCTGCTGTTAGACACTGTTGGGTGGTATCCAGTAGCCGAACCAGCAAGTCCAGGATACCAGACTCCTCCACTGACTCTGCACATGGCATCTTCATCTCCTGATGATGGAAGTCCTTACATATAATATTACTGCCCTTTGCCAAATCTGTCTGGATTTTGACTTTCAGATCCTTTTCAAAAAAGCCTTACACCTACACATATTCTTTTTCAAATTCAGCTAGTCCCTTTAGTTCTTCCCGTGCATATTTCCTCCCAATAATTTCTTTGCCAAGTGAATTAAAAATATCTGTTCATTCTACAGAAGAATAAACACAGAAAAAAGAACCAACTAACAGAAGCGGTTAAGTTTTTTATGAAAGGAGCCCCCCCCCCCCCCCGTTTCTATTCTTTGGGGTATAGGGGCTAAACAACAGTCAATTTTTATTCTGTACATTAATAAAGAGGTTCCCATATTTACATGATTTGGAGATGACGACATAATATGGTATTGACCTCACGCTATAAGAGACCTTGTAATGCTCTAGGGGCTTTCCATTCGGTGTATTCCCCCATTGGGTCTTGACGTCAAAATATGGCAATTACATAAGGTTATATTTATGAAAATAATATGGCTTCTTTTCAGTTCGTTGGAATGTCCAGATATAGATGTACAATGTATATCGTCTTTTGCAGATGTTCAGACCATATATATCATTTGACAAAATATATTAACTTTCCTGTACTTTTTATCAGACGAGACAAAAGTGAAACTGCCTTATTTTAAATCAACTTTAAAATTAATCCAGTTGATTGTCACTGGAAAGGTAAAGATCTTCTTTTAGAATCTGATCGTATCTACTCTTCTTTAAAAAATTATCTCGTTTATCCAGCTGGTCTTCTATTTGGCAATCAATTTTGGGGATTCTAATCCTTCTTGGCATTAGTTTGTCCAAGCAGGGTGTTGACTGGCCTGAAGTGATAGGTGTGGTTGACTGAATTTTCACTGCCTACTTTTCGATTTTGCATCACAAGTTTTCCCTGTTTTTTTTTTTTTTATTTGTTTGGCTTTTTTCTACACCAGCCCAAACACTGTAGGTGGCTTCCTTTCTTTCTTTTTTCATGAGTGGTTTGCTGCTTTTTGTTGGTGGCTTCCTAGGGTCATTCATATCCAGTGGGAATGGCAGCTTGAGCCCTGGGGTTGAATATTGTCAGCTTGACCGTCTCAACTTTGTGTTTGTGCTCGCAGTGTCTCTCATAATTGCCCATGTGACCAAAGTCTGCCATGCATATTAGGCATGTTTATCTTTTTGTTTCTGCATCATGATTTTTGATGTGTCACCCAAAGATTCTACAGCAAGAACTTGGCTATCCATTTATACTGCTTACAAATTACTGAACAGTTTCAGTTTCAAATTACCGTGCCAGCATAAAACGAACAATCCACAAGTCCTGAATTCCCTGAACACAAGATACACATACTTTAGTAACTGTGAATAGGCACTTACTTCAAACAAGAGGCTGAGTAGGTGTAATCGTACAGCCAGTTTGGAGGCCTCGGGCATGGACGACATCTGGTTGCCCCATTCCAGCAGGCTGCGTGAGTCTGATGTGGTCAAGGGGGCAGCTGCTTCCATCAGGTGAAGGATAAGTTCTGCTATCTGGAAAAAACATGTACCCGTGGTTTGTGTCAGTTACACCAGTATACAAGATACCATATGTTAGCTCAATATACATACAGCTTTTGCATGTACAGGTGCAGGTTGCTGATATCTTTGTACAACTGCTACAAAGTAGCTTGAAAGTAATCAACATGCTACTTAATGATTAATCCGACAGCCTTCACATGTTCTCTTACAAATAGTATGATTGGAAACAAGTTGTCAATGCCCAATGTAGCCATTTTGGCTGCATTACATATACCCAAACTTTTTTCCAGCATTTCACATAACTCCTGCTCAAAATTTAACACTCTGAAATTTGACTTTAAAATGAAGCTCATAAAAAGCAAATTAAAAGTGAGCATACTTACCTCTCCTACAAGTGAATTGAGCATGTCGTGCATCCACTTCTCCCCATTACGGTTGACCACCACCACTAGCAGATCACAGACACGGTACACAGTTTCAGGCAATGTGTCCAGTAGTTGCAGACATCCTGCAAAGACAGATCTGCTGTCATCAACTGTTGACATTTACAACTTGGCTGAAATAAATGGGTTTTATTTTCTAGATTCTGGAAAACTGGATCTTATTTTACTCTATGCATAACAGATTCACCAACTGCATTTTTCTTTATAACCAATAAACCGAATCTGTTGGGTTACTCTATGGATAAAAAGACCCCCACAAGATGAGCCATTACAGGAAGACGTGCAACTGAAGCCTTCAGACAGATGGAAGATTTCTATTTCAAAATTTACTACAATATTAACTGCTATTAATGACCGCCACTACTGCCAGCAAAAAGTGGCCTCAAGTGGCAGGTGGTCTTAAAATACAAGTAAACTTATCGGAGAAATTGACTCTATAGTCTCAAATTATAAGCTGTGGGTCTCTCAAGAGGCATTTTTCAGAACAGGTACCACCGTACACCTGTAGAAGTGTCACTACAATATTCACCGGGTATCATGGTTTCTGTGAAGTGGTCTATGGTATCTTTGGCAAGTGGTTCCTCTGGCTTCAGCAGGTCCTTCTCCTGTTCTGCCTCCTCCTTCTTCTTCTCCTCTTCTTCCTTGGCTTTCTGTTCCTGCTGAAATACACACCAGCAGCTGGCACACACTTCTCACTTAACTCATTCCATACCAGTCCCTGATTTTTCTGTATATTTACCTAGATTTGCATATACAATTCTTCATGAAAAGAGCTTTCGTTCAAGTACCAACATGCCTACAGTCTTAAATCAGTGGTTCTGGCACTGACCAAGGCCTGTGACCATAGTATGGAATGAGTTAAACCAGCCCAAACTGACTAGTCACTAAATGTTGTCGGCTTCAATGTTTTTGACTAATTTCAGCAGCAGTGAAAAACAATATGCAGGAGAACTGCAGATGAGACATATCAAGATAACATGACCCACAACAAGGCAAGCTGTTGGCTTTATAGCAAACGTCCCATCAATAATGAGAATACAGCAAAAATGCTTGTACAAAGTGAAAAGGCTTAAATTACATGAAGTGACCAGTTTATTCAACAGTTGATTCCCATGAAATCTAATCAGAATCAACTGAGAAAGTGATCTTGTCCCACACGTATAGATGAAGAGGCTGATGATTTGATGATGGCTTTATTCACACCCAACCGGTTTCTGCAATTTCCAATGCCTTTATCATGGGATACTGCGTGAAGTGAAGTTCTTGAAACAATAGTCGCCTGTTAGCTTCTTTCTTATAATGTTTAATTATGTGTGGCTGGACCTGTGGTCCACTGCCTTTCAGAAAAATATATATCATACAGAAATGTTGTGGCTGTACCTGTGGTCCATAGCCTTTTTAGAATGAATAATTTGACCCTAGAGGTGGCTGGACATGTGGTCCAATGCCGTTTTGAAGGAAACTATAGATGAATATATCCTAGGTATATTACAGAAGAGGTCCTTCTCTGGGTCTCCGTCCCTCCGTGGTCCCATGACGGTTACGGGAATGGTCATATTGGACAAGCGATTTGCTTTGGTATATTAAAAAGAGGCATTATATTTTTATATATACTGCACTATAAAACATATCCCTCTATAGTGCCCTGCTCCCTAAGTGCCCCTCACAACTTCTGACACAGAAAAGGTGAATATCTCAAGTTTTCACGATTGATTATGGAAAAAAAGGGGTGCTGCAATATTCAATAGATCTTAACTTCAGTCTCACATGATGAAAATTGCCTGGGTGTGCTGGGAGCTAAATAGGAATGACACTGCATGTGACCAAGCTGTAACTCATCACCTTTGTACAGGGCCCCTTTATGCATGTCATGGTCTCCTGACAAATGGAGGTGGTACATAAAAATACAAAGAAGTTTTACACAGAGATATCTTCAAGGTTTTTTTCTTATTTTCAAACAAATTCTTAAAGAAAACGGTGAACACGATATTACAACAGTTCAAGTGATATGACCAACCTGGTCAGTGGACATGAAGACATTCTCCCCGAGAGACATAGCAATAGCTCTCATCATTTGGTCTTCCTCCGACATATCCAAGTCCATTCCCAGTGCCTGCTGCATTGTGAAGGAAAACTGCAATAGACCAGTTCATAGGACTCGGGTTTATTCAGTTCACTTCGGGAAGCGTACCCTGCTTTGTTTACATTTTGTGCTCAGCCAAGCTGGCTGGATTACACATGGAAGCATAAGAAAGTAAAACACAGGATGTGCTTGGATTTAACGAAAAATCAAACCGTCAGCAATCTATAAATGCACGTTTCACCACTGACGTGATTATTTAGGTAAAAGATTTGCACTGTTCAACACAATCCATGCTGTAATCACTAGCGTTTGCCGTGGCATCCATTGTAAACATATGACGGCATGGGCCCGACTCGGCTACTTGCTGATTGGACAATCAGGCCAACAATGGAATGAATAATTATGGTCCGGAAAAGTTTGGTACAACTCAGTATGAACAGGTCTATTGCAGATGTTACAATTTGAAATGCCAAGCTGTTGCAATTGCTTACTTTATACACTACCCATACATGCACACTTCACAAATTTCCATCTGAACACCAATCTGTCTTTATACAATATATATACGTATTTGTTCTTCTTACAACTAAACATTAGTCTTCTATAGCTATTTGTTATTTTGTTTAAACTATACAATGCAGGACTTACTGTGCTGACTTGCACAGCGGGTGGTACTGGTGGGGGGTGGGTCAGGATGTACTCCGTGGCCTGTTCCAGGCTGCTAGTGTGAAGCAATGCCTCTGTACAGTGCTCCCTTGTAAATCCCATGTCCATCAGCTGAAAACATAATTATATTTGTGTTCCATTCTATCTGAAGTTACATTTTAATAACCAGAAGAAATAAATTTTTCGCTGTATCTAAATCTTGTTTCCAGATGCCATTATTGTTTATTATGTTCTCAGACTCGGGTGATTTTCCATTCACATGTTTATTCAGACATGTGCTCGGCGAATTGGTCATCACAGAACATATTCCCGTGTCACACAGAGAGACATAAGCAACTCATGCCACTGTATAGCTTCCTATTTGATGTCATTGGCATATTTCTTGTGACCTTTCACAAGGTGCATGGCCACAACTGGCCATCACCCAGCTGCCATATTGCATCACCTTATAGGACAAAATACCCAATTTTACATGACGCACACACAAAAGAATCAATGAGTATCTCCTATTGATTCAAACTGCAAACTGTTCTCAATAAACATCTCATTAATCCCACTAACGCTTATATCAAACCATTTATAAGCCAGTATGCTTGCTTCAGACAAGCAATTCTGAGTTTCTCGGACAGACAACCTCATTCCAAGAGCTTTGCTGGCTGCTTTGTAAAGCCAACAAAGCTAATAATCAATTTCCTTTCTTAGCCATCGGATGATGCAAATTTTCATCATCAACTTCATCTAAAATATTGATCTATTTCATCTTTTTGATTAAATCTATCACACTGGAACAATTTTCTACATTCAAAACAATTTCACACTTGCAAAAATGCTTGGGAAATAACTGAAAATACAGACTCCTAAGTGGCTTGCAACTAACTGAAATCTAAGTAGACTTATTTTCATACAAAGACAACTTTTGAATTAACCGCCCGGAGCCTGAGCCAACAGTCTTCCACTCTGCACTTTGTGTGCCACGGGAAGCTGTTGACTAACACACTAACAACACATCATTACAGGTACAGGTAACAAAAGGCAAGCAGATGCCATTGACATTGGACACTTTGTTACCAGCTGTACTTTCCAAGAATTGCATGTTGCATTGGTGTCGGGTCCCACTTGGTGAAAATGTTGGTATTTCTTTTTCAAGTAGGGTTGGGTGTCGTTATTAATTGCTGTATCACAATACTTTTCGGCACAGAGCCATGTATCATGATATATCATGGGATAGTATGAAGTGATCACACTCTTTTAATTTACATGCAAGTCAGTATCACAACTTTTGTGCTGGTGTTTTGACAAATCATTCTGCTGTGTCGATACGGTTCGGTACAGGGTTAGTATCGCAGTATTTTGATACATCGTCCCAACCCTATATTTTTATACTGCAAGGATTTTCCATTAAATCGTGGAATGTTCTCATCTCTTTTCACAATCATTTTGGCAAATCTTATCATCCTGGGTATTACCCCAAAGTGACAGAGCTCCAGAATAATTACAGACACTTGAGCAAAATTGTGCTAGTTTGTTTCCCAATTACACTGAGCAGATAGTTAACGCACATATAAATAAATATATATATACATATATATACATATATATATATATATATATACATATATATATATATATATATATATACATATATATATATATATATATACACATAAATATACACATACACACACACACACACACATGTATATATACATACATACATACATACATACAGTGTACATACATACATACATACATATATATCAAGTCCAGTTACAATTTTTGTTGGGTTTGCCAACTGACCTACTCTATAGTATAAACATATTTATTTTCTCTGGATTGCCTAATAGTACACAAAGACTAATCTGGAGGCTCTCCAGTACATAAAAGGACGCACAGGAATATAAACAATACACACTGGACGAGAACAGAAGACTAAATTCACGGCTTGTACACGAATAATACAATTGATGCCAGATAGTGGAGACTTATAATTAGATCATATACTAAATTAGTAGATGAAACGTCTAGATTCTGATAAGAATGTCTGAACAGCCTCAAAGATGAATACATTATCAGTGTCTGGCAAGTCCTCACTTCCTTTCAAGAGAATATTTAGTAAAATGTCACTAGAGCACTGAACTATTAAAGTCGGATTTACACCTGGAGCGAGTAAGTGACACACAGTGTTCAGTAGACGGACCCTTTGCACAGTGAACTTGGGGCAGAACAAAAGGTAATGTTTCGTATCTTCAGTGGTATGAAAGCACGCACACGTTGAGGCTGGAAGGATATTGACATGATGTAGATGGGCATTTAAAACAGAGAAGTTAAGACGCAGCTGCATGTGGCATATGTTCAGAAAACGACTTCCATGTTTAAAGTATGTGGGCTTTTTGTCAACACTTAAGAGTAATAGATTTAATTTAGATTTAAACTGCGGCAGGGAATTGGTGAGACGAGCATCAACCGGGAGGTTATTCCATAATTTGATAGCAGACGGGAGAAATGAATCGCCGAAGCGATTGGTGGTGAACCTAATTTGGCGTAATTCAGTACGATTTCTCAAAAGGCGCCCAGTAGTGAATGCAACGTCACGAGGAACGAGATCATGTAGGTATTGTGGAGTTAACCTATTGTACATTTTAAAGTAAAGAATAAGTTTAAAGTATTTCCTCCGGTTTGCCAGAGTTTGCCATTCAAGCTCTTCAAGAAGTAAGACACATGGAGTGTATCTGGTTGCACCAAGGCAGATCCTGGCTGCCTCATACTGAACAGCTTCTATAGATTGTGACAGGTTTTCAGTGCAATTGTCAAACAGGACACACCCATATTCGAGGATAGGACGAATCATTGTACTGTACAGCCGTATGAGTGTTTGGCGGGAGAGTTTATATTTGAGTCTACGTAAAAGAGCGAGCCGTTGGGTGGCTTTATTAACAATACGTGTTGTATGCTGGTGCCATGACAAGTTATTTGAGAGTGTAACTCCAAGGTGAGTATGTAGAGTGGCCTCAGGTATCGGTGTGTTTCCAAGAAGTAGGGGAGGATGATCTGGCTTATGTCGTTTAGCTGAGAAGGTCATTGAGATGGATTTTATGGCATTAAATGTCATGCGCCAGAGCTTGCCCCAACGATGAATTTGTGTAAGATTATAATTAAGGTTTTCAGCTGTGGCCATTGGTTCGTGGACAATTTCAAGAATACTGGTATCATCTGTGAATAAACGGATGTCACAGGTGATGTTGACAGTGATGTCGTTGATGTAAACGAGGAAAAGTAGGGGACCAAGGATCGAACCTTGGGGCACTCCAGCCTCTATAGGGAGCCAAGGTGAGGTCTGTCCTCCAATAGTAACACGTTGAAGTCGGTTTGAGAGATAGCTTTCTATAAATAGTAACACAGGATCTTCAAACCCCAATTGTTTCAGTTTAAAAAGTAGACCAGCGTGCCAGACTCTGTCAAAGGCCTTGGATATGTCCAGGAAAACCATACGGGCCTCTTGGCCCAACTCAAGGCCACTGTAAATAGTATGAAGTATGCTAACAAGTTGATTTATGGTGGAATCGTTTTTCTTAAAGCCAGAGTTTTTAGCAGAAAGTAAATTATTAGAGGTTAGATACTCATAGAAAACGTTATAAACTAGACGCTCAAGAACTTTAGAGACATTACAGAGGAGTGAAATAGGCCTATAGTTTTCCTTTGACTGTTTGTTACTTTTCTTAAAAACGGGGCACACGTTGGACCTCTTCCAGGGATCTGGAAAATATGAGTTGGATAAGCAGAGATTGAACAGATCAGTGAGAGAACGTGAGATTGAGGGGGCACAGTATTTAAGAAGGGTGTTGCCTATACCGTCAGGACCACAAGCAGAACTGGTTTTCAGAGATTTTAAAATCTTTTCCACATCATTTACTTGCACTTGAAATATAGACAGGCGGGCCTCGGTTCGGAAGGCAAGGTCGGGCAAGGGCAAAGGATTGTCATCATGCGGAGTCTTACACTGATCAGCAAAATACTTGTTGAAGGTCACTGACTTCTCAATATCAGAAGAAATATTCCTTCCACCGTCAATAAGAGTTGGTATGTTTTGATAAAGTTTGTGACCGAGAATAGATTTGCTAAGGTTCCACCACCTTTTAGAGTTTATCTCTCTTGAGTCTAGTTCAGATCGGAGTTTGGTAAAGTAAAGACGAATGGAGTTTTTAATAGCGTTGACTGTAAAGTTGCGTTTCCGTTTGTATAACTGAAAGAGGCGTTCAATATTTTGAGTAGTGAAGAGCGAGTGAGGCCAAGGCTTTTGTGTCTGGCACTTATATCTGTTCCACGCGCGATTGCGCTGCCTTATCAGCCTCTTGATAATACAGTTGATCCAGGGCTTGTCCCTGGGTCGAATAGTGACCAAGCGGAACGGAATAAACTGTTTACAAGTGTCAATAAATAGGTCTGACCAGATTTTCTGCTGGGAAAACACTGTATGTCCATGATGGAGATGTCATACGATGTTACACACAGTGTCACAGAACAGGCTTTCACTTACCTGCTGCAGGTTTGCCTGGTTGACTTCTGGTTCATTGGAGTTGCCCTGTGTTGGAGGTCTTGCCCCACTGGCATTACTGTTGCCAGCACTGCTGTCATCCACCCCCATTGGGGTTGTACTCGCAGTGGGGGCAACAGTGGGAGTAACTGCAGCCGAGTTTGTAGCTGCTGGTGTTGGTGCCACGCTGGCTCCACTGCTTGTACTGCTGGCTGCATTCGTGCTTGCAGAGTTACTGCCAACTGCATTGCTGTCAACACTGTTACCAGTGTCTGTATTGATGCTTGCTGCATTACTGCTGTAACCAGCTGCACTGCTGCTGGCTGCATTAGAGGCAGTGCTGGATGCTGCAATGTTATTGGCTGTAGGGGCAACAGGAGCCCCATTGGAAGTAGACGTGGCTTGTACCGGGGTTCCAGCCGCCTCCCTGGCCTCCTCCTTCTCCTTCGCTATCTTTTCCTGAAAGGTAGATAACAACCAAGTTATGCTTCAATGAAATATAGCAGTCAGAAAGACCTGAAACCCCCTTGGCCAGTGTCATGTGGTGTTCAGTGTACTCTGAAAGTATGTATCATAAAGTGTCAGTTTGATAAAAGCATCAGAAGTTACATAATATTACAGTATGCCTATGTCCTGTTCTGGGGAGTACAGGGCCTGTTAATGAAAATACAACACAACAATAATGATGGTATATGAGAGCTTGGAAGTTAAAGATGAGCTGTAATTGGCACAGACCAAGACGTGATACAATTAAGCCTTTCAGTGCCAAATTTTGGACTGAGTCAACAGCTTTTCTACACCCAATGCACACAAAAAGCTGTTGACCCTAGGTATTCTCTCTCGAACTATAGGCATACTGGTACTTGAATGAAAGGTCTTTTTACGAGGAATACGAATCTGGGATCCTAATGATAATACAAACTTGTCTGACTTAAGTAGATTAAGTTTAGACATGACTGGCACTGAAAGACTTAATAAGCATTTGTAGTGTAACCTGATGACATGTAACGTCAGCAGTTCATTGCCGTCCACACAGCTTTACAGCATGAAAAACAAACTTTACTCATATGAACTTTACTGTTTTGAACTGCAGTATAAATATGATCAATACAAGTTCGCAAGTCTGTAGATGGTGTCCCGTCAAACTGGAACAATTTTTGCTCTTTAATTTATTAGAAAAGGTCAAGGTAACAAGTGAGCCAACTGATCCAAGCTCCCCATAAAATATTTCAGTTGTGACAGTGGTGGATTTAGCTTAATTTTTCCAAGGATTTTCACTGTTGATGCCTGTGACCTTGAAAAAGAGGTCAATGTCACCAGAAAGCAAACTTATCCACGGTTCTAATAAAATGTTGTAGCTGTGAAGTTGATCATTGTACCTTGATTTTGTGAGAATTTATTACATTTATGATGTACATGCAGACATCACACAGATGCATACAGACTTTAACTATCTGAGGTAAAATTTAAAATAAAGGCATAATTAAAAATATTCTAGTTGCCCTT
Organism: Hermodice carunculata; assembly: GCA_964020975.1. Classification (NCBI taxonomy): domain Eukaryota; kingdom Metazoa; phylum Annelida; class Polychaeta; order Eunicida; family Amphinomidae; genus Hermodice; species Hermodice carunculata. Next base: position 64,643,947 of record OZ026622.1, on the reverse strand, counting down.
TAATAATTAATTTTGAAATATTTTTGTCATTTACACATTTTAAAACCAAATTCAAGAAACATTAGCCTCTGGCTAATTGATTAATGGTAAGAGCAGTATCTGATGACAAGGACAACACCACTTTGATTTAGTTAGCCAACGGAGAAAAAAAAATTGTCTGCAATTCCTTTCCAGATTCACTTATCAAATTTATACTACAATCTGCTTTCTTGCTAGTTTTCTTTGGTATTATTTTCTTTTCTCAGACACTGAAAACACTTGCTCAGCATCAAATTTGTTGGACAGAAGACAACATCTGAATCGAGAGTACATGTAAACATGCTTTTTATCAGCGTATGATTAGGGGTCAGGCATTTTTATCAACCTTTTCACATTACTAAATAGAGTACGCGGGGGGGGGGGGGGGGGGGGGCCACATTTATGTTATTTTGTTTACCTTTATAACTGCCTCTCCCTTGATGATATGGCACAAGATCGCCAGGATGGACTCCGACATGCGACCTCCATACACCTTCAGTGGCTTTTTATTCCACAGGTACATCACAGCTTCAAATGCCGCCTGCAAGGCACACCCGCCAAATAAACAATTACTTCCAGGAAACATGATTTTAAGTTTGACCTAACCAATTAAGAAAAGCCCCACAGGCAACTGCGTGTTATACAGTGGGACCTCATTATAATGACACCATCTGTGCAATGAAAAATGTGCATGATATATGAAAATATCCGAGAAATAAGTCTGATATCTGAAGACTTCAGATAAATGAGTCTGATATCTGAAGACTTCAGATAAATGAGTGATATCTGAAGACTTCAGATAAATGAGTCTGATGGGATGAGAGGATGAGGATGAGAAAAGCCCCACAGGCAACTGCGTGTTATACAGTGGGACCTCATTATAATGACACCATCTGTGCAATGAAAAATGTGCATGATATATGAAAATATCTGAGAAATGAGTCTGATATCTGATGTCTTCAGATAAATGAGTCTGATATCTGAAGACTTCAGATAAATGAGTGATATCTGAAGACTTCAGATAAATGAGTCTGATATCTGAAGACATCAGATAAACGAGTCAAATGGCAAAGGAGTTGGACTTTATGACCTTCGAAACTCGTGTCATCAATCAAGTATGTCATACGCCTTGACCGTTTTGTTATAATGAGGTTTCACTGTATTCAGACTAAATATCTACCCATATATATATGTTGGATTAGCTGTAATAACTCATTGATTTCATACAGATGATCATTCCACCATTGTCACTGTGATTACGAGTAGAATTTGGATTTAAACCAAATTTAAAATTTTAGTGCTAAAAAAACATTAAGTAGCTTTTAATGGTTGATCACATGAATTATTTTTAAATGTGCCAGGTCCATGATCTGTCTCTGCATTTCCCCTATTAATTTTCTACTTTAATCTTTGGATCAGATCTGGTCAATGTTCTCAGTGCTTATGGTGTTCTACACAACAGTAGTTCAGCCATGTGCTTGGCAAGCTTGTCATCAAAGAACAATGACATGTTTTAATCAATTTCCTCTTTAATTTGCTGCTCACTGTGTTAAAGTGGAACCTACTGCCATGATCCTCTATGTATAATCACATACATGGACCCCTACCCCAGGGCTATGGAACAATAAGAACAAAATATTCTGATGGTAACAAGATTTTTGTACAACAAATTACATTATACTTTTTTCTTTCAGTTCCTACGCAAAAAGTACATCAAACATAAGTGTGCTAAGCAATCACACATTTACGGTGGTGGGTATGTCGGTCCATCTCCATTACAAATCTATCACATGCTTACCTTGTGTGTATGAACCAAATACTGTGTGGGGTTGAAGGGGACAAAGCCTGGCTGTGAAGACTTGGTAGGCAAAGTGTGTGGAGACTCCAAGACATTCTTTGTGTTCACCATCTTCTCAACCAACATCAGCCATGCATCTAAGAACTCACCAGTGCCATCTGGTGAGGAAAATGAGAATGACGTTGTGGTCTTCATTTTTCAAACAAATGTACCCCTCTCTTACAAGCATTGTTCTTTTATCTATGTCTCAGTATTATGTTTTTCAAACAAAAGTTACATATTTGACAACACGGATTCATACCAATCTTCATGTACCACAACACACATGAATTTGTTTTTCTTACCTGGTAAATCTGGGTTTTCGAGCCCTTCTTCCACACATACTGACCCACCACACGTCAGGGCCCACCTGAAAGCCCTGCACAAGATTGAACACACCCATTAATACATTATCTAATGACCTGAAATGATTGATGCAAACAATTTTCATTTCTGGTAACCAGTATAAGAGTTAACGGTTGGCAAGAGCTGCAACGTGCTCACCTTTCACCTATGCCTCCCGGGTTAGATTCACGGCCCAGGATGCAAGTGTAAAGAGTTCCTGCTACTCTCATTGTGCATGGTGGTTTTCTCTGAGTCCTTTGCTTTTCTCCACCAAAAGGTTTCATAAGAAAGTATACACCAACATCTGTGCCATGAAAAGTGATGAATACAATGTACAGGCTTGGCCTCTTTGCAATCCATGTAAAAGATATTGGTCTATACTTTTTTTTAACCAGTATATTACTCAAATAATTATCCACTTTGGGCAGGGGAGGGGAGGACACACGGTGGTCATAAGCCTTATATGATCCCCAATATACCACACAATTTTCATTAAAAAAAAAATGTCCTCCATCTCACACCATCAAATTGGATTTAGCAGTGACTGTTGGCCAAACATCCTTCAATTAATATCACAAAAAGCATCAACTTTGCATGTCAGTGTGCTTTTGTGTGTCCATGGCATGGAGGAAGGGGAGGTAGTAACAGTCAGCAAGTTATTTTCCACAGTGGACTCTTCCAGGCTTACTCCATTCATGAATGGCATTCTGAAGGTTTAAATGCCTGCTATCAAGGGCATGCCACCTAGAGGTACACAAGCCACCACAAATTCTGGCCAGACATATAGCTTTTAACACTCACTGCCTTACAGGACTCCTGAACACAGCTACACCAGTCACTCCTTTGACAAATCACTGCAATCAAGGACCAACTACCACATTTATCAGGCCACATGTGCATCTTATTTGACCAATGCTGAGAGATCATTTGCTCTATATGGCCATTTTGGATGGTTTCCCAAAGGAGGGACTTCCATTTTCAAATTGTGCAGACATTGACAAGCTCTAGTATGGGTGAAAAAAGCTCCACAGTCAATACTTACTCAAAGAGTGCATCCTGTCCCCCAGAAGACATGAACTTCTGCAGCATGAGGTGGTAGGGGTATTTCTTTTCATCAAACAACATGGGTGAAGTGAAGCCCACAGAACAAATGAAGAATGTCAACCTGTAAGCAACGACAGCATGTCCCATACTTTAGTAGCCCTATATATATACACATACAACTTATTCTAATTTACACTCTACACAACTTTTGCTTTAAAAAAAAAAAAAAAAAAAAAACACACACACACACAAAACTAGGACTCTAACATTTGCTAGAGTTCTAAATGCAGGGGTGACAGAACACCTACGGGCATGACACTCTGTCTTGGGGTTTTAGTGACTCAATACAAGAATCTGTATCCATTGCCAGAGATAAGATATTGACATGGCAGCTGTGGAAAAATCCAACTACATGTACGTGTTGGCCCATTTCTATGCATCAAAGCTATCATGTGAAAGGTACTAATTACAGTAACTTTAAAAAATTGCAAGAAGTAATCAAAATTGGTTTATTTACCAACAAAGAATTCAACTGCTGCATTTGTTTTAATCTTACAGCTATTTCTTTTGATGTTTGATAAAATCCATGATTCTGGAAAAAAAATGGGACAATAGCCCCATGTTACAGCTTAATTAGTAACAGCACAACCCTAAAATAAATGCTCGCCCTTCCATTTCATGCTTTTATTGCCCACGATAACTGAAGCCAACATACCTCAACTTTGGCACAGGCGAGGCAGGGGGAGGGCACCACCGCAGACCATTTGCCAGCAGTTTGGTCAATGAGGTTGCCACAGCCCTGGCCGCTGGGGTAGGTGTTGTAGGGGGAGGAGGTAACTGCTGACTTCGCCTCTGCCTCACTGGTGATCCCACGCACAGTTTAACTAGCAGTCCAAATAACTCTGCCAGCGCCCGTCCAAGACGGGACGAGGCTGACAACAGAGGCTTAATTTGCTTCATCTGAGCCTGCAAGGCTGGTGATATTTTACTCTTTTTATTATCACAGTCTAGTGAGGATGTGTCATCTGTTTCCATGGGAGTTGGAGGGTTCTCCGATGTACTCAATGACTCCAGTGCAGCACTGACGCCATTACTGCCAATTTCACCCACACTTCTCGTCAAACCTCCTTCACCTTCCACTTTTCCCTTCAAATCTTTTTCACTTTTTAGTTCTTTTGGTAGTAGTTTTTCCATATCTGCTCTGCCAAATTCACAGCCCTGTGGCAGAATGTCCTCACTACACAACGCCAGGAGCACAGTGCTTTCCCATACCAGGGAAGTGTAGAGTTTGCTCAGTCCTCGCAGCACCTGTAGACCCAATTCTGAGCCCCAGTGACTCACAGATATGCTTCTGATATCACTCTGCAAGACAACCAACATTTGTTACTATCAGTAATGTTATCCTTGTGAAAATATACCAACACTCTCATTTGGGAATTCAAATTACAACATAAAAAAGACAGTCTCATTTTCTTACAATTTTTGATTCCATAAGACACAGGTATAATTTTTTTTCTTTACACACAGAGTAATGGTATTCTGCCTGTTATTCCAAAATGATAATTACTGTATCATATGCACAACATTTCATTACTTATAAAAGCACCATGTTTCGATTAATTTCTATCTTCCAATGCCTCAGGCCTATCATTTACCAGCACAGATAATCAGAAATGTATCGGCTGAATGTTTCATCACTGGCATCTCAAGTCATCACTAAGTTTTTGAATGCAATCTCTTCAACACATCAATAGGAAACTGCATCCAGTTTGAATCATATGTGTGTTGTCCAACAATTGCCTGACGCTACCTCGCCACGCCACAAGAGCACCAAAGTCTCTTTAACCCTTTCTTGGTCAGAATAAGACTGAGTCAACAGCTTCCTTTGGCTGGACACAAGGTACCAAGCAGGGCTACTGATCTGAATCATGGAATATACTGACAGGTCTTCTCTATAATACCGATTCAAAATGCTCTCCATATACGAGTCAATGAAGTAAGAACATAAAAGCAGATGGCTAATTACATCTGATTATTTTTGGGTGAATGAACAAACCCACCTGTCCAACCTTGCAGACATGTACAAACATCATGATATAAGCATGTGCTGCTGCTAACGAGTGCAGGAGAGGGGTGGCCTGGGGGATAAGGGTGGCTTCTGTGGGGCTTGGTGAATTGGCCAGCTCTCTAAGTAATACAGAGCCCCCTGGTGGCTCAAGGAAGCGATGCAGTGGTTCCAGGGACTGCAGCACTTCATTTAAATGCAGCAACCCTTGTTTCAGAACTTGTGGTTCATGAGACAGAGTCTGAAATGGAAAAAATATTCAGCATAATTAAAAAAAAAATTTTCATACATTTTCAGTACAGTGTTCATTCTTATCACATCATGCTTAGGATCACCATTATATAGGGCTTCAACATAACTGGTCTGCAGATAGTAAGGACTGCACGAAGTTATTTCACAAGTTAAAAATTTAAGACTAGGGTCACCGTGAAAAGAAAAAAAAGACATATCTTATGGGGGGGTTTTTTGTCTCGCATTGTACTTGTCATTTTCACTAAATTTTGAGCGAGTTTAAGATCAATTCTATGTTGGGCAATTAACCCATTGTTTATGAAGCATCATAAATTTTCAGGCAATCACCCAATGTTTACTGTAGCACCACACGAAAACCATGATGACCTATGTGTCAGATCACTGGTGAGCAAAGGTAATGCACTGCTGGCCCTTTATCACAACAAATATTATTGCTTGTATAACATTACTCTCTGTTCCAACTCCATACTTGCAACTTTGTACATATTAATTGAGTCAATATCATGTTGGTATTATAACCTTTCATAACTGGTTTTTCGTTGTTTTGTAAGAGAATGCATCTGGTTTGCCAGGTAACACAAACCTGGCAACAACTTGGTATTAGCATTAAAGCTCTTTTGATGAGTATTTTTAATCAGCAGTTTTCTTCATTTTAGCAAAATATACAGTGATTAGATATCATGAAATGGGTTACAGATTATAATAGCACACCAAAAATAGACTTACACAGTAATGATATTATGAAATGGGTTACAGATTATTATAGCATACCAAAAAATACACTTGCACACACTAATATACAGTAGTTAGATATTGTTATGAAATGGGTTACAGATTATAATAGCCTACCAAAATAGACTTGCAGACACTGGCAACAGCCTGGCATGACGGAGATGCTGGGAAGTCAATGGGCAGATTGGACAAACCCAGGATTCCCATCAGTGGAACCAGGCCCTTCTGGTTGACAAACTCTCGACAATGGTCATCAGTCGTGTTGTTGCTAAGTATGGCTTCTACGAACTTCATCTGAAAACGCACACATGCAGGACACTTTGCAAATAACTTGCTCAAAATGTTTAAATATCAATACAGATTCAAATTCAGGTTGATGTTGCACAAAGATAGCCTAAGCCATGATTTCCTCTAACATTCATTACCCCCCTTCCCTCTCTCTTTCTCCCTCCCCCCCCCCCCCCCCCCCCGCACCTTTTTCTAGTAGAGGAGGTGCCCCACCCAAAAACATCACAAGAACAGCTAAGGAACTGCCTCTTCAGCCTATCTGAAGTTTGCCATATTGCAGAACAACCTTCACCAGATTGCTGGGACCTTCAATATGGTTGGTCCGTATGCTGCCTGCGTTTATCTTGCACTGTTTTTATTCCAAGCAGCTAGTTGTATGAACCACCTGGAGATCAAATACAGTGCCATTTTCACAAATGTATACATTCCCACTTGCATGTTTGTTCTTTCTGCATTTTTTTCCTTTTGATGAGAATTTGTGTCATTCAGTTTACTTGAGGATGTTAGGCATGATCAACTGAATATACATGCAAAAGAGAATTTAAAATCACAGTTTGTTTAAGGAATGCCCTTCTGCCCACAACCACAGTAATCCAGAGTTGACCTGGTGAACTAGTTTTGCTGTACAATACATCCTTGGGTCTTAACACACATTGTCCCATTTCATTAACAAGTAAAAGCACAAAAAGTTACAGTCCAGACACAAGACTGTACTTACACAAAGTACTTCTTATATCCCTATTTTCATAACACGGAGCATGAACACTCTGACAAAGTACATGATTCATAGTCATAATGTTCTATTTGACTTCAAGTATGTTAATTTGCCTGGCCAAGACAGTTGTAAAACTCCAAAAAGTGTTGTTTAAAGGAAAAGGGGTAAACTTGCAAAAAAAATAATAACCAACATCCAGTCTACTTACCACATTTAATACATAATCCATCAAGGGAATGGGAGTTCTCTCCTGGGAGCCACCAGGCCTACAAATAAAAGCACATGTATATATATGATATGGATAATTAACATCATATTATTATTATTATTTTACTAAGCCCCCAGATTGAATGCGTCTCAGTATCAACAAACATCCGTTTAAACACGAAGTTGTTTTCACTTGACAATATGCTACGAATCAAGTTTTCCAATGGTGACAAGAGTACAAATTGCACATTATAACACTCATCTATTTTTTCCTTGCTTTGAGAGACCAGTATTTCCATTTAAACTGAAAAATCCCCATAAAATGTAGCAGTGCTTATTGCTGTACACACCTCACTAAGATTAAATACTTGACCACAAAACTACATTTGCTGCAAATTCAAAACTTTATCCATCCAGTAGAGTCAAACACTTTTGGCTTTCAAAGAAACAAAACCTTCATCAATGCACTGTGATTAACCAGCTTACCAGCTTCTGGTAAGTAAAATAGCCAACTTTTTGTTCATGTATAACAACTACCTTAATGAAACTGAATCGTAGTAAATGACAGATATTATTTGCACAGGCTACACACCCTACATGGCAAGAACACTTTTTCTGACAAAGTATGCAGTCTCTTTGTTCATAACAAGCCACTTTACCCCAAAGAAGTAAAGGTACTTACATTTCTGTAGACACTGTATCCGGCTGCTTGGAGGACGTTCCACTGTGTGTACTAGCCACTTCATCTTCTTCATCCTCATCATCTGATGAAGCGGCATCATTTGGCATGGGTGACCGTAACGTAATGCCTGCAGGCTGCTCGTTCTTTGGCTGTGGTTTCTGGCACATGTATTTGGGATCACGACCCATAGCACATACTTCCTCCAGTAGCTAAAGAATACAAACAGTATCATAAGACAACGGCATGTGTTTAGATTACAACAATCACATCAGGTTTGTAACATAACTGCACTTACTTTAGATGAAAACGAAGAGTTTAATGAAGCACACAAAGTTGCCAGTACAAGAATAATTTCTCTAGCTCAACTATTGGCTCACCAGGTGCATTCCATACGTGTATCAATCACAAAATTTATCAAGCAAACAGGCAGGTGTTTACTGGTAGCTGTGGCCTTGCTTTAGCTGAGACAAGTGCCAGTTTTTGTTGGTCACACACACCTATCAAAAGAACAACAGGGAACTCTAAACCTCAGAACTAAGATTGTCAACAAGAATATTTTCTGATATATGCTTGTCTTTAGTTCATCACTGGTTTGCTAAAACACTTATGACACTAGATCCTTTTATCAAATCAAATTCTTCTCCTTTCTTCCATATGGTCTACAGAGATGCCTGATTTCTACAGAAAAATTACAGACATTAAATTTGCATGATAGGAAGTTGTAGGTAAGAGGAACCAAATGAAACCTAATTCCACTATAATCCACAACACTGTATGACCTACAGGCAGTCAGTGTAATTTTATGTACAAGAGGACTGTGACAGTCCTGTGCTCAGCTGACCTCGCATACACAGACTGATATGTGCTGGCTTAAATGGGCAAGTTCACATATGATCATAATCAAAGACAGTATGACATGTATGTACCTATGTCTGCAGAATATGTAGTGGGGAGGTAGACAGAGGACTCAAATTCACTTAAGTTGCCCTGTGACCTTGGAAATAAGGTCAAGGGCACTTGTATGTGATAATAACATGCCATTTACCATGAGCAGGTAAAACTTTCGTTTTAGCTGCAGTTATAACCTAAAAAAGAAATCCACTGTGCAACATCTATGTCCAGCTCAAACAGTTATCCACTAATTTTATGTAAAGTTAACATCCAGTGAGTATTCCAGTGATCTTGGGACCTGCTAAGGTCAATCACACACAGTCTCATTTGAAGTCTTACAGATAACCATCATCAAAAAACATCAAAGTTCTGGTCAAAATAGTTATTAGCTATCATGCTACAATGACAATCACCTAGATAACCTTGGGACTCAATGAATCCTGGTCACCCAAATGCACTCTCTTTGTTACCCTAACATTGCACCATCATCATTCCAAAACCTGAACTCACCAAAATTGCATTGTGACCCTGAGAATTAGGTCAAGGTCACACAGGTGAAAATTAAGAATTGGTGGCCAACCATTACATTAGCTCAGTGAAGCTAACAGTACCTTGATGATTGCCTTGGTGGCATCTGTGCGGAGGGAAGGCTGGTGTCGCATTAATTCATCCATTGCATTGCCAAGATTACTAGCAGTATCACCTGTAATTTGAATAAAATGCACATATAAACTGTTAGTATTGCTCATCATGAAGTTTGAAGCCTTTTAAATGTGTACGTATTGGTCTAAGCTAACTACATTTCATATCTCAGAACAAAACATATACAACTACATATATTTCAATGAATAAAATTTAACCTAGCCTTCCACTGTAGCGTCTTTCTGTACTAATTCCCACCTAAACTTCACTTTTACATCACAGTACTGGACCTCACTAACTCAACAGAAAGTGGTGCAGCTGTTCTTTTATTTAGCAAAGTCAAGAACCTCACTCATGTTTGCTCACCTATTTGTGAAGTAGTGACCACTTTCAAATTTCTATCATTTGTTCCATTAGGTTGAACCTTGCTGGTGGTAGGGTACCTTTAACCGTACAAAACATGTCACCTCCAAACTGGCCCGCATAGACTTAACATGAGCTCCTTCCCCCCCCCCCCCCCCATACAACCATAAAGTACATACCCAGTGGGTCCGAACTCCTGCGCCTCCTCATTGCAGGCAAGTAGTCGGGAGAGAGAAGCACCTTAAACAGCCTGTCGAAAGGCTTACACTGTACAAAGGCCTGCAGACCACGGGCATTCAAACACAGAGCACTGAAAACGTTTGGCAAGGAAGCAAGAACTTCTCTGGTAGCCGGTACCTGTTCCAGAAAAAAAGAACAGTCTGTTGCTAACAACATGCAGTTGGCTAAGCCACGCCACACCACACCAACACCATATTCATTCCAACAGCACAGCGTGCGACAGAGTCACTGCTGTCACTTGGTTTCCTCACCCACTGAAAGTGCTTCAGAAGTAGGTTTTGATTTAATGACTAGCGTCAAACGGGACATTTTTCGAGTTTCCCATGACTAATATTTAATCATTTACATAATCGCTTTGTAATTTTGTTATGAAAATAACTAAATTTTAACATTAAAGGCAAACTTCTTGACACACCCAAAGACATTCCCAAAATACAGATATTTTACGATTTCAAGTTTACCACATTTGTGTCTGAACATCATCACAGGTGTGGTGGGAATGAACATGATACAGTGTTTCAGTCACAGTCTGTGCTTACAAGGCATACATTTCCCATATCTGGCAAAGTGATAAACACCAAAGGTTGCTGATTCAAGACTTGGTCATTCCACAGCGGGGTCTCTTTAACCATTAATATAATAACTTGCTACCTTATTGATCTCACAAAAGTTACCTAGCTAATGTGGAAATAATTTCTTGGCTGCACATACCATGAACTGGCCAGTGGCCACAAGGCTATGATTAGAGTAAGCATAGTTTGTCCAACATAATACAAAAGTGGTAAGAATATCACAAGATCACAGTTACAATGTACATTTAACACTACAAGATATGAACAAGTCATTGTTATAATGCATGTATAATGTAATGTCATTTTTAACAAAAATATTGAAGAATTTCATGAAAGACATTAAAGTCAGATATATCTTCTGTCTCAATCATACAATCAGGGAATATAAGTTCCTTGCAATGCTTTTCCCTGATGTCGTGGACAAGAGGAGAAAACTGAACCACGAGATTTATTCTGTACACTAGCCTGTGGACAGTGGTACAGTCTTTGATCTCGAGGGGTGCAAGACCATCTCCCTGTCTCTGTCTAATTTTATGCAAGGAAAGAAGAAGGCATGCGGCAGATATCCTCAGCTTCTATATTATGCATGCAGTGCTAGTCACTGATCAACAATCCGAACCAAACTCTTCACACTTCACAGAATATGTTTACAGGGACCACTACAGCCTCTAACTTATCTTTTGGTTTTGACGCATGAGAACAGGAACCCCAAATGAGTGGTGTCACCCTGTGGATTAAATGCCAACAGACCACTAGGTAACTCAAAACCAACTTTGTAAACCAGAGGCTTCAGTGGTACTTGTACAGAAATGAACAAATGTCTCTAGCAAAGTGATATTTTCCCGAGAAACTTGAACATCTCTTCCAAGAAACTGGTAGTCATGTAAAGGCTCTCCATCATGATGCCTACCTGTTTACATGTTAACAGTAAACTATAGCTGCTAAAGTACACCACAAACAAAATTATATGATAACCACCTAGCAAAACAAAAACGCTCCTACAGTAAATGAGGTATGCGCCAGCGCCATGAAGCGTGTCGTTACTTACACTTACATCTTTGACAAGGAGAGCATGAAGCACCACATCAGTCAGGCCATTATCTTGTAGGGAGGACAGCAGAGATGGCTCTTGAAATACATACACTGTCACTACATCGGTAGCTGAAAGATACAATGTTGCCATTAAGAATTCTACACAAAAACGAGGCCACAAAACCATTAATATGGGAAACACTCGGGGCCGAGTAAGACGCAGTCATCTCACATTTGTTAATTTTTTGTGGAACTATGTTTAATAAGCTCGGAAGCTCCATGAATCAAAATATATTGGGTTGAATGAGTGGACTCACCCAAAAGGAAGAGGGACGGTCCATAGTATTCCGCGTTGCTGATGATATGCTTCAGCGACCTGGGCAGAGAGCCATCCATCACTGCAGCAGAAGGACACAAGTTATGTCAGTTATCACAATATACATCAATCAATTCAACACCCACTTCTTCTCACCACAATCAGGTACTAAAATGTTCAATTAAGAAACTCAAACTACCAGAGTTGTTTTTAGCAATCTGGTCATAAACTGTTCAATTAAGGAACACAAACTACCAGAATTTCTTTATTTTCCACAATGCAAAATAAATGTATTGGACCAGAACTTACTTTTGAGGAGAGTGTTCTGGAGGTAATCATGTACACCAATCAACAGTTTTTCTTATTATCAAGCTTGTTTTAACACATAGGACTCCATTTAACTCATTCACATACCAGTCCCTGATTTTTCTGTATATTTACCTAGATTTAAGACGACAATTGCACATTTAAACTTTTCACGAAAAGAGCTTTCGTCCAAGTGCCAACATGCCTATAGTCTTAAGTCAGTAGTTCTGGCACTGCCTGGCAAGTCATGCTGCAGCTGCCACAAGGGCAGCTGCAGCATGACTTGCCAGGCAGTGTCAGAACCACTGACCAAGGCCTGTGACCATAGTATGGAGTGAGTTAAGCCACATGCAAATGCAATCTATACAGGATGCTTACAATGCCTGATGCTCTCAGAAAATGCTGGGTCAGGAATCGCCTTCTTGAGGAAGTTGAGCATGGACTTCAGCAAGGCTGCCCTCTGAGGGAAGCACTGTACACCTGTAGGACACAAAATGAACAGGCATAAAACTCGGTAGTCTGTCAAACTGGAACCACCACTTTGCATCTATACGAAATTGCTGCTTTCCATAAGGCTATGATCATTATTACACAGGTTTTCAAGGCACATGGCTGCCTTTTTAACATATACACAGTTAATACAAAGAAGTTTAACAAACCAGTCATAAAATTCTAAAATAACACTATAATATCAAGCATTTTTTTTTTTGTCTGACATTCCATGTACCTTAGGACCAATGTAAAAACTTTATATAAGGACCTTATTCACTTATTCTGCAGTTTCCATCCAATGTTAAGAACTTTACTTGATGACTTTATCAACTTATTCTGGCCACTTTACTCCATGAACTTCATACAAGCTTCAGGTCCAGACATGATTTTGGTGAGCTGTGAAAGTTTCGAGCACAGGAGCTTTCAGAAATAAAAGTTATCAACAATGACATTGCTGATATATGCTTGTCTGTGTTTGTCATCTTTAAGTTCCTGCCACCCAAATAAACAGATGCTATGCCCACTTTCATTTTCCAACATACCAAAAGCTTGATCAGATTGACAAAGCATGCAACACAAGCTTAAATGTTAGCTGCAGCTTTCACGACCACACAATTGAATGAAACAGAATGACTCATTACATTTTAGCTCAACACTTTATCTCCACCAAAAATTCTTCCAGTAGATCTTTGCCACAATGGTAGTCTCAAGTCTTAAGAATATGCTCTTTCTACTTTTGATTACCTTTTATTTCTGGTTTGATGTCAGCCTCGCATATTGCAGTTGAAGTGGAAGCTCCCTGGTTCACCTCCAATGCCTCACCTCCTGATGTTCCAGCATCTGTTTCCATGGCAACCACACCAGTAGCGTCCACTTGGCTTGGAGGGGAGTGGGGACTGGAGTCAATGCTGGCTGTGGACTCACTCCTCCTTGGCTTGATCACAAATGGCTGCTCCTTGCGACAGATCTCAATCTCATGCTGTTAACAAAGAAGAGAAACAGCTCTATAAATTTTGTTCCAGTTAACATTTCTTGGGTTAGGATGAAGAAGGGGCATATGACTTGTAGATGCATTGTCACATTGATAAGATAAATTCACTAGAAGCACACTGACCCTAAACCCCCACCGAAAAAAAAGAAAAAGAAAAAAAGAAATTTCAAAATTTACATAGAATGATGCTCAAATCAAAAGTGAATTTGACAGATACATGAAATAACAAAATTAACGATATGGTATTCCAGCGTAGACTCTTCCCTGCAATATGTGACCCTGTAACTGCCCTGCAAGACAGAAATCCTATCTAGCTAGTCACAAAAGAAGATCCCTTGCCAAAGTATTTCAACTTCAAAATAAATTGTCTATGCCCATAGCCCAAAGAAACAACATGCTCATGCCTTCAAATCCCTCAGCTGCCAGCTTTTCCTGATAGCCAGTATTTGCTGCATGCAAAAAATCCACTAAGAATTGACCCTGGTGACCCTGAAATTGGGTCAATTTTATTGTCCTTCAAACTCCATTTAAACTTTTACAAGTGTAATCAACTGTAAAAGTTTTGTGATTCTAGCTTATCTGGTTCTCTACATACTATACACAACAAATTCAAAGATAATTGACCCTGGTGAGCTTGAAATTGGGTCACGGTCACTGTTCATTGAACTTAATGGTGACTTCTATAAGGTTAATCAACTGTCAAAAGTTTCACGATCCTAGCTCATCCTGTTTAGATATTGAATGCAAGAAAGTAAACGAGAAATGACTCTGCTGATCTTGAAATTGGGTCAAGGTCCTTGTCTTTTGAACTTGTTGATACATTTACAAGATTAGTAAACTGTAAAAGTTTTGTACTCCTAGCTTATCTGGTTCTTGAGATATGGCATGCAAGAAATGCAAAGAGAATTGACCCTGGTGACTTTGAAATTGGGTCAAGGTTATTGTCCTTCAAAGCTAACATACACTCCTACAATGGTGATTAACTGTTTAAGTTTTAGGATCCTAGCCCACCTGGTTCTTCAGATATCACACACAATTTACACTGAAGGACATACAGATGGATAGACATTGGACACACAGATGCAGGCTACCAGATAAACTGGGCGATCAAGTGTTAGTTTTGTGATACAAGTTTGTCTGGTTCTTAAGATATCCCATGCAAGAAATTACAAAGTGAACTGACCTGGTGACCAAGAAATTGGCTCAAGATTCCTGTTTTTCAAACATGACTTAAGACTCTAACAAGGGTCATCAACTGTTTAAGTTCCATGATCCTAGCTTATCTGGTTCTCGAGACATCGCATGCAAGAAATTCAAAGATAATTGACCCTCCTGACCTGACCTTGAAATTGGGTCAAGGTCATTGTACTTTACTCGACACACAACTTCAACCAAAGGGATCAACTGTTAAGTTTTGTGATCCCAGCCAATCCAGTTTTTGAGATACTGAGCACTGTAAATTTACATGGATAGACACATACACACAAACACATGCTATCACAATACCCCCCACCCCCCGAGCCTTTAAGGGTCAAGAGGTAAAAAAAACGCACACACAAAAAATATGAGTATGCACTCACCTCTAGCCTGTTGATGAAAGCTGAGAGCCCTCCATGCGACTGAAAAGCCGCCATGTCAAGGTTTGTTATCAGGTCCACCACTCTCACTGCTCGTGTCACAAACTGAAACAGTCATCAAGTTCATTAACTTCCTGCTCAAAGTACCAGTCAAGAGCTTTTCTCTAACTTTCTCCCCCTTAATGAAACTCACCAAACGTTGTAGCCTTCAATTTAGATCAGAAAAATATGAAGATTCTACCAGTCACAGAAAAGTCATTTGTATCTTCAGATATTTTCAATCGGCAATTACACTTTCACAGAATCTGAATCTCTTTATTTATTTTCTTCTTTTTTTTCTGCTGTATGTCAATTATGAATAATAGGAAAAGCCAGGTTACCATTAATGAGATCTTACAAATGAGTTATGCTGAAGATCCACATGTAAGATATGGGTACTTTAACCCCCTTCCATATGAACTCAGTCAACAGCTTTCCAGTGAAGTCTCACCAACAATTCCCAAGAAATATCTTTTCTGACAACAAAAACTCAGATTTATGATATTCATCCATTTTAGGGTTAGAGTTGATGCCCGATATTACACATAAACAACCATTGCCACAAAAGAAGCAGCTATAAGAAAACATATACAATACATAGGTCAGAGGTAACACCCTTACCGTGATGTGCTCTTGGCCGTCATCAAACCAGTTGATCACTTTCAACAAGGATTCCATCATGCCACATGCCACCAGGGCCTCTCCTCCTGGAAGAAAAACACACCACATCTTTACATCTAAGTCTCCAAGCTTGCCAAAAGTGAAAGCAACAAATAAGCCCAAGACTGCCACTTCATGATTTTCAAAATGCTGCAATCTTGAAACTACATGTATCAGTGAAAACTTGACACAAGATGACAACCAGCTGACCTCAATGCTGCTTGATTTAAAAAATACAGTAAATAAATAAATAAATTTCCTCAGGTTTCTGAGATTAGCCAGTAGGCCAATACATTCATATTTCACATTTTTACCATGTTGCCAACATAATGCTCACAGAGGATCCTAATAATTCATGTCTACAATAAAAAAAAATAAGCTGCGCCTTAAGAAACCTGTTTCCTTCACTCAGTTGATTACCAAAGGTACTTTTATTGCAACACATTACCATCACAAATTGAACCAGTTTCAGTAATCCAAAGATGCTGATCACTGCAGCTTATTGTTGCATTGGTTTAACAAGCACAATACAATCTGTGTGATGCATAGAATGTGGATACCAGACAATGCAATTCTTGTTATGTACTCATTCTACAGCACAAGAGTAAAACTACTCCACACCCACAATTTCATATACATCTTTTCATTTTTCTAGCACATAATTTGACTCACACATCATTAGTGTCAACAATTTTGGCATCCCAAGACAATTCACTTCTTGATACAATAACTGTCGCCATTAAAATTCACACTGGAAGCACAAATGCAAGTTACCATTCTACAGACCTGTAAGTTCATGTACTTGACACGTGAATCAAAACAAACAAACCATATTACCAAAAATTAGCACACCTGACATCCTAGTTAACCAGACTAAAATAGCCAACATAAATTAATCAGAACAATACTAATTAAAATAAACAGTGAAAACTCATTAAAATGACACCATGTGTTCCCTTAGAAATGTCTCAGATAACTGCATATGTAAAATGAATGATTCAAACAACAAAGAAAATGAACTTCTGTCATTCAATACTATATCACTATAATCAATATGTTGGATATCTGAGTGTCATTATAATGAAGTTTCACTGTAACTAAGAAGTCCAAAATGCAGGTCTCCATCAAAACTTGTTTCAACATTAATTTCCAATGGTTTAACTGCTAATTGGGAACACTGTATGAAATTTGCTGTCCCACCCATCGCCCCCTAGGTGCAGAGCCCAGGTATAAAATGATGATACTCACCACTCTCGTAACTGGCCAGATGATAGAGGAAGGAGAACAAAGCTGTGGCAAAGGCATGTGGGAATGGATCCAGGTCAGGATCTGTAAGGAAATTGCCACACAGATTATATAAGGTTTTAACCTATTCTTCTATTTACACTGACACTAACCCCACCCCACCCCACCCCACCCCTTAAATCTAATACACACTAGCATATAATTATTCTGTAGTGTTGAGTTGGATTTGAATGTCAAAGATTGCTGGCTCTCTGACAATGTAAAACTGGCAATTAAGCCACACCAGTTTATGACCAAGTTGTTGCAGCCTTTTACCAGGACAAACTGAACAAGTTTCAGTAATCCAACGATGCTGATCACTGCAGTTTATTCTTGCATTGGTTTTACGAACACAATATGCTCTCTACGATGCATAGAATGTAGATACCAGACAATGCAGTCAATGAATGAATGTCTCTCTATTGTGGTCTCAAACATCCAGGACTTCGACTAAATCTATTTTATCCTGACCTGCTTTAACTACCTGTAGCACCCAGATGCAAAATGCCATCCACTTTAATGCTTTTACTTAAAATTTCTTTTACCTGAGCACATTATTTATGAGTAATACAAGTCAGACCTATTATAACAATGAGCCCAAAGTCAAAAGCTTTCCTCTGCATATGTTAGATGCCCAACTCACACCACGGAAAGCTGTTGAATCAAGTGTTGCTCACAACTCGAAATGGTTTAACTACATGTACAATGTGAAGTCCTCATTAACAATCCCAGAGTACATCAGAGATTCTGAGAAAAGCTTCACAGTTTCTAAGACATCTTCAAACAAACGACTGTTCATGTGGACATTTCTTGGCCCTACTCTGAACCTGTCCAATTGACAATTAAAAACATTTGGACCATTAAAACAAAAGTCAGTTCATTTTATATTTTACTACCTTACAGACCAAAGAAATGTCTGTCTTCTCCTTCCATGTCTAACTCTGCTACATTGCTGTTATTACTCTGATCTGACATATTCAAGCTGGGTCCCGCACTGATACAAAAGCATGTACTGTTCTGTTCAACATATAAATATACTCACACTTGATCCAATCTTTGGATCTAAATAAACATCAGCAAAGGAAATCTGACAAACATTTCCTCTGATTGCCTAAAAAAAATTGCTGTGAAGACCCTCCACTATTGTTACCAAAGCTGCACGATACTTATTGAAATTATCTGGTTACCTCAAAATCCCCTTAGTTATATTTAACTCTTTCAGTGCCAATCACGCCTGAAGTCGATCTGCTCAAGTCAGACAAGTCTGAATTATCATTAGGATCCCAGACTCGTATTCGCGTAAAAGACCTTTCATTCAAGTACCAGCATGCCTATAGTTCCAGAGAGAATACCACAGGTCAACAGCTTTTCTCGGCATCCATTGGGCACAATGGACACCAATAAAAAAATGATTACTCAGGTCAAAATTTGGCACTTAAAGGGTTAACTTTCAGTCCATGTAACAGCTTACCAGTCATGTGTTGAATGCAGGTCCTAACCAACACTGGCAGAAAACCATGGTATGATGATGCCCCTGTTGCATCAATGATGTTGTTCAACCTGAAATATATAAGAAAATTTTTAAAAACCACCTTCTGTTACCCAGGCTCTATCAAAATTACAACTACAGGTATTTTGTTTCAGAAGAAAACAAGCAAGATTAGTATAGTGTGGCCACCAAGGGCTGCATCATGACCAACAACATGTCCACTTTGCCAAAAGCTGGTAACTTGTCAACTATCATACCGTTCCCCAGGAAAAACTTGGCAGAGCTTCTACGGATTGATAAAATATGCACGGCAAAGATCACAAGGTCCCTTGACATCAGGCTGTCAAGGTCATAGTGGTCCAAGTTCCATGTCATTGTATGTACACTGCACCAGTAATGAATCTGATGTACGTTTGTTAGTCTTTAAAACTTAAGACTGTCAGAACTTCCAGAGACATTACTTTCTATTGTGAAGTGACTGCCACTGCATATGGTTCTATTCATTTTTATCTATAACATTTGAAGAAAGAATTCACACTCCGAAGACTTCACTTACACCTTGCATTTTGATATGTAAATTTCAATACAATCATGCATGTTATCATCCTATGGTGTTTAGGTGAGTCTGAAAAAATTGATATTGATAGTTTTACTGGCCATTTTACTGACGTGAACATGATGACTGTTCCAGCTTTTTGCAAGACTTGCTATCAGAAAAATGGGGCTGTGTGCTTCTGATCGATTTTTCTGGGCTGGATTTTCATGTAAAATATTTTTTTAACCCGCAGTGTCCCAATTGGAATGAATACAGTAGGTGTCTGTTAAATCGACTTTCTACTATACCAATGTTTTCTCAGCCCCCTTGTCAATTGCTCTGACGTGGTGGTATGTTGCCGCTTTTTACCAGGAGACTTGAACCAACTTTCATTCTCCCAACCTATTGCACTGCAGTTTTTTCTGGCATTGGTATTTGTGGCATGCTGTGCTATATACATTATTGCACAGAATGCATGATATACAATGGGATACCACTTGAATGACTTAGCTCAGCACAGGTAATTTTTCCTACAGTGAATTATCACTCCAAGGACTTCACTTACACCTTGCATTTTGATATGTTAATTTCAATCAGTTTCATCGGTTGACAAAAGTTTAAATGGACATTTGATTTTGTGCATATCTAAGTCATACTGCCCTATGTTTCATGCCCAAATGATGAAAGCATGAAACACAAGAGATTGCATTCTGTGAAAGCCTTGCTTTTTGCGATTATGCTCAACAACTCGAAATCCACACTTTATACTTTTGCATACCAATTTACGGTTTGCCACTAGAGGCTGTGAGCACAGGCTGCCACTTTGTCATCTCTTCAATTCCTTTTCTCCCAAGCGATGCAACTTTTTTACATCCCGACTCTCGAGGTCTTAAGCAAAGACATCAATGCGTACAAGCAACCACTGATTATAAACTGCACCTCCTCACACACTTGTACAGTCTGATTTTCCTTACTTTTTCTTAGTGCACATGTAAACCAAAAAACCTATGTCAATCAACTACAACTTCAAGCCCACTTGTACATCAGTCTGATTTACTTACTTGGGATTTCGTTCCAAGTGTATGATTGACGTCAATGTGCGAAGCGCATCTGCCTTGATCCCCTGAAACAAAAGACACATATTCCTCAAAAATCTGCAATTCTCTTAGAAAAACCCTGAGCCTATTTACATACTTTATTGATGCCAGAGGTCACGTTTTCTTTGTATTTCTTACCTTTGGTTAATATATTATGAAGGATGTCACTTTAATATTGTAGCAGTGAATAGCATTAAGTGAATCTTGCTGATTAAATTGTCAATTTTACATAGCAAGTCACAATGAAATGCTGGCTCTTTCAGCACTGACTGTGCAATTATATTGTAATTACTTTCATACAAAACACACAAAAATCTTCAATAAAAACTTAGCATGTGTCATCCCACGAACCTGACACATTTAGATTTTTTTTGAGATTTCAGTTTTCTGATTACCTTTGCACAAGAACTGTCCCCTTAAAATGATCACCCTGTTCACAAATGATGACTATTTCTTCTTTAATGATAAATGTGATTAACCCTTTTCTGCTTAATTTGCCAATATATGTAAGCGTCTAGATGCAAATTGTCTTCTGCCTGGACATTTTTACTTTAATTTCTTGTCACTAAAAAACAGTTTTTACTGAGATTGTATGTAAGACCATTCATGCTGGCAGGCCCAAGGTCAATTGCTTTCCTTGACATGGGTCGCCCAACCGGTGCCATGGAAAGCTACAGCCTCAGTTGTAGTGTGATCAGGAATGGGTCAATTGAAAGAATTATTAACAAGTAACCCATGCCTTTGCAAGGCTACATACAATTTAATTGAATCACATACAAACTTCCTTCCATTTTACCCTTAAAGGCAGCACTTGTGACACAGTCACACAGAAATTAAATTAGAAATCAAATCATTCTACCCTAATAGAAGACCGAGTCGACAGCTTTCCTGGGCGAGCTGTTGACAATGAGAATATAATTTGGAATGATATTCTATGCAAGTTTCATCCAAAAATTTGAAAAATAATACATAAATTAGTAAAATACAATTAGCAGATGACAGATTTAGATATTAGCGGGAAAAAGTGTCATTAGGGTGGAATGAGTTAAATTTCCCACACATGGAAACAATAAAAGAGAAATGTTTCAGTAACAATGCAGAAACTAATATGCTTGCTGATGTTGGGGCTGAGGCCTGGGACTGACCATGGAGATTTACTCACCATGAGCACTGGGTCTTTCACTTCAAGTATATCCACTAGCTCCTCAATCAACCCATTGTACAGCAGGGAGTTGACATTCTCTTGTATGGCATTGGAATACACTGAAAAATTAAAGGAAAACATGCATTGATCACCAATGCAAAATGTTTATGTGTTTACCAGCTGCCCTAAAAAATTTTCTTTATTAATGTAGCATAAAGCACAATTAACAAAGGATAACTTTCAGCATATACAGGTGTACATACACTGAAAACTAATTATAAAGTCACCATCTTTTCCCCTAAAATGGTCTCAGAAAATTGAATTGTGTCACAAAAATGAATCAAATAACAAGAAAATGAATTAAAAACTTGTGTCAGTAAGTCATCAATTTCACAGCATTGGGTTCATTTGTAACTTTTCTGATACATGCACACAACTTTTAAGTTAGCTGTCATAGCTTTTGAAAATTCCAATGAAGTATTATGTTGCAGCCTTTTACCAGGACAAACTGAACAAGTTTCAGTAATCCAACGATGCTGATCACTGCAGTTTATTCTTGCATTGGTTTTACGAACACAATATGCTCTCTATGATGCATAGAATGTAGATACCAGACAATGCATTAACTTCAACAGTATACATACACGTAATTCAGGTAAAATCTTCATTGCAGAATCACAGATAATAAACAAGAGTCATGCTGAATGCAAATTGTTTAACCATTTACCCTCTTGTAAAACTAAAGGAAGTCTGAAGATATTCTTACAAAAGCACAAGTAGATCACCTGACCAACATGTGGCTACGTCAGTAATACATGAACTCTTGTAGGTTTTCTTCAAAAATGAAGCAGGTAAGAGAGTATAATACTAGATCAAAATGTGTAACATACTTTTTGCAAGTGGTTTGTCAATACAAACTAGAACAGGTTCACAAGGTCACTTGTCAAACCATATGACCATAACTCATTCCATACCAGTCCCTGATTTTTCCATTTATTTACCTACATTTAAGACGACAACTGCATATTTAAATTCTTCATGAAAGAGTTTTCGTTCAAGTACCAGCCTTTAGTCTAAGTCAGTGGTTCTGGCACTGCCTGGCAAGTCATGCTGCAGCTGCTGCATGACTCGCCAGGCAGTGCCAGAACCACTGACCAAGGCCTGTGACCATAGTATGGAATGAGTTAACCAAGGTACATCCCAAAGCACAAATTTGCTCTCCAAATGTGTGTAGCTTGTATCTTTTTCTGATGTATTAGTCAGATTGACTTTCATGCAGATTTGACTATAAATTCTGCTTAGATAAACTTTGAATGCATAGAAAGGAGCATAAACTAGCACTAAATCAACACTACAAATATTGTTGCATATTTCTGAAGAATAAGGAACATGATTCAAAGCTATTCCCTAGTCTTTGCATTATTTTACATGTTAAATAAAAATAGACCTAGGTTACATGTACAATTCTACACTACGTGGGGGACAGGACCATGAACAACATTTAACTAGCACAGAGAATATAAGTTTTATTAGTATGCATAAACGAAAATGTTAGAAGTCCAAAGTGCCCCAATTGGAATGAATACGGTAGGTATCTATTAAATCGACTTCCTACGATACCAATGTTTTCTCAGCTCCCTTGTCAATTGCTCTGATGTGGTGGTATGTTGCAGCTTTTTACCAGGAGACTTGAACCAACTTTCATTCTCCCAACCTATTGCACTGCAGTTTTTTCTTGCATTGGTATTTGTGGCATGCTGTGCTATATACATTACTGCACAGAATGCATTAAATACAATGCGATACCACTTGAACTCAGCACATGTAATTCTTCCTACCGTGAATTATGACTAAGTTAAAAGCCTGAAGTCCTTCAATGATATTCTGCTGGTGCACATCTGTAATTAAATTTTTTTTTTGCTTTGTTTTCCTTTATATGTTGTGCAAAAAAAGTTAGGGGGGGGGGGTGGTGGTGTAATATCTTTTGTACAGTGTACAAGTATTTAAGCTCATGAAAAATCACTGAAACAGATGACAGTTTACTTCCAGCACTGTGACCAAGTTTTGGAGGACTGGGTTAAACAGACGAGCCATTCAGGCACTCATGTAAACTGCTTGTCCATATGTCAGATGGGTGGGTGGGACTTGAGGGGTGTTATGTAAGATCTGTCATGAAAGTATCTTCCACTGCTCTGCAATGCCCAAGTTTTTGTTGTTTTTACTGCTAAACCAACCTTAAAAAATGACTGTTGGCAATTTTACCACTGTATTGCATTCACTCTTTTCAATTCAATTTTCTTGGTTGATAATTGAAAGAAACCATTGGTACTTTCAGGAGACAGATGTCAACCACGATGGAAGGTCAATGATGACGAGTTTTGGCAAGTAACTGAATAAGGCCTGGTTATTTTCCACCAATCTAATCTGTATAGAGCACAGCTTTTTCCACCAATGTAATCAATGGACTCTTCTTTCGGTATCAGAAAGTTTGTAACTGGCTTGGCAAATAACTTTCACTGGTTTGAAAAGTGTCTGCAGCCACAACAACAGATGCAGACTTACCCAAGATGGCTATGGCCTGTAGGCGTGCCTGGACACACTGGACTCTCTTCTCATAGTTAGAGAACGCATGAGCCAGGCGGATGTGGGTGAACAGAAGCATCTGAAATATGAGCACATAAAAAGACACAAGTCAAATTTACCTTTGTACAACTGATAAAAATGATGAAGTATCATTTCAAAGTAAATATCACATTAATGTATCATGTCTTAAAGCCATATATACAAGTAACAGTCACATTGCTGTATTATGGCTTCCATCTCCAGTGCTTCAAACCCATTTATCATTTTTCAGAAAATTAAAGATATTTGCTACATATTGTTTATTTCCCTATCATTTATATATATTGTTTATCTATAACATTCACACTATGCAATTACAAGTTTACTTTGGTTTAATTTTTCTACATGCCTGGGATAATACTCTAGGAGTAACTTCATGGACAGAATGTGCTGGATTACCGCCTTAGTCTATTCAAAACTGCTGTTTACTTGGACCCACATACTTTGTATGCTGACAGTTTGAAGTATATACACAGGCTCTTACTCTTAGCTAGGCTGGCACTACCCATAAGCCAAATACCCAGTGGCTAAAAAATGTGATTTTGGTAATAAAAGTTTGTAAGCTTTTGTTGTAAAATTCCTAGTGCCAACCCAGTTTTGGGTCAAGAAGATTAAAATAATATCACATAATAATTCTGCTGATGGATGTTTTCATTCCAGTTATTTTTCCAGTACCACTATCATAAAATCACATATTTCAAGTATTCATACAGTTACCATTGTAATGTGGCATGAGTCAGATAGAATATTGAACTTCACACAAAATCCTTCATATATTCTCAATATCATCATTCAAAGCACTTCACAATGTTAACAAAAGTCTTCATAAGACTTGTATCAATACAGATAATGTCAATTATTTTGTCACCCTGGGCCCAATACACAATGAAACATAAACAGGACTAACTTCCTGTCCTTGTCAAAGATATAACCTAATCAAGTCGGACAATACAGTTCCAGAACTTCAGCAAACCTTTAATACAAATGGGAAAGTCCCAATCACTGCAGCGTGCCTATGATATCATAGACACTACAAACAAGAGCAAGTGCCCCTGGACACAAAGCTTCTACACCACATCACAAGATGGGTCAACAAAATTTTAAACAGGCAGGATCAACAACCTGCGTAAGACGCTGGCCTAACATCAGCAACCTCATATGTTTACATCGTAGTATATGACACACACAACAGTCATGTTCAATCTCTGATGATGCCCTACCAACAGCAAAACCAGTCGGTCAAATCTACAAAATTTTGTTTCGTTTTTAGCTGTCATGCCCTTGCCTGGTACTTTCTCATCATACCTTCAATACACATGGTGTTTTGCAATTGTTAAAACTACTCTTCATCACCAATACAATAAAGAACTCTTAATACGGAGTTCTCTGGTGAAACCTCGATAAAGACAGCATCTACTCCCTGCAAAATGTGTCAGATAAATGAAACAAACAGCAAAGGAATTTGGCAAATCCCTCAAATCCTTGCACTGTCCAGGAATTATGTCTGATATGAGAGTTGTCAAAATAATTTTCATTCTAGATGTATAATAATAAACCAATGTCTACTTTGTGAAGTTAACTCATTCCATACCAGTCCGTGATTTTTACGTATATTTACCCAGATTTAAGATGACAACTGCACATTTAAATTCTTCATGAGAAAAAGCTTTCGTTCACGTACCAACATGCCTATAGTCTTATGTCAGTGGTTCTGGCACTGCCTGGCAAGTCACCAAGGCCTGTGACCATAGTATGGAATGAGTTAAGTAAATATAGCTTGGTAGGAACGAGTTCAGTGCCAGCTGCTTGTAGTATTTACTGGATAGTCATTTGTGGTCTTTGTGGATCGTCAAGAGCTCTAAAATTATTTAAAACCCAGTGATCTATAATATATTGTCTAATTTGATCTTTAAAGATGTCATGTCAGTTGCTTCCACATCAACTGGCAATGAGTTTCACCACGAAGTTACTCAACTGCTGAGCCAAATAAGTCTCTCATTAATTTTGACTGTAACCTTTTTTAATTTGAATTGATGGCAAACGACCCTGTTCTCTCATTGTCTCAAGTTTGAGGGGGACAGGAATCTGTGTTATAGTATTTATGTACAAACTTACAAGGAGTTTATAAGGTCATCTCTTAATCTTATGCGGGGACAAACCACAGGAGCCAGATTCTAAATGTGATCTAAATCTAAGCTGGTTCCCAAGCTCAATCCATGAAACCTTTTTCTTAAATTCATCTATTTATTATTATTATTTTTCAGGTACCACAATCAATCACATATTTCAAGTATTCATACAGTTACCATTGTAATGTGGCATGAGTCAGATAGAATATTGAACTTCACACAAAATCCTTCATATATTCTCAATATCATCATTCAAAGCACTTCACAATGTTAACAAAAGTCTTCATCAGACTTGTATCAATACAGATGTGAATTGTTTTGTCACCCTGGACCCAATACACAATGTAACATTAACAAGAAAAATTAAATGACCAAATGAAAAATGCATTACACAAATTAAAACAAGAGACCTTTGCGACGTGTTCTGTCGTCATGTAAACAGACGAATGAAAGTAAACGCATGTGGGGTGGAATCTTCTTCTTATACGCGGACTGATGGTACCATCAGCCAAATGTTAAGTTTCTTCACTTTGGCTAGAGAAATTAACAAAGGGCTAGATTCTGTAAAATGAAGTAACAAAGGACCAGGGTAGAAATTTCTATGAATTTTGCTTTTATTTCCAATTTTGGCTTAAGATTTTCAAAGTCCAGATCTATCCCTGCTTATGTAACCATCTGCATCATCGGACTTCCACATTACCACTGAATTTCATGAAGATCCACTGAAAATTAGAGATTCTAGCACACTCTCAAGATTTTAACATTTTGACCACTTTTGCTTAATACTGCTACATTTTTATACACTTGAGAAGTCCTGAACTCATATGGACCGAACTTGAAAATTGCGGACCATATATTCACAAGTAGAAACTTTGTGGACACAAAATAAAGCCACACCATCACACTATTATCCCTGATCATGTCTTATGATGTCTTTATCAGTGTTTGAATGTCTTCTGCAGAATCATACTGCCACATTATCTCCCAGTATTTCATCAGGTATTTATTTAACGTCTTGTACAATTTCAATGAACTGTATGCTTTGCATCTCAGTTTACTCATTAACTGCTGGATCCTACTGATAAAATCCCCATTGTGAGACTTTTTTTTTTCTTTTTACTATCCTCAGTACCTGTCATATAGGGAAAGACAAGAGTTATCGCGCAACCTCTACAACCTACAGTCAACAGAGCTATATAAAATATATCAGAGAAATTTAATAATGGAGAGTACTTTCAGACTGACCTGTTTGTCCTGTGACACACTGTAGTTGGCCAATAGGTCCTCCATAAGTAGAGACGGCAGCTTGGGTATCTTGTCAACATTCTCAATGTGGATACAACTCAGTACAGTGGCAGTGTTTGGCAACTGGAGGCAAAATTGTTGTAAATTATCAGATACATAGTACATATCATAGTGACTTTTTGTAAATACTTGCATATGACACACTTATTAACTGGCCTCGAAATAAAGAGCATAGCCAAAAACTTATAATCAGTCTCCTAAAATTTAAAAGTGGTAACCCATTGGTAAGCTGTTTATTTTATTTTTTTCTTGAAGAGAAACATATTTATGGTGAACTGAGCACATTTCTCCTCAAAATGAAACATGGTAACCTCCACGCAACACTCATGATGGGTTTCCACGTATTTTGAGCCCAGTATTAAGGTGTTTATCTCATCCCATATATTACAATGGGAAAGGCTCATGCTAGTGGCTTTGTCAGCCCACTGCTGCTGCCCTTGCAGGGCTCACAAATTTGCATGTCCGCTAGCCCGGAACAAGTCAAACTCCAATCAGGACAAGGGAGAATTACAGAACCCTAGCCCTGGGAGCAACCACAAATTTCACTTTTTCTGAATGATATTTGCCTGAATGGGCTAGCCTTTTTGGACAGCAGACTAGTTAAATGCCAAAATTATTAGCCCTGAGGACTACTACTGAAAAATAGAACTGCATTGCCCTGCCCTGGGACAGCTGGTCCACCTCTGCCAGCTGACATAAATACTAATGACACTAGGTGTGACATATATGCACTTAAACAAAAACTCTTCTACGATTAATTTTAGTATGCAAGCTTTGTCTTAACATTTTCCAACTTAAACAGGCAAAAGCCCACTAGTGGTCATATAAAGTCTGCTTCAATGTTTCTGACCATGTAGTTTCAACAGTAATGAAAAGTGATTTGAATGTGAACTGTAGACCAGACCTATCAACATGTCAAAGAAAGCTGTTGACTCAAATCTTTATTTCAAGGGGAAATAGTTAATACCCAGGTCAGCATGCAAGAAATCTGGGATGGTAAGGAATGAGATAAAATAATCTCCTCCCAAATCTTTAGACAGTATCTTAATACAGACATGAGCCTGACCAACGAAAAAATTCCCTGAGAGTATCATATAAAGTACTCATCCTCAGTGAAAAACAACACTTGAGTTGGGGAAAAAATGTAACTTTCTTTAGAAGTTCAACCAGAAATCCAGGAATTTCTGTAAGTCTACGACACAAAATTCCCTGAACAGGCTCATCCCTGTTAACAGTTACAGGCCACAATAACACAAAGATGCTTCAGCCCTATCATTTATCAGCATCATTGGTTTGAACAGTTTTATACTGTCGGCAAGAGTTTTCATCATCAGCATCTATCCGTGTTAGTAACCCTTAATTAAACTTCAACTCTGAAGTGTCATTTTTTCATTTCCAAAACTTTCAATTGGAAGCAGTATCTTGCCATGTATGGTTATGACTGCTTCTCTTTTACAGGTTGACCATGGATGCTCTACTTGTTTCTCCACAAGAATTACTCTCCTCGACACCTACAATCCCAAGGTATGGGGAGTACAGGGACACATAGAACCATGCAGTGTATCACATTTATCACAACCAGGAAATACACACATCAAATAAGCAACCTGATATGAGTTATCTAAATCAGTGCCTATAAACATTTCATTTTGCGACAGGTGAACTCCAATAACAGGAGACCAATCATACGAACAGGGATAAGGAATGAGAATGGACCCTGGCCCCATATACAGGGTGGTGCTAGATATGTACCAAATAAAAAGTGTATCATAGAGCTGGTGACCAAGGGATATAATATTATATATCTCACACCAGATTTTTTTTAAAAGTGTGCATAGTAGTTCTGATGGCATAAAATGATGAGGAAAGTCTGGGTTTTTTGTTTTTTGTTGTTTTTTTTTTTTTTTTTTTTTTAAGAGTGTATGTGTGAAGTGTCAGCCCACTGTCCAGTATTAAGTAAAGACCCATTTGTTTCACATGGATTGTGACAGAAAGGTGCAGGCAATGAACATTATCCATCCATTAAGGTGTAATGCTCAATGTCCTTTTTTTCACTTTAAATAAACAAATAAATTTTGGTTTTTTTAAATGTAAGTGCAACACACTAGGTATTCACTACAAAATTCAGAGATTTATTGTATTCATCAGGACTTAAACGGATGGAATTTGTAGCTAGAAACGCTTTTTCAAATTAATAAAATAATAATTATTGTGTAACATAATTTATCACCCACTTAAACAGAGTGCACAGTTTGACATTCAACTTTCAAGGCTTGTCGGTCTTGCTCTGCCTCCACATCTGCTTTAATGTAACTACACAGCAAACATGTTGCAACTGTTCACATCATCCCCATGGACATACTTTCTAGCAGAATACCAAGTTTTCACATAAAAATAACTACATGGGACAGCATTAAAAATTGGTATCGTTCCATCGAGGGATGTGACAAATACACAAACATTACCAAGATACTTGATTATAAAATTCCCCCAAATTGCAAAATTTACCATAACTCAACTTCTAATTGTAGTACTTTGCAGTAATTTACATCACTGTAATCTTCTCTCAAAGATTCACATTTAAAAACCACATGTGCTGATATGCAAAGTTTTGTTTTAATCTTTGGCTGTTATAGCACAAAACATCAATGATTATTTAACCACTCTGACCAACAAACCAACACCAAAAATCATGAGTGCAGCCAAGGAAAAAGACCACTCATTGTATTTCATGTTCTTTTGTAGTCATCAGTCCAGTGCGTAGTTGTCTACACACACACACACACACACACACACACACATCTACTCTCATTCAACATCCCTGATTTAAAGAACCAAGAATAAACAAGTAACACAGATAAGCATAGACTAACCTTCTTTCCCGATTTTTCATCTTTGCTTTCACCATAGAACTCAAAGTGCAGAGTGGTTGCAGTGGAGGGGTACGACTGGAACAGTAACACACATGCTTTTCTGTGAGCTTGAATCTGGACAAATCCATTTATTTTTATCAACATACACTCAAACCCTATGAGACCTGAGAGACAATTTATTGATTTTAAACCAAACTGTACAGCAAAGTGCTTGGGCCAGTGACATAAAACCTCCAATGCAAATTAAGGACCTACCAGAATGAACTCTTCACAGGTTTCCATGTCACAAGTAATGGCAGAGTGTACTGTTTACAAAATTTGTCACATCTTTCACAGAAATTAACAACAACAGACACAGTCTATTTCATAAAGAGGCATTTGTTTTAATTTTATTCTCCCAAAAGACTTAAGAATGTAGAGAACTGCTAGGAACATAAACAAGAAGGCTGTTAGACCAGCACATGCAAGCTGACTTTATAATAATTGCAGACTTCTGCAGTGACATATGGTTGGCCAAACATGATGTAAACTCTATACACAGTCCACGAGTATGATACTCTATTGTCATCATAAGCTGCGTACATAATATTTGAATCTATCATGTGTCAACTTAAGGAACCTTGAAATATGAGTCAATGTCATTCATAATATGCGACTCTCCTCATCCCAGGCACGATGCCAATGTATTTAGACAGCCTGCATACTTGTTGATTATAAAATTGTTCTATTATCTATTATAATCACAAAGTGTCCCATGACTCTGAACATGGACCAACAGGTCAAAGTCATTCAAATCACAAAATTTACACTCAGATAATATCTGAGATACTAGTTTTGAAGAATGCAATAGATGGCAGCACCAGCAATCCATACGTCACCAGCTTTTGCTTCTCTGGTGTCTTTTGCACATATCTTCCAAATTACGTACTTGTATGCGAGGCCTATCAAATTAAATGACTCCTTCAACTTTGTGACTTCAGTGACCCTTCAAAAAAGACCAAAGTCCTCCCACATGACATCAGATTTTACCCTTAAGCACGATCCAACTCTCCCACACATTGAAAAAGCCTAGTCTTGTTTCCCTAACAAAAACTTTTTAAGGAAAAATATTAATGATAAACTTACACTGATGGGAAGATTCTGGACACATTCAGCCAAACCAAATCCATTTTCCTTGCCTCCCCAACTCTGCAAAATAAAACAATACTTAGAGCATGACTGTCCTATACACAAGGGGAAGCAACCTAGTTTTTTCCCCACACTTCTTGCTTAAGATGCCTCAGGCCTATCATTAACCAGCATGGATTATCAGAAAATATTGGCTGAAGTTATCATCATTGGCATCTACGATCACAATAATTATCAGGAACCAGACAAGATCAATCATTATAAAACATATACATGTATTATGAACAGAACAAAGCTTTGCTGTTATGGATACCTTTGGTGTGTGTTTCTTTTTTTTCTCTCTCTCTTTCATGCAGCAGAATCTAAAGCAATATAATCTCCCGATTGCCATCACCCATCGGACTGAACAAAGTATGTTTGAATAAAAAGCAGGCTTTGTAAAACATTCAAAATGTTAGACAAAAACAGAAATGGGACTGTAACAAGGTGACTACAATACAGGAGAGGTAGCTTTATGAAGAGGTCTTCACAGGGTGATCCCATTGAGTATAAATGTACCAAGAACATGATTCTGGACAGTCTCTTCCTACGACAAAGTATTGCACAAATAACGTTATAAGTGTAAACCCTTATGCTAGGTTAAAGATATGTTATAATTTTTCATTAAATAAAGTAACGCATAAATACTTTGTATTGAAAATCAGCTGCAACAATTGGGAAAACTTGCTTTTTGAACCCCTTCTGTAGGGAAAGACAACCAATAAAAACAAAACACACAGATCTAACCATTCCACAAAAAACACTATAAAATCATTCTTACCTCAGCTAAATGAGTCAACCTGACCACTAGGCCTTGCTTTTTGTCTACACTGAGTCGAGTTATGAAGTTTGATCTCTTGCTGTAAAAATTAAGACAATATAATGTAGCATCAAACATGCCACCAGGAGCAAAATACACTTCATTAATATAGAACTGTTTTAACAAGACATAAACGCATCTAAAATTCCAACAATTGCATTAAAATCTTTCTCTAATTTGTCCTGAGAAAACAATTTTCACATATACATGGCCCAGGTAATTTACCAAATTACCATAAATATCCCAACATGCCACAAGGCTTCCTAATCACAAAATCTGACCATACTTCTTCAAATGTTTCTTCAACTGTGCACGACTAGGTTTATGATTGTGGTCTGTAACAACCATCCATGCCCATGAGCACGCCATTTTTAATTAGTTCCCGTAAAGCATTCATCTTTTTCTGTCAGTGAAGTCATGGTATACTCAGGGAAAACTATGTCTTTTTAATCACCCTTTAAAATTTTCTTAAACCATTCTCAGTTATCAACTGAATTTACATGTATGTCCTACTTGCTACAGGAAAATTCTATTGGCTTGATAAAATCCTTTTCAATTTTACATGATACAATTGGTATTTCACTTGTCCACAGCAAGAAAACATGAACATCAATACCCTCTGGGGCATGAATCAAAAATAAAAGAACTGCCAGCATACCTGAAGACATAGAGTACATTGAGTACGCCTTGGACAATGGTCATGTCACTGGATGACAGCAGCATAGTCAGATGCTCCATGGAGTTGTACAAGTGGCGGGAAAAGCTATGCTCTATCAACAGGGCAGTGAAACACAGCAACTGTAACAGTAGGTCACGCTCCTACCAACCAAAACGAAGATATGTGTATATATAAACAGACATTTATATTCACTTTTCTTCCTCTCATAAATTATCTAACTACAGGTATTAGAACAAACAGGGCTTGTGCAATTTTTAGATCCTTCTTAAAAATGGAAACAAATTTCAAGCAGTCAGAATATTTTTGTTCTACCAGAAAACAAAAAACTGTCAAAATGACCAACAGAAATTCTGTATTTTCTTTGTATCTTGCACACTCCTGAATCTCTTTGACAACTGAGCCAATCTTTACAACAGACATTGTGCTGTCTTGGTAGTCCTGTGTATCATT
Organism: Hermodice carunculata; assembly: GCA_964020975.1. Lineage (NCBI taxonomy): Eukaryota > Metazoa > Annelida > Polychaeta > Eunicida > Amphinomidae > Hermodice > Hermodice carunculata. The sequence continues at coordinate 64,610,047 of OZ026622.1, read as the reverse complement.
ACAGCTGTGCTAATCTTTACAACAAGAGGCCCATAGGCCTAACGCTCTGCTGGCAACATGGCTATATTGCACCTAAATCTTCATTTCAAAGTTGCAAGTCCTCCAGTGGCTTCTGAACATATAAAGGTTATGTGATTTTAGTGTCTCGTTTGAGAACATGCATTGATCATTAATGCATAATGTTTATGTGTTTACCTACTGGCCTAAAATAAAATTTTCTTTCTAAATATAGGTTAAAGCACATTTAACAAAGGATGACTTTCAGCACATAAAGACCAGTGTGAGCACACTGAAAACTCATTATAATGTCACCATAAAAAATGACAGATAACTGAATTATGTCACGAAAATGAATCAACAAAGAATATGAATTCAAAACTTGTGTCAGTGAGTGAAATCACCAATTTCACAGCACTGGTTTCATCTGTAACTTTTTTGATACATGCACACAACTTTAAAGTTAGCTGTCATAGCTTTTGAAAATTCCTGAGAGGTATAATGTTGCAGCCTTTTACCAGGACAAACTGAACAAGTTTCAGTAATCCAACGATGCTAATCACTGCAGTTTATTCTTGCATTGGTTTTACGAACACAATATGCTCTCTAGGATGCATAGAATGTAGATACCAGACAATGCATAGTGTTCAACAGTATACACGTTATTCAGGTAAAATTTTGATTGCAGAATCAGAGATAATAAACAAGAGTCATGCTGAATGTAAACAGTTTAACCATTTACCCTCTTTATTGTACATCTGAAGGAAGTCTGAAGAAATTACAAAACCACAGGTAGATCAGTTGACCAACATGTGGCCACATCAGTAATACATGAACTCTTCTAGGTTTTCTTGAACAAAAGGCCCATGGGCCAAATGCTCTGCTAGCACTGTGGCTATATTGCACCTCTTCATTTCAAAGTAGCAAGTCCTCAAGTGGCTTTTGAACATATAAAGTTTTATGAGATATTAGTGTCTTGTCTGTCCACCAGATGGCCCTATGCCTCAAATTTAATCATAGCTTATTTGTGCAATTCCTGTGATGGATACTGTTGCATGTGCCAAGACAACAATGAGTGAGTCCTTAACTTCATGTCCTCAGTACCTTGGGACAGAAGATCAGGTCACTCAGATTATGTAATACAAGAGGTCCATAGGCCTGGTGCTGTGCTGACATTGCCATTGATGTCCAAGCTGCACATGGCCATTACAAAATCACCTCTTTCAACTTTACAGGCTGGTGACCTCACAAAAATAGGTCAAGGTCAATGATATCACATAAAATTCTAGCTTTCGACATTGTCTATATATCCTTTAAATTTGGCAAGTCAAATACAATTACTTTTCCAAACATGAAATTTTATATCTTAAAACACATTTTGCCTCATAATTTGTCAAATTACAGGTGGCACCACTAGTATCATTGGCAACTTAGACTTTGACCTCCCCAACAATCCCACCACATTTAGTGAAGATCTGCCAAAATTTAAAGATGCTATCTAGAATGTTCACATTTTGACCCCTATATTTAATAATATTGTAGGCGGGGCCATCAATATCAAAACTTTTAAAGTTATCGCACTCAAAACCCAGAAGTTTAGGTTTGGACAGATTGACGAACAGAAGGACAGACATGAGTGATGCTATATAAGCTCTGCAACCTTAGGTCAGCAGAGCCAACAAATGTAAATAATTAGTTTGTATCAAGACAGAAAAAAAATCTTTTTACACACTGTCACATATGAAAGTTACAAATGGACCAAACTACCACAAAGCTATAGATACACATGTACACACACACAACCATGGTACCAATGTTTCATCATAACCACAACCACAACTTTTCCTATACACTCACAGCTTCATTTCCAGGCATGTCACATGGCAAAATCCACTGTCCTTCTTTCTCCTTTTTACATGATTTTTCCAAGACCTCATCAAATATATCCAATACATCAGCCCAGTGGAACAATTCACACTGCAAAAAGAAATGAAACTTCGCTATACACTAAAATGAGACCCAAAAATAAAGTGAGATGAAGGTTTGTTCACTGTATGTTTAAAGAAATCTTTTATATCAAAGATGGGAAGATCATGTACTTAAATACAGTCAGTGGCAGTAAACATGAAATCTATAGAATTTTGTCACAAAAATGTGGCCTGTACCAGAAAGGGATCACAGCAACATACAGACTTACAAACACCATTGCTTTGTCTGTATAGCTTAGCAAAGTATGAAGACTGACTGCAACTATTTCAATACCATCCCCTGAGTTATCTGCATATAAGACTAACATCACACACATTTAAATTCTTCACAAAAACCGCTTTCACTCAAGAATCAACAAGCCCAGTCTTCAGTCAGTGATTGCAGTGGTACCTGCTGTATGCAACCACTGCCATGAGCAGCCGCATTGCTTTTTGTGGTCACTATGCTTGGGCATAGGAGTCAGTTTCTTTGTAAAATTTACCTGTGGTGACAGGCCACCTGCTGTACTTCATTGCTTGATGATTCATGCTTTTCATGCTTCATACACCACTTAGTAGGCATCTTAACTTTCTCGGCAGTGCAAAAACCACTGACCACGAACTCTACCAGGAGTGTGGCATAAGTTAACATGACCTTTGAAGGTCACAGCCAATTTTGAAGCTTTATCTCTCATTCACACACTTGATTACAGAATTAGCCAAAATCAGTCATTTGGACATAAAATCTGCTCAGTTGCCAAACTGCCAACATTGGGGGACATTTCAGTTTACAGTCAATATTAAATCGGTTATCTTTTTTTTCATTTATTTTCTAGAGCATGAACAGCACATTGCATAATGTGCACAGATGCACACACTTGAATGTTACAATGACTAGCACATCATAACAGAAATAAAATACTACATGCCTCATTGTATTGGTCACTTAGGGTCCACCATGACATTGGTTATTTAGGGTTCATCATAACATATGTCGCACATGTTTTGGGGCAAAATCAATGCTAGATATATCAAGACACTCTCTTTTCTACATATAATACATGCTTGGCTCTGCAGACACCAAGCAAATATACACACCTTTCCATATGTCCATGCTTTTATCTGTTTCAGAAGAGTCAACAAGTCTTCACGCGCACATCCTTTGATCTTTTCAATCAAGACCTTACAATCTGTGGGCTGCAAAATGACCAAAGAGAAATAATTTTACCCGTACATGACAATCCCGTGCAAGGCACAAATTCAAGACAGCTCTGGTAGCACTATCCATTACCCAAATGGCCAGTGATTAAAAGAGTGTGATTTAGCTAAAAAAAATCTTATGTAAGTTTTACCCAAATTAGCTAAGGATATTTCCTTATTCATTCAGCTTTTGACATATTCATAGCATTTTACTCAATTATTAAGATTTATTATCAACAATTTCAAAATGCAAATTTTGCTCATGTTTTGGCTAACATAATTGCGATTCCCTCTACCAATTTGAGTACTTCTGTGGCGTTTCATTTACATGCATATAATATACAATCAGCATTCTGCAGATTGCTGAAACAGACATGTTTGTGTATTTGCTCAGCAGCACAAACCAAATTTACCAACACTGTCCCCATCATAAGGCCAGCCAAAGTGACCAAAAATGTGGCCTTACCAGAATAATACCCTCTAGAGGGGCAAAATGAAAATTTATGTACCCTACTTTCTACGGAGAAGGGGCATCTGTAAAGGGAGTGGCCTCTTGCCAATGGAGTTATGAGGGGTCACCACTTTATTTTGCTATGTAGTGTGCCAAAAAACAGCAGATTTTTATAACAAAGTTAACTTAACACTCAATACTAAAACTGAGAGAAATGTTTAATTTGCACAGGGAAAAAGTGATTGATGTTGACCACAACTGTGGCAATTTTACCACATTTAACTACAACAATTGAACATGCACTCCAAAGTTGCCTCATAAATGTGGATTTCAGTCCACATGATCTTTTATATCTGAATGAATAACAGTGGAATTTAGAGTCCCACATGGCAGCACTTGGGGGTGTTCATGTGCATAAATGTTTACATCTGCATAATAAAACCTTCAAAGTGATTTGTTATGCATATGAGCAAATTATATGCAAAGAAGACAATCAAGTACTACACTGTGGAATCTAAAAGGGTCTAAATATCTGATTCATTTTCAGAGCTCCATTTCAAATTATAACGTCTTCCCAGTACATCAGATAATAGGAATTTTCACACTGCTATCACACCACCTCAAAAACAGTTTCTTACCTCACTTTATTTCATGGTATTTCCAGACAAAGACAAAAAATTTGAGTGTTTACATTTATAATCAAATAAAGACTCTTCCTGAGCTTTCACAAATGACATGCAGCCGTATAAAAAAATCAGACTATAAAATTTGTCTCTTGACTACCAGTGTTCTCCACAGAGAAAGTCTTTAACTGGGTGGCCATTTTAAAGCATTTTTGCATTGAAGAACATTCCCTTTATTTTTGTAAAACACACAGGAAAAAAAAAATTGGAAATGAAAGTAAAAGTGCATTTATACATTATATGCTACTTGATCATTTCAGTTATTGGCAAATATTGACCTTATTTTGCATAAACTTTGCATAACTATTAAAGACATTTACATAACTTTTAACAGGGGTCAAGTAATTTTAAGAAGGTGGCAAAAATTATAATTTGGTAGCTGCTGAGGATAACTGGGTGGGCCACCCAGTTAGTTGAGCCTAAGGAGAACACTGACTGCTATATATGGAATATAAGGTCAATGTTTTAATCCTGTATTTGTGCAATGTTGGGTATCCCTGTATGCTTTCAAAAATTCTGATATCTTGCTCTTCCAGTTTAATGATCAAAATGGCAAATTGGAAAAGATTAACTATTCAACGACCACATGTTGTAGAGGACCATCATTTGTTATAAACTATCCCTTTCAAGTAAGTGAAGTTCTAAAAAGTCTGCCTGCCACATCAGACCATTTTGGGTGGCAAACATGTTGGCCTTTAAATGAAAGAGTACTATTATAATATGAATGCAATATACATCATTACATGTCTTTTACGACAAATAGGACAGGTCACAATTAGCATTTTTATGTCTATATGTATGAATACACAACCCAATATACAAAATTCATGCAGGCTACAGCTCTGTATTTCCATTGGATTCTGCTAAAGAAATATCCAATAAGCTAGTTTTGCACCTGAGATGAAAAAAATTTCCATGTGGTAATTCAACTAAACATTACAATACATGAGAAATATTGAGTTTTTAAATACAGTGGTTTTAAACTTACTTAGGTGTAATTTAAAGTCAAGTGATAAATATACACAGAAAAAGACCAAGCAGGAACAGTGGTGGATAAATATACAAAGAATTTGCCCTTCTGCCTGCAGAGCCCTCTGCTAAGAACTCATCTGAACCAACTGATCTTGACTTTAGCTACTAGGGCTTAATGCAAACACCAAATGAACCTGTTAAATCATAGATCTACGAAACAAAAAGCACATACCACTTCAGAAGTGCCCTTCTTCAGTTTGGCCCGGTCTATCTTCATGTTGAAAGGTGCGCAATATGAGCAGCAATTGCTTCCCTAGGTCCACATTAGGGTGAATTATAAACATCAGATTATCCTCTAATATTTATCTGCAATAGAAACACCTTAAAATAAGCACATACTGTACCAGTTTATTATTATTGTTTTTTTAGATTTCCCCACAAGAAGACAGGGGAGAATACAGTACAGTGGGTCATCTGCCTTTGTAACTTCCATCTCTACATTTCAGATGTCTCCCATGAATAGTTGGATGTCACTTTGCATGATGTGGTTACCTCATTAAGATTGTTGGTGCTGCAAGCATTACAGATAATATACAGTTCAATGTGAATGGCTATGGTAAACAGATTCCAGTGGCGCTAAAATGGACAATCCAAATTTCAGATTTAACTTGGGAAGGGGGTCTCTCTCTCTCTCCAGTTGCCCACTCTAGATTCCGTCTCCCTAAAGCCCTGCACACAGCCCCTCCACAAGGAGGAAACCCTTCACTAAGTTTACCCCTAATGAGTATTCTACTTCCTGGCATTTCCCCTTAAGCCCCACTATCCAAGCTAATATATCACTTTCTGCTATATTTTGAACTTGTGCTTGGTTCTTACATACCTCATCTTTTTCAGTCCTACCCGCATACAGCCTATCTCTGCGGCCCTGGTATTCTCAACACCACAAAAGCATATGATCCAGTTTCGCCTACACCTTCCCCACATATTGGCACTCCTCATCACTCCCTTCTCTCCCTTGTAACAGTCTTGAACCCTTACTTCAATCCCAACACCTTCCCTTCACTGGCTTCCCCAGTGCTTTATAAGCTATCAATGTGCTCTTCTCTTCAACTCATCTTTACCCCTCCTCCTTGTGCTCTCCTGCCACAACCATACCAACATGTCTTCCACCATGTCGTGTCAACCTCATCTCGCCCTTTTCAGTTCATATCTCTCTGTTAATTTGTCTATGTCTAGCACCCACTTTGTCTGTTCTTTAACCACCTCAAGATACACCTTCCTACTGCACCTATCTTCTGCCGTCTCCTGCAAGTAGCCCCAATAGTTCAACTTTGCATTTGCTAATCTATCGCAGACATAAGGATGGACAGTGCAAGGGTGTGTGTTGAGCCAGTGCCCGGCCATTTTTGAGTTGTTCTTGCAAACACCCTAAAGCTCTAGTAAGTTCTGTTACCATATTATTCATATTAAGCACCCACAATGCCTAAGAAATTTTCAAAATGAAACATCATATATATATATATATATATACATATACAGAACCAGGTCCAGTGGTGGATAAATTTCAAGCTACAGAACCACGAAACCTGTGATTGGCTATTGTTGTGCCATCATTCTCGTCTGGCGATATTCTACTGACCATTCATATGCAGCATTTCAAAATTTCTTTTGTAGCACAAAGGTTAGTAGAGCTTATTCCGTATACACAAGGGACAGATTTGGGCTCATATTATACACCATCCTGTAGGAGTTGTATTTCCTTGCTACTGGGTCCCGTTTTCTACATGTACAGAACCTGGCACTCTGGACAGCACTTTCTTGCAGTGTTATTAACAATACCGCACCCAGCCCTCATACCGTATTCAACTACGATACCGAATATGGCACCCAGTGATTTCTCACAGTATTACAGAGTACCAGATCTGGCTTTCTTGTGTATATTGTCTGCGGTACCGGGCCCGACTCTGTAGTCGCTTTAACAACTGACACCGTGCCCGGTTCAGTAGCCACGTCTAAATATTATATTACCACACTATTTTTTTCAACATTAACGTTAACAAATTAAATACTTTTATCTTGCATTTTTTCATAGAGAGTGGGAATATGGGTAGGGGGTACCTTGGTTCCCATATATTCACTTCAATGATGCAAGTGAATCTGCTTAGCTGGTGAGCTGGAGACATATTGTCTAAATGGACTTGATTTAAAATTTGGAAAAAATATGATTAACGCTTTTGCAAATTTGTCAACTATTGGAAAAAACAGAAAAACTCTGTACAAAATGATAATGATTATGAAGGAATTATTTGGGTGACAAGTACACCCATGATATATTGAGAATAGTCACTTTGAACATATTAAAAACACAAAGTCCAGTTAACTTGGCAGTTCATTTATATTGCACACAAGGCTCATGGTAATGTGTATTATATTGTATACACAACCAAAGCCTACTGGACTGTTCCTCAACTTCGTGTCTTTGTGTTGTGACAGAAATACTTGTTTACCTGCACTGCAGGACAACTGAAAGGAGAACTAACATGAGAGAGTAGGCCCTGTCTCACATAAGTACCGAAAACATCACTTCACTCACCAAGAGACAGGTTGAGTAAAATATGATTCAACAACATAAAGCGTTCGGCTGTGGATCAATATCGAGCCTGAGTCAATCACTGAAGTGAATGGTTGACACAACTTGACATGCTGTCGTTTATCTCAAGTGGCTGCTTCGCACGTGTTCAGCACTAATGTGCACATTTAGCTACAAATTGCATTAACCTCGGCACATTAATACTGTTTCACTTACAGTACTAATTGTAAACTGTCATGCTTATACGACAAAATGGCTACATTTCAAAACTTCATTTGTTTCGTGCAGCATTTTGTTCGTAATTTTATGACAAAAACTGAAAAAGGCCACGTCTGTCAACAGGTTTTCACCCTAATCCGTTCGTTTCAAACTGGTCATGGCGCTCTCTGTAACGCCCAAATTATAGTCTTTTTACCGCACTTTCTCAGACCAGAATGCAACATAAACATTGTATAGATTATGTATTTATACCAGAACTTCTAATCTGACCATATGTGCACACATTTTATAAAGGTATTATAAAATTTACTGAAATGGCTGAATGCGCATTCAAAATGGTCTACTCACCTAAGATCGCCGCCATATTGAACTGTCTTAAAACCCGGATGAGATGGCCTCGTTCTCATTCAGGCATCTGTCTTTGTCGTTCTGCGTCGATCCTTCAATCAAGAAATGTGCTTGCGCAAAATTTTGGCTTCGCCGTCTTCCAGATTAAATATTTTTGTTTATGTTACAGGAACCAGATGCACTTGTTGATATAAATATGAATGCACACAACTGTTTGATAGGAATGGGAAAGAACTTTATTTGATTTTTTCAACCATATCCGCCGTAGTTCACTGACGCCGCTGTTTTCAAGACTATCACGATCAGCGTTATCTGTTACGGGTGTGCTGCCAAGTGGGCGGAGCCTCCCGTCTGCCAGTGTCAGTGGCTGACTCAGTTCCAGAGTTCTATGGTGAGACGGGAAATAAATAGAATGTGGTTTTTGGGAAGTTCCTTTTATTAAACTAGGAGCTACAGTATGATTTTTTTTCTATCTTTTTTTTTTTTTAATTGAGAAACGCGCAAGAATTCTTCTTCTTCTTCTTCTTCTTCTTCTTCTTCTTCTTCACGTTCCTCCTCCTCCTGCTCCTTCTTTGTCATAGATAGCATATCATGGCTTTCTTCACCGTAGTTTAAATCAAGTGCTGGAAAATTTCATAAAAACAAATACAAAGACATTAATTGTTTAACTAACAAGGCATTTTTTTAAAAGTGTAACTGCCCACTAAGAAAGAAAAAGAAAGAAGGAAGAAAGAAAGAAAGAGAGAGAGAGAAAGAAAGAAAGAAAGAAAGAAAGAAAGAAAGAAAGAAAGAAAGAAAGAAAGAAAGAAAGAAAGAAAGAAAGAAAGGATTTCACCAATGTCACAACTGACCCAAACGCTATTTTTCCATGGGAAAAGTATTTTAATTTAAGTGACAAAAGTAGATTTCAAAATGCTGGTTCTGGCACATTTATTTGTGGAGGCATATGAGACAAACGATGACGGCACGTTAACACCGTAATTAACACAGGAATGATCTTGAACTTCTGGTCCCAGGGATTGCTGGAACAGTGGAAGGAGTTCTGAGTTTATCCTCCTATGTGACATTGCGCGTTATGTCCGTGTCCATTAGAGCTAGCAGACTTATGATACTGTCTTTATGTCTTTGTTATTAAAGAAAGCCAGTGTGTAGTTCTACTCGAGTGAACACCAGATAAAGCAGGAACAGTAATTAAGGTAATATTGTTTAGTACATAGTTTCGCATCGAATATGTTAGATACAAAGAACAAGCTAGAGGGTCTAATTAACGTCTGGGAGTCCCTAGAAGTGTCCCTATACACTTCCCAAGCAATTGGCTTGAGGGTTTTGGAGATTTTTTTCATATTTTTTCAAAAATGATTAAAAAATTCATTAAAAACTATAAACAAATGTTAAATTAAATAAATGAAGAATGATCACTTGAACAAGCTCGGTGGAGATCCACGGAAGGTACTTTGCAACTAAGTTTGAAGTAAATCTGGATGACGGTTTTGGAGAAGAAGTAAAAAACATGAACTAGAAAAGATGATTTGCTGCATAGCAAATCAGTGTGTGTGTCTTCAAAGCATATTGGTGTGGCAATGGCATCTCTATCTACTATAGCTTTGAAGTTATTCAAGATTTAAAATTTCTAATGGTGCTATTTAGCATAATTTAAATTGCTATAACTTTTAGCTTTAATTCATTAGCTGCGCAATGGTCAACAACCCCTTAGTAGAAGTTGGTCACATGTAGATTGTGCAGTGTTACAATACCCAAAATTTGAATCCAACATGAACCAAATCGGATTGAAATTGACCAAGTTATGGCAAGATGAAACTTACAAAGGGCCAAATGACCTTGACCTTTGCCCTTTCGAGGTTACATGTTCTTACAAAAATGTGCAGTGTTGCAATACCTACAATTTGAGTCCAACTTGATTAGAATTGGATGGATGAAACTTTCAAAGGTCCAAATGACTTTGACCTTTGACCTTTAGAGGTCACATGTAAAATTCAAAATATGTAGTGTTACCATAGCTACCATTTGAGCCCAACATGATCAAAATTGGATAAAAATTGACGAAGTTATAGCTAGAAGAAAGTTACCATGGAAAGTGGCCTTTGACCTTGAAATGACCTTTGACCTTGAGATGACCTCTATCTGAAGCAAACCTTGACCTCAAAAATGACATTTTGGCTTAAAATTGAACTTTGACCTTGACATGACCTTTGACCTTGACATGACCTTGACATTTGAGATGACCTTAACTTTGCTATGATCAAACTCCCAGGCACTCGGAACCACATCCACTATAGTATATAAGATATTGAAGATTTAAAACTATAATTAGCCCCCATTTGCATAATTTTGAAAAGCATGACCTCTCATTATAAAAAGGCCAGACTTTATCTGTAGAAGTATAATTGTGCCAAGTTTGGAGTTTCTACATGTAATACTTTTCAAATGAAATGTTGGACAAATTTGCCTGTAAAGAAAGAAAGAAAGAAAGAAAGAAAGAAAGAAAGAAAGAAAGAAAGAAAGAAAGAAAGAAAGAAAGAAAGAAAGAAAGAAAGAAAGAAAGAAAGAATTCCTAGAAAAACAGAAAAGTGTGTGTCGACACACACACTTTAATTACCCGGAACCGTTGCAATGCCCATTGACTTGCATAATAATCGATACGAATGCATGTATACCAACCAAAAAGAATTCGAGTTGAAAAATCGTTAAATATCAGGAATTCGTTGTTTGACTCTTCAACAAGGTATATTTCTATAAAGTTTCAGCACAATCTGGGGGACGGTTTTGCAGAGGAAGTCGAACGACAGCAAAAAGACACAAGAATTTGAAGAAAAAAATACAGTGCCCTCTGTTGAACAAATTAAGGTACAGGGGTTCCAGAAGTGTTCCTATGCAATTTCGAATCAATTGCACAAGCGCTTTTGGGGAAACTTTTTTTTTGGGGGGGGGGGGGGTAAGATTTTGACCATTTGAACATAGATTTAGTAAAAACGCAAATCAAGTAAATCCCCACCAAATTTAAAGCGAATCTTACTGACGGTTTTGGAGAAGAAATCGAAAATGTCAATTGCGGACGACGGACAAATATCCACCTACCACACAACCTCAGCTGACTGATTGACAAGTCAGCCGAGGTAAAAATAACTCTCTTGTAATATGTATTCTGTTGCCTATACCTATCCTACTCTAGTTTCCACCTAAAATGTTTTTCCTACTACAATGAAACTACGCGTGGGGAAATTTGGTCCATAAAACATGACCTGTATCACTTTCGATTCTTCAGTTTCCCCCTAAAATATCTTTCTACTATAATGAAACTACGCTTATAAATTCAGGTACATAAAACATGATTTGTATGCAACAAGCAAGGTAAAGTTTCAGTCAAATCATGTTCTATGTTTTGTCAATTTGCCCATTTCATCGAGTACATTTATGTAAGATGAGTGTACCTCTGGCCTTCTTTCCCCAGTATCAACTTCTGACCATGCTGTAATATTTTGTACTATTCCTTATCCCACCAAACAGATAAAATCATTTCAAAGTACAGCTTGGGACTTAAACAAGGCTGATTTTGATGGATTAAACCAAGCTGTGGTACAGCCTCCGTTTGACACAGCCTTTAATGATTTTGATGACATATTAAGAACATGGTTCATTACTGGACTCAGTTGTTCACTGATTTAGGCAAACAATATATTCCTTTTGTCCTGATTAGTTTATATGGATATTTATATTATGGTTTAATTCTTAGTTTTGAGTAAAGCAGTATTCATTATTTTGGTAATGCACAATATAAAGATCTCTTGAGTAAAAAGTCAGTCAAAAATACCTTGTTTTAATTGTATGATATTGGAAGTTATATTTAGATTGTAAGGTGGAAAAAAAGAAAAGAAATACCAAGGCCATGACTTTGTTGTGTTTGGGGTGAGTAACCTTATTTTGTAATTAATTATTCTGGTTGTGGATTGGCCGTGCTGTCGTCAGAAGCTATGCCCGCTCCCATATTTGGGCGACTCAGCAAAAGAATGCTGCGTTATTCCAACAAAGCCTTCGTGCTGGCTGAAATTCTTCAGATAGCACAGGGTCTGAGGGCCGGATAACTTCTATATTGGTACCTATCAATAGAGTCATTATCCAAAGCATTAGAGACTGTGTTGTTTCATTATTTATCCTTCTGTGATTTTGCAAGGTGAGTGAAAGTCGATTTACAGAATGATAGAGTGAGCAAGTTCGCTACTTTCCTTCTGTTCTGTTTGTTTGTAAAGAATGTGTGTTCTGTATGCAGGCCTTGAGTGAATGGTTATCAGGAAGTTAGTAAAGACATAGACTTTTCCCCATACACGTATTGCATTGGTCCCCAAAAGGTAAATGATATCTCCTATACTCAGAAATCATGTCGCCACTCTCCCGACCTCCACTGTCAGACCAAGTAAGAGAGCTTCTCCGCAGTAAAAGAGAGAGAAGTGCGGCATAGCTTCTGACGACAGCACGGCCAATCCACAACCAGAATAATAAATTGCAAAATAAGGTTACTCATCCCAAACACAGCAAAGTCTTGGCCTTAGTATTTCTTTGTTTCCTTACAATCTTAATGTAACCTCCAATATTATAATATTAAAACAAGGTATTTCTGAATGACTTTTTACTTAAGAGATCTTTATATTTTGCATTACCAAAATAATGAATACTGCCTCATTCAAAACTAAGAATAAAACCATAATATAAATAGGCCTATCCATATAAACTAATCATGACACTTTCATACTGTTCTGATTAGACCAAAGCATAAACCACGGGTCACTCGCAATACAAAGAACTCACTTGCGAAACGGAGTCGGGCTTGAGACGATTCAAAGGCAACAGCTCGAAAACACGTCGGTTAACGTTAGCGGAATCCCAAATTATAACATTTTTGGGCTATCATAAACGTTGCGCAATTCTGCTGTCAACGCTGTCCCTAGTTCCATAAGATTGTATTTTGTTGAACGTCACATTGCACTTGATACTCGTAATATTGATCCAATAAAGTGGTGAATTTAAACAAAAGTACTCTTGGTTCGAAAATCATTCATGCTATTCCGCCACTTTAAGAGAATGGTAGCCTTATCGCAATTAAGTAATGTTGAAAAGTGTGAAAATTGTAACAAATAGTTCGCTCATCAGCTAGTGCAAGCTTTCCCAGGAAGACAATCCTATGCCTGTCCCTGAATTATCTTACCGTACGGAAGTTCGACTGAACTCATTCATTAACGATGAAGATAGTACTAAAAAAAGATACTCCGATCTCATAAGACACGGCAATATTACATTAAAAAACACGTTCTCTGGTATTTGTGGATCATTGTCTAAATTTGCTTTGAAGATCTTGTCTCACGATTTATAGAAAGTTACCTTTCAAACCGTCTTTAACGCGTTAATCCTGGAGGACTGACCTCCTCTATATATTGGCACCCCATAGAGGCTGGAGTGCCCCAAGGCTCCATCCTTGGACCCTTACTTTTCCTCGTTTACATGAACGACATCACTCGTGACTGATAACATTACCTGTGACACTCGACTATTTGCGGATGATACTAGTATTCTTAAAATTGTCTACGAGCCATCTGCCACAGCCGAAAACCTTAATTCTAACCTTGTAAAAGTCCATCTTTGGGGCAAGCTCTAGCACATGACATTTAATGCGACTGTATTTCTTTCATCTAAACGAAACAACAAGCCAGATCACCTACCCCTACTCATGGAAACACACCGACACATGAGGCTACTCAACACACACATGTACATACCTTGGAGTTACACTGTCTAGCAATCTGTCATAAAACCAGAATGTAACAAGCAATGTTAATAAAGGCAGTCAACGGCTTGCCCTTCCACGCAGACTCAAATACAAACTCTCTCGCCAGACTCTCGTAAGGTTGTTTACTACTATGGTTCGTCCTATCCTCGAGTACGGCCGGGTGTGTCCTGTTTGATAATTGCAGTGAAAATCTGTCTCAATCTATTGAAGCTGTGCAGTATGAGGCAGCCAGGATCTGCCTTGGCGCAACTAGATACACCCCACTCGTCTTACTTCTTGAAGAGCTTGGATGGCAAACTTTGTCAAACCGGAGGAAATACTTTAAACTTATTCTTTTCTTTAAAATGTATAATAGGTTGACTCCACAATATCTACATGATCTGGTTCCCCGCGATGTTGCATTGACTACCGGACGTCTATTGAGAAATCGCGCTGAATTACGCCAAATTAGGTTTACCACAAATCGCTTCGGCGAGTCATTTCTCCCATCTACTATTAACTTCTGGAATAACCTCCCGGTTGATGCTCATGATACTGATTCCCTGCTGCAGTTTAAATCTAAATTTAATTTATTAGTCTTAAATGTTGACAAAAAGCCCTCATACTTCAAAAATGATAGTCGTTTCCTGAACATATGCCACACGCAGCTACGTTTTAACTTCTCCGTTTTAAAAGCCCTTCTACATCATGTCAAAATCCTTCCAGCCTCAACGTGGGCATGCTCTCATCCTTCTGAAGATACAAAACATTACCCTTTGTTCTGTCCGAAGTTCATGGTGCAGAGGAACCGTCTACTGAACACTGTGTCACTTACTCGCTCCAGGTGTAAATCCAACTCTTATAGTTCGGTGTTCAAGTGATATTTCATCACATATTCTCTTGAAAGGTAGTGGTGATTTGCCGGACAATGATGATGAATACGTCTTTGAGGCTGTTCAGACATTCATAGCAGACTCTAGATGTTTCATCCTTTAATTTGATATTCGATCTACTTATAAGTTTAATTATTTGGCATCAGTTGTATTACTCCTGTACAAGCTGTGTATTACGTCTTCTGTTTCCTCCGGTGTGTATTGCATATACTACTGTGTGTTGTTATACGTAGTGGAGAGCCTCCAGATTATTTTATTGTAACTATTAGGCAATCCAGTTATAATAATAATAATAATAATAATAATAATAATAATAATAATAATAATAATAATAATAATAATAATAATAATAATAATAATAATAATAATAATAATAATAATAATAATAATTCAAGTCTTCTTAATTCTGAATTGTGGTCTATGTAGGTATTTCCACATTACACTGCATCGTGGACTGTCGAAGGACCACCCATAACTGCATCTTCAAAAAAAAAAAAATATATAATAAATGAATGGATCAATTAATCAGAGCATCAACTGACAACACATACATAAGAGAAAACTTCTATACACATTTGTTTCTTTAACAAATTTTACATATTGTTTGTCTTTAACTACTAACTTACCCACTCGGGTAATTCAGTTTTGTCGAGTACCAGTTTACAGAATAACATACACTAGGGAAGGGAAGGGACGTAGCTTTTATCACGGCTCCCATGACTGTTGTTTGTACGAAGGCACACAAATGGTGCATGTATGGAAACGCTTTTGTCTCAGAGGTCGAGGAAGGGAAAGAGGAAGTTGTTGTTGTCAAATATCATTTGCACCATCTGCTTCCATGCAGAACCGCGGCGGGGACCAGTTTAAATATTTAGTTTAAAAATCGCACATGAACAATATCTGGATGGATAAAAAAAAAAACAAAGAAGTTTTAGAACCAGATGCCACGTGAGCCGAGGCAAATTACCTTTCAATGTAGCGTATTGCTTACCTATAATTACAAGAACGCCAAAAAAAAAAACAAACTAACTTTATGCCATGGGTTAGTTAAGTTTCTCTTTATATTATAGATACATAACTTGTGATATGTCAAACCTATGTCTATCTATCTATCTATTTATCTATCTATCTATCTATCTATCTATCTATCTATCTATCTATCTATCTATCTATCTATCTGCCGTTTGCTTTGGTTTGGTTTTGGTTTTATTTCATTTAATTTAATTTTCAAATTATCAGACGTGCTCCCTTTGTTGCAGGCGGAGCAAGTAATTAGGCATGCTAATACCAACATTTTTATTCCTTTGTTTTCATTACAATGTACGACAACATTCTGTTTTCGCGTATATCATCAGAATGATAATACGGACTCAATCAAATTACAAACAGTGCAACCCTTTCCTCGCTCCATCATTTATTACAAACTAAAATTTATTTGTATCCTTGTTATTACTTTCAAATGCTTGCAATTACTTGTTATTGGGCTTTGAGCCCAAAATAGAAGTAAAAAAATAAAATAAATAAAACTACATGTACAATAATTGGTTCAATTACCCCTCCCCAAAAACTATATATATATATATATATATATATATATATATATATATATATATATATATATATATATATATATATATATACACATACATACATACATACGTACGTACGTATGTATGTGTGTGTGTATTTTGAAAAAAAATGAACGAAACACCCGCTAAAATAATAGAACCATGTATTACCATGTAATTTTAAAGATATTGGTCAAAATTCAACATTTCTATTTTGTGCATTGAACGAAATTGCATAAATTAAAATATGCTAGTTTTCAGCCACTGTTCATTGGATGCGCCCATAGCACAAACATGACCCCTCTATCTATAACAGTTTTGAATATTTATCCTTGAGCAACATTTCAATTTTGTTTATTTGCAAAATATAAAAAGTAAGAGTTTTGAAATTATTGTTCACTGTAGCACAAACATACATGTATAAATTAAAGGTGGAATGACACCTCTATCTATAATAATTTTGTAGATATACTTCATTATTGAACAACTCAATTTTGTGTATTCGCATAATTAGCATAAACTGACATACTACAATTTTCAGTTACTTTTCATTGGATGCGCGTAAAACACAGGCACATAAATTGAAGTTGAAATGCCACCTCTGTCTGTGATAGGTTTGAAGATATTAATCATAATTAAACTTTTACATTTTGTGTATTGACTGATATCAGCACAGATTAAAATTTTTACAGTTTGCAGTAACGGTTTTGTTGGATGTATCCTTAACATAAATATTTAAATTAAAATTCATAATAGTTCTGAAGATATTCAGTATTATTCAACACTTCAGTTTTATGTATTCTGAAAACTTAACACACATTTACATGAAATGTCATTCCTCATGAGAAGCGCAGCCCCAACAAGCATACCAATAGCAGCAACATATAGCCTGTTCGTGGAATAGTTTGAAAGCCCAATATCTCGACTATTCTGAACGACAAGCAAAACTTTACTGCTATAGGCGCTATATATATATATATATATATATATATATATATATATATCCGCACAAAATTTGACGCATCAGATACATAATGTTAACTCTCGACCACCATTACCAATACTTCCGGGTCTGGCCAAAACGCCAGACACAATTGGGTCACTCACTCGATTGTTTCCAAAAGCCTGACAGTCCCAGTGGCACCATCAATCAGTTTCTATGGATCTGATGGTGATTCCCGGTACACATGCTCCCTTCATATTCCTTCCACCTCGGGCACTATTTTTGGTGTGGTCTTGAGAGCTGGGAGCTACATGAACTTTTGTTTACTACCACTGTTTCCGTGGAAAATCCTTTCCAAGGGGTCCTGGACTCTTCAGAGACAAGGAAAAGGATAGTTTATATTTGATCTATGAATAGGAACCGAGATTTCCAAGATGGCGTCTGCCCCATCAGATCGCAGACAGAGGGAGGACAGTGCCCACCAGACAATCAATGCTTTGCAGTGAGTCGTAAGTGTTGATTTAGTGACCACTGCTCCTTCTCCCTTGCTGGGAAAAGGTCAAAGATGGATTCACAGAACCACCTCATGACAGCCTGGCACGACTGTGACCATTGGTTTGGTTGCATGTTGCCAGCAACTTGGATGCATGTGCTCTTGTGAGCAAACATGTCAGTTTTGTGCCGGTTGGGGACAGGACAAGTGGCTGCTCTATAAGCAGGCCCAGAGAAGACAGCTAGATATATTGTTGCAGCCAAACACTGGGTCTTGGACTCTGACTCAGTGAGGCTTCTCCCACGACTCCACTAGAGAAGTGTAGCAACCCCACATACATGGAATGCTCACAGACTCAGGTGGTCACCGTCTCTTCACCTGAACCCTCAGGGGGAGCAAGGAGAGGAGATGATGCAGTTGCAGGCTGAGCAGCAAGAGATCACCTAGATCGTGGGGATATTGAGTGCTCAACTCAACCAAAGGTGATGATCAGTGCTCTCTTGGCTGGTGACCCAAGGCTATCAGCAGCCTTGGAGTGTGCAGTGGCATCTTCTACCTCTAGTGAGCCTTCGGTTCCTGTGTTTGCAGCCCACTCTGCGACCCAAGTGCCTTCGCCGGTGCCCCCAACCGCCATGCTGGCTGCACCTCCTGCTCTCCCTCCCTTGATTGAGCTTCCAGAATCCCACCTTTGAGCCAGCTAGGTACCCTGCCTCTTGCCCTGGTGAGGCAAGCAGAACTTGAGCTCTAGGAGGAGCAGCATTTATGGATGGAGACTTTGTCTTCATCTGCCCCTGCCAGCACCCTTGTCATGCCTGAGGAAACCATTTTTCGGATGAGCAGATTGCTGCCTGTGCTTTGAGTCAGCTCTCACTTGACATGCAGGCTCAGGAGCTCCAGCAGCTCCAGCAGGTACCCTCCAGCCAGCAGAACTCAGGGTCAGCAATAGCTGTGGCCCCTGCACTGAGCCTTCCGGAGACTTGGGAGTTCCCGGAACTCCAGCAGGTGCCCTCTGGCCAGCAGACTTTCGAGGCAGTCGTGGCTCTTGTGCTCAGTCCTCTAGAAGTCCCGCTGGTTCACCCCACATGGGAAGAGCAGATTAATGCAGGCTGTGAGGCAGAGTGCAATGACTTCCATGGAACATGTTGCTACCCCATCGTGAGGTGCGATGACAGACATGCTTCTGTCACAAGCGGCTGCCCCATCGCCATTCGATGAACAGGTGTTTGATGAGGCCTTAGTTGGGTCTCCTTGCCCCTCTTGCATGTGCTAAGTCTTTGGACATTGACACTGATGACGAGGAGGAGGTTTTTCAGATTCGTTTGTCAGTGGGTCCTAGCCACTGGTTTCCATCCCACCTTCACCCCCACCATAGTTGCTCTGTGTGGCGAGGCTCTGTGGCTTCTATGGAGTAGGCATAACTGGCTTCCACCCCCATGGATACTGCCCCAGCTCTGCCCCAGGGCTTTGAACATCTCAAAGCCCCTATTCAGAGCCTGGTAGGTGAGTAAACTGATGTTCCCCCAACAGAGGAGAGGTGCCAAGCCATCGCCATGTAGTACGTACAAGGGCTTGTCCCTGAAGGATGCGTGGCATAGGACCCCAATCCCTCTCTCAACCTTCTCAGCTGAGTTCTATGATCAGCTGACAGCCAAGATTTGTGGCACCCATCTCTCAGTGAAGCCGCCAACTTCTGGCTATCTGTGACAATGGTGGCTCCTTGCCCAGCTGGAAATCCAGTGGAAGTGGCACTCTGCACCTGTCAGATTTTTCCCTCACATCCTCTCCCATTGGATTTGGATTGGGAGGAATTTGATGCTCGGCAGAGGAATTATATCTCAACATCCGTCAATGCCTTCTGGAGACTCCAGGAGGATGCCAGGGGCTCTGCTCTTACAGTATTGGACCCTGACATTTCCTGGGCAGTCTTGAGGTCACTGTTGGAGGACTTAGCTCCAGCGCTCTGCTAAGGTCTCAGAGGCAGTCCGGGACTGGCTTGCTAACGATAAACTTGTGGAGAGCAATTGATCACCAGGTTAGGACAGCCTGTATGCTCAAGGCAAACCTGCATTTGTACACAGGGACATTCATATCCAGGGTGACTAGAAGCTGCCTGATCCAATCTTTCGCAGAGTGCAAATGAAGTCTCTCTTCTGTGGCACCCTGTTTGAAAGAGATGTAGCAGAGGTTGTTCGATGGATGCAAGACCTTCGAGCCAACAAGTATACCTGGACCAAAGCTTTCAGCAACTCTGTTCAGTTCCTCTCATCCTTGGCCACACCTGGCACCCCAAAGCATGGCCCTCAGACCATGCCCACTCGACCTCTGACTTGCACCGTGATCCTTCTGGTGGCACGACATCCCAGGAAGAGCAGGAAGAAGGGCAAGCAGTTTAGTTAAGTGAAGAAGTTGGGCAAGCTTGCAAGTTTCAGGGCTCCCCAACTCTTACTTATCGGACCCCCCAGTCTCAGGGCTGCCCTCTGCCATAGCAACAGACATCAAAGAGCACCCTGTTGGCGGCTGTCTTTCTGCCTTTCAAACTCAATGGGAGTCCATTTACAGTCATTCATCTTAAAGGCCCTGAGACACAACTATTCGCTGCCCTGCAGTGAAGACAAGCCTCCATTGTGCCACAAACCCAAGTAGTTCACACCTCCCACACAAAAACTCAGATCCCAGTTAACCCAGGTTCTACAACCTACTACTCTTCCTTCTCCTCAAGTGAGGCTGAGGTTGCCATGTGGTCAAAGACCTGTTGACGCTTAACACATACTTAGAGGTCCCATCTTTCAGGATGGAGCCCCCTCTCTCAGTGGCAGTGGCCCTGTGGCCCCAGGAATGGGCTACATCCTTGGATATCAAAGATGCTTTCTTCCACTTGCCAATTGTGGTGACTTAACAGAAGTATCTGCCTGCCGTTCGTATTTTTGGACCATGTCCACCAGTTCTGGGCATTCCTGTTCGGCCTTGCCATGGCACCTTGATGTTCAGCCTGTTCATGGAACCAGTTGCTGCACACCTTCACCAGAACGCCATACACCTTCATGTTTAGCTGGACAACTGGTTGATCCGGGTGCTATGGCACCGAGATTTGCAGCTTCACATACATACCATTCTGGAGTTTTACCAATGCTTAGGTTTGTGAATCTCTGAAAGTCCAGCCTAATGCCACAGCAGATCTTTGTCTTTCTTGGCACCCAGTTTGACCTGGCCACCTACATCTGTCACCCTTCGAAAGACAGGTGGGGCAGACTCCAGCTGATGCTCAAGGCATTCCTGACTTACAAGGTTTGCTCAGCTTGGCAGTGGTAGGCCCTGGTAGGTTCCCTGTTTTTGATGGACTCCCAGATCCCCCATGGTTCACCTTCACTGTCATCCCTTGCAGCACGCCCTAAGGGACAGATGGTCAAGGTACCAAGTCCACCTAGCCCCAGTGCCGGTCCTCCTAGAGGACCAAAGGCAACCCCTTTGATGAACCATTCAGGAGGTCATGTTGGAACAGATGTTGGCACCCTTTCAGGTGCAATCAACTCACCATGCACACAGACTCTTCTCAGCCTGGGCAGGGAAGCCATGTGGAGGGCCCAACAAAGTAAGCTGCTTGGAACTGGAGGCCATATGCCTAGTGCTCCTCCACTTCCAGGACCTAGTGAAGCACAAATATGTCCTCTTAATGTGCAACAATAGGACTGCAATCACCTACCTCAACTGGCCAGGAGGATCGTGCTCTGGGAAGCTGACAGAGCTGGCCAGACGCATCATATGACAGTGCTCCAAACACGAGGTCTGCATGCATGTGAGGCATGTCCCAGGACTACAGAATATGTCCTGGCTGACCATCTCTTGAGAAAAGGTTAGCCAGCAGGGCAGAGTGGCTGCTCTACCCACGAGTCAGTCAGGCTATGTGGGGCACCCCACACATGGATATGTTCCTGATGAGTGCAAATGCAAAACTTCTGTTTTACATGTTGCCTATCCCAGATCCCTAGGCCCTGGTAGTGGACACTCTAGCCATGGACTGGAGCAACCTTTGATAGTAAGCCTTTCCACCTCTGCAGATCCTCCCAGAGGTTCTGCAGAAGGTTCGGTCCCAAGACTACAATTTGATAGTGTTCCCCCCTCCCCCCCCCCCCCCCCACGGCAACTGAGGACAGATTGGTCCCTGCACTTCCTGGAATTAAGCATCGAGCCTCTGCTATGTTTACCACCATGGCCAAAACTTCTGTTATAACCGAGAACAAGTATGTTCCACAGGAACCCTCAAGTGCTCAATCTCCATGCTTGGCGGTTGTTGCACAGCGCATCTGCAATAGAGGTTTCTTAGAATCGGTCACAGTTAGAATTACCAAAGAGGGGCTTCAATCCTCTTCTCTAACCATTTATTTGGCTTGTTGGAAAGTGTTTTCAGATTGGTGCACCACTCGAAAAACACATCCATGCATCGCTGACATTGCCAACTTCCTGCTCTACCAGTGGGAAGTACTCTGTAAGAGCTTGAGAATGGTGGAGGGATTCTCTTCAGCCATTTCCTCATGCAACCTGGGTGAATGTCTTGGACATTCGCATTGGGAGCAATCCTCATCTTTTGGCGCTCATCGTGTCCTTCTACACTGACATATTGGTGGACAGGCAGGTCCTACCATGGTGGGACCTCCCACTTGTCTTATTCATGTTGAAGAAGTGGCCCTTTGAGTGTCTAGAGGACCCCCAATGGGTGGATCTTAAGTGCTGGATGTGGGAAACATGTTTTCTGTTAACACTTGCATTGGGGGCTAGAAGAAGCGAGATCCACACTCTAGCACATGACCGAATCCAATGGTCACCTGACCACTCCCACGTGACCCTGAGTCCTTGGGCTTCCTTGCAAAGAACTACACGGTCCATCTCTTTGTGTTGGTATCTTTTATCACATTCAACCACATGAGATCCATCGTGTCTCCCGGAACCATAGGCAACAGACATACCTTTTCTTTCATAATAAACCACTGATTATACCCCCTGGTATTTTACCATGAACCTTTTTTCTGTATACGTTCACCTACGCAGCCCCATAGACGGTTCACAGTTAACCGTCGGATATACAACTACCGGTTCACAATGAACCGCCCACAAGACCCATGAACGGTTCACCGTGAAGCGCCCCCCATCTCTTCCCAAACAATCGTATCGTCACCAGCCTACAAACGGTTCACATACTGAACTGCCTTTTAAATAACCAATGGTTCACACAGAACCGTTCAAATTACGATGTGCCATGGTTCATACGCGATACCCACCGTAAATATTCCGGTTCACAATGAACCGTCACAAAGCACACAAAAAGAACCGTTCACTGAATCACCGGTTCAAATTTAGTGGAGACCACAACATCTCCTCACCAATAAAACCACAGGATAATATTTTACCAAACCATATTTGGTAATTCCAATTCACACAAACATTTTGCGTGGGCGTACCCACAACGCCCACTCACCCCCACATAACCTTTGAACCCAAAAATGAACTATTGTTCTCCAATGAAAACCACAGATGAGTCTACCAATCAGCGACCTAATACAGACTCCTGTAATGGCAGTGGCCCACACACAGTGACGTCACAATGAACTTAATGAAAGACCAATCAAGTCACAAGTGCATCCCGAACCTTAGGGTATATAAAGGCCCACCAGCCCTCCTGATTCAGTTCTACCTTGTCCTCTGACGAAGCAACACGATTTGCGAAAGCGCTCAGGACTTTACTCAGTAGTAGTTTTCGGCTCTCCGTTGTGTTCCTTTTGATATGTCATAATTATATCAGTTTAACTTATATGTAAATAAAGGGGACTATGCAGAGAAAATGCAGCGATGAAAATACTGCAGGAACTTGTGATCAGAAAGCTGAATTACACAGTCTACACATTTTTTATGTCAAAAAAGTTATTTTTTGACATAAAAAATTAGGTGCAATCAAACATTTTAAAGGCTCTATAGTTTCCAAAATTTTGCAGATAGATACACAATTTAAATGTGCATGTATAAGTTTGTGACACCTGCCAATATAATGGATAGCAAATGAAAGTTGCAGAATTTTAAATTATGCTAATTAGGGCATTGAACAATTTCAAAATTGAATATCTCCAAAACTATTATAGATAGAGATGCCATTCCAATTTCAATTTATAGGTTTGTAGCAAAGCCACATCTAACGAATTGGGAACCAAAGTTGTAGGATTTTAATTTATGCTGATTAGGTGAATATGCAAAATTTAAATCTTATATACATGTACTTCAAAACTATTATAGAGGTCCCAGTCCAACTTCAATTTATGGGTTTGTGACATAGACACATCCAATGAACCATGAATCAAAGGTGTAGGATTTTTTATTTACGCAAATAAGGCGAATACACAAAATCCAAATCTCAAATAACTTTAAAACTATTATACATAGAGGTGTCATTCCAACTTCAATTTGTATGTATGTGACATAACCGCATCCAATGAACCAAAATTGTAAAATTGTAATTTATGCAAATAAGGTGAATACACAAAATTTAAATCTTGAATAGCTTCAAAACAAAAATACACAGAGGTGCCATTTCAAGTTTACTTTGTAGGTTTGCGACATAGGTGCATCCAATGAACCAGAGTTGTAGAATTTTAATTTATGCAAATAAGGCGGATACACAAAATCTAAATCTTGAATAACTTACAACTTCAATTTGCAGGTTTGTGACATAACTGCATTAAATGAACTATAAACCAAAGTTGTTGGCTTTTTAATTTATGCAAATTAGGCAAATGCAAAAATTAAAATCTTGAATAGCTTCAAAACTATTATAGATAGTGGTGTCATTCAAAGTTCAGTTTATAAGTTTGTGACATGGCCACATTGGATGAACCAAGAACCAAAGTTGTAGTATTTTAATTTATGCAAATTAGGCTAATACACAAAATTTAGATTATGTTGAACAATGCAAACTGTAGCATTCCCAACTTTTCCCAGACATATTTGCTCTGAAGCAATTCTTCTTTTCTAGACGATATTGCAGTGATATGATTTGGTTTTAACAAGCAGGCTACACTCCTTGGTTTTAAGAAGCCAAGAATTGGACATTGCATGCAAATGTTCAAAGATAGTCTGTGTACTACATTTTTACACTCACGCATATAATAATGTACATCATTTTGGTATGGCCATCTTGTTTATCAGTGTGAGCTCACATAACTATTGGATTCTTTTCAGTAATATGGGAATCCTTTCAAGGAAACAGGATTCCTTGTTAATGATATGGGAACCCTTTCACCCAGTCACTAGATTCCTTAACATTACTTCTGGATTCTTTTAAGGGATATGTGAATCCCATCAATGCAGTAGCACTTTGAAACATTACTTTTGGAGTTTTTTTAATGATATGGGAATCCCTTTCATAGGATTACATTCTCATAAATATTTCGCTGCTTTTCAATGTATTTTGCAGTCAAAAGGAATCCTAACCGGTCGTGGAGTTAACGCAGGGCCAAATGAATCAATTCAGATAGCTGCAGCCCATGTAATCACTGGTGCAATAAAATGACCTTCTATCTCAAAACTCAAAGAGCAAAATGGATGGGAAACACTTGCGGAATGCAAGAAAAAAACAAACTTACAATTATGTAAAAAACTGTGAATAACTCGACTCCAACTTACCTCTATGATCTCCTTCCTAAAACTCCACCCGCAGCTGTCAACCGTAACATCCGTCATTGACCCGATATATACCCTTTCTGAGCAAGAACATCCTCATTTGACAAATGTTTTTTTACCTCTACCAGGGAGGTGCACTGACATGCATGCCCCTGCTTCTACTGGCCAACTGTGGAACCAGCTGCTCTGTGTAATTCGTAACATTGTTTCACTTGTCAGTGACAAAACTACAATTTACTCTGAATCGGCCTGCCCAATATTCAGAACTTTTGAATTTTCGGCAAGCGTCACACCGTAATAAAGCTTACATGCACAAGACTCTGTTTGGTCAACAGCCACCTGAACTCTCATTTGTTTAAGATTGGTGTGGTTAATTTGCGTGTATGCTTGGGCCATGCGGGTATTGAAGACAAGAATTAGCACTAGACCCATGATCTGTCCTTTGTTAAGCAAATTTGTATTTAAATTCACTACAACTTCACATGACAACATGATGTACCATTTGGGTAGAGGGCAGTGCCCTATATAAATCCATCTTGCAGAGAGAAAGACAAGAAGAAAATAGGACAAACCGTGCCACATGTTGCATGAACAGCTGGGGTAAAAAGTTGGTGTATCATGCAGCATAAACAAATGTCGAAAAACAATTTGCTTACAGCAGACAAAAAACAGATAATGGGGCAAACTTAAAAAAAATAAATAAATACATGATACTCATATAAATTGCCGGTAATTATAAAATTTATGTTAGTTCATTCCATATCTTTTTGAGACAAACAGGAATATAATAACATAATCTTGAACTGTCAAAAAAATTGTAAATTTGTCAATTATAGTACAAACTGAAGAGGCACGAGGAAAAGGGAGTATACTTTGATATTATGTGTAGTTTTGAACGTGCCACTGCACACAATAGCACTGGAAAGAGAGAAGAAAATTCCTCATCTATCTGCCTTGTCTTGTATATATAGTGTCTCTTATGTGTGTTTTGGTGTCAACAGGGAAGTGCTATAGGATCCTATAACACTTCCCTGGTGTCAACTAGTATGGCCTCTTTATACGTCGTCTTATTTTTTCTGCAAAAGGGGTTCATATAGGGGTTCCCTTTTCTCCAGTGGCTTTCTTTTGAATAAAATGTGTTAAAATCAAATTTAAAAATAAAATAAAATAAAATAAAATAAAATAAAAAACATTTTGCTAGAAAATGAACAAAAAGTTCCAGCAAAAATCCTGAAATGAATGGTGCAGCACCGTTTGATCAAATCTCATAGAGATTGACACAAAGTACATTGCATATACATCCAAACATATTTCTAAGAATACAAAGCAGTAATCGACATTTACATTACCACCAATCAACAAGAATGAATTAGTGGATATTAATTTTATAGGACTGATTCCCTTAGTGACCCGGATCTACCACCACTCCCTTCCCAGAAGTACTTTGTACTCCACCCCCAGGACACCAGGAAGCTCTCACAAGAAAGGCGGGATCTGGAAACTAAATATTGACATAAACAGCTGTGCCAGCCCAAACTACTATAAATTTGATGCTCATTGGCTGGTTACATTAGACAACATGAAGACAATATTCACTGGCCTTTTCGTTTTGGTGTATAACACCAATCATAAGGAAGTTATAGCTTTGTCACATTTAACTTGTTGGATAGCCTTGCCAACTGGGGTCTGCCACCATTCTCAATTAACCCATTGGTACCTTTTTACTCCACAATAAGAAACACCGGTGTGTATTAGAACTAAATAATTGAGATGCTAAATATTAATCCATACTACAGTGGCAGCACAAACTACCATGAATGATATATTTGTTTGCTGGTTACATATGTCTATTTATTAAACAATCTGTGAAGCATATACAAACATGAATTGTTTAACGTTACGGTATTATTAATTTTTTGGAAAACCAGCGAACTTGAAATCGTTAACATTTACAAAATGAGAACTTCATGACAATATTTAGCAATTTGTACCACAATTTATGGAAACATTTCAACAAAGCACCTCATCATGACCTCTCTCGGTTTAAGTACATTGGAGATGGATTTACTTCTAAAAGAGAAAGAAGTCAATTTAGAATGGACACAAGCAAAACACAAAATCTGTGATAAAACAGTATTATATCCAATGAATTCAAAATTATCATCATCTGGGAATGGATAGTTTATAATTTCAAAATTAAAACACTAACGTTTATGGTAAATTTTGATCAAAACTCACATTTAAAAACTATGCCATGCTGCATTAAAGAATACCTCAACCGTGCACCTGACAAATACAAACTAAACTCTTGCCCTCTTTGACCCTCACATGTCAAACTTTGCCTGCTTCAGTCTTCACACTGAGGGAGCTTACTTTTGCTTAGGAAGCCATACTTTGTTTCAGATATACTATGTACAAAAATACATGGTACACAGTTTTGTGGAGATACATGTACTATCATTTAGCAATCATGAGATCTTGCCCTGATCTTTAACCTATTCTGTCTGTATTTTACCATCCATCCATCAATTGCAAATGAAATACATAAGCCATATTAATGTGGTAACTTTATTATTTCTGTACAGCAGAGGGCAACATAAAATAAAACACACAATATTCAGTAAAGCCACACTTGGAAAAATATTGGTGTTAAACAGTACAGACCTGACTGTATCAGTTGTCAAACGGAGAAGTTCTATACACAATACATGCACAGACTTAACATGTCCATGCCTGGACCGACCATGACACAGCACAGTCAATATCACAGTTGCTCAGGAAATATCACAAATATTACAAAAGTGTTAACTTGAAACAGTAAATTTGCTGACATGCATTTTGAAAATTACTGTAACCCTCTGGACCCTACATATTTTGCAACTCAGTGTACTAAGAGGTGATATATCAGCTCTGAGCATCCAGACGGTTAAAACTATTAGTGCACTGATAGTCTATGCACATGAATGATGAATGCACTAAACAACCGCAACTCCATATAGAGGCTTTGTGGAAACTGTATAAGAATGTACTTTTAAAAACAACTTTTGTAAACTAGAAACATAATATTACAACTCATTTCATTAGTTTGCACATTGGAATGTGTTTGAACAATGTAAGAAATTACTGTCGTTGTAAAGGAGCTGTGTAAGAAGTATTTTATACATTCGTACATCCATATATATATATATATATATATATATATATATATATATATATATATATATATATATATATATATATATATATATATATATAATTCAAACATAAATATCCCATGGTCCATGACCTGTAAAGTTCTAAAGAACTTGATGGAGATACAGTTAATGATTACAAACTCCTTGGTGACATGCTGACAACTGACTCCTTGGTGACATGCTGACAACTGACTCAATGGTTGCCAACATCTTCATGATTGAGTACAGAGTCACAACAAAGTGCTTGCATGTGCCTTGATGATTGGCTGATCACTGGCTCAATGGTTGCAAACATTGTGAATGCTAGATAAGGACAAAAACCTTCAGGGTGGTGAACGGGTGATTTTACTGATCTGATGGTTGAAAACATTATAATGACTGGCTGTATAAAAAATATGTGGTCATAAACATTATGATAATTGGCTGATCATGACTCACTGGATGCAAAAATTACAATGATTGGCTGTGTATGAACCATATGGTCATAAACATCATGATAATTAGCCAATCATGGATGCAAACATTGTTGGTGAGAGGCTGACCACTGAGCCAGTGATTACAAGTACTTTAGTGACCAACTGTCAATTAAGACCCATAACTCACTTTTAAAACTAACATCTTGGTGTTTGCTTTTAAAAGATTGAAAATCTTCAGCCATGAAAACAAAAAATGACAAAGATCATGAAATGATGGAAACAACTTCCTGAGAGTTTATATTAACAAAATCCAAAAATCAAACCACATCTCCGTGATTGAAATATTAGATACCTGCCCTTTGTAGAAAAACAAATATGGACTTCATCAAAGCAGTATGAAGCGGTACATGTAAATTTATTGTAGATAACACTGGTAAGTCTGACATTTCCCTATTTCTATATCTCCTCAGTAATTCCCTGCTCAGCAGAGATATGACTAAATTGTTTTATGTATACATCTCCCTGATCTGTTACAGGCCCTTGTAATTCTGTATCACAGAATCTGCAAAAATGTTCTTGTAAATAATTATCTATTAACATTTCTTATCAAGTTTTTTTTGTTATACATGATTTAATTAAATTGATGACAAAATTCCACAAGATAAACATGATTTGAAGGAGTCATTATGTATAACAAAATACGATATCACAGATAGTTAATATTTCCGGCTTTTATACCTTGATTTGTGTCCCTGATAATTATGCAAAAATATTAACACATCAATCTGTCTTATTTTGGCATGTTGGCAAGCATATCCTTAATCCATGGAAATGAACTAGTTGAAAAAAAGTCAACTGTTCATGATAAAGACAGATTTGTACGACATACTGTTTTGCAACATCCTTCTGTCAAAAGTAGATTCTAGACTATTGTAACCATGGCTACAGCTGTGGTGATCAAAGTTTTATTCTTCTCTGTCAATGTCAAAAGACAAACTATTTGATTTTTTGGCAAGATTACATATTGCAGTTAAACTCTATTTATCACAAACCTGAAGAGACAGAAGTCTTCAGGTTTATCTTACACTGAAAAGGTTCTCTTTACTCCCTTGATCCAACTGGATGACAAATGTGATCTGCCTCAGTGTTTTTTTATAGAATATTTTCAATTACATGTATAAAAACATCATAGGTACATGATGCAGTTGATCAGGTTGGTATGTCCCACAGGCGAACTGAAAAGTCTGCACATGCTGTGCGCGCACCTCTGTGTATTACTATATACACACAGAGGTATGCGCACAGCACACAGACTTTTCAGTTCGCCTGTGGTATGTCCTATGTTGCTAGCTTCCAACATCATGAATGGAAGCTATTGGCAGCTTTGACACAAGGGGAGAAACATCAAAAGTTGTTAACGTCAACAATGTGGGCCTAACCTACATAAATCTGTAAAACGTCATACAAAGTGACACTTGGCACAACAACTGCCCATGCCTATCATGGAACACAAGCCACCTGGGCCCCATGTTGACTGATACATCTACTGGTCTACAAAAGGCACAACGACAGCATGCTGTCAACAGTATGCATTAACCTGGCTTATATACTACAAGTTAAAAATGCCACCTTTTAACACCTATGCATAAATCTTACATTAATGAAGACTAAGACAA
Organism: Hermodice carunculata; assembly: GCA_964020975.1. Classification (NCBI taxonomy): domain Eukaryota; kingdom Metazoa; phylum Annelida; class Polychaeta; order Eunicida; family Amphinomidae; genus Hermodice; species Hermodice carunculata. Next base: position 64,578,999 of record OZ026622.1, on the reverse strand, counting down.
ATCACTTTTTTGTTTGTTTGCATGGACTGGCATATGTGTGAAAGTGAAGGAGTTGAGACATTCATACAGGTCTATGGTAACCAAATGAAACTTCGTGTATATATCAGCCATTGAGTATTTAGACCAGCCAAAGCTGTAGGTCACTGCAGCAGGCCAGTCCAAGGTTTTGTCCATGATCCTACTGTCTGTACGTAACATTTTGGGAAACCTTTTTTCCCCAGATTCTCAGCTTTTATTTAAGCAAACAGAGTTTGTTTTTTTATGAAAATGGAATTTATGTAAAGATTTTGCGAAATGTGAGTACTAAAATAAAATGAATGATTATTCCAGCCAGTGATAGGAAACTGATATGTATATGTGCCTACACACATTTACTGCTTTATCCCTGTTTTTGAGCCGCTGACCTGTTATGCACCCTCTTCCAAATTTTCTGCTGCAGAAATGTTAAATGGTTACAAATGTTTTGAATGTTTACCATTAATTACATGAAAATATTGAAATAAGAAATTGAGTCTGAAAATGTCTTCAGTGTCCACGGTGCCAAAACATGTATTATTGACTTGCAGTTAAGTTGAAACATTTGTCTGCATGCAGAAAATATGGATTTTGTCTTGCATACTAAATTCTCTGGCTTTTTACATGTAAATGGCACATCACATAGCAGCATGGAAGATGGCTCTGCCAAATGATCAAAAACATCCAGACATCAAAAACTGTAATTCTATATTTTTCACCCAAATTTACTTCTGATTTAAGCATAAAATAAACATATTTATATTCAAATATACATTAAAAAAAAAAAAACAACTATAAATGACATAATCAACCAATCTAATTACAATATAATTTTGTACAGATGCATAAAATGTAAATGAATGAACAGCACTATTGGCTAAATTATTTTCTAAAACAAAAATATCACAAAAGTACACTATTGCATGAGCACTTATTTAACTCTTTTCCTCTTACACTGGTCAAAATTGGCTGGGGGGTAGAATGTCTGCTTCAGTGATTTTGTATTAATATTATCATAAATGAAGAAGAACATGAGAGTGAGTTGTAGACGAGCCCTATCAGGATAGCATGCTCCAGACTGAAAGCTTTCCCGGGGCGGGGTGTTACACCCTCCCTACCCAAAGGAAAGCTGTGCCCTCAATATCAATTAAAAGGGGGAAAGGGTTAAGGTAACCAACCCTTAACCCCTTCTTCCCCTTATACTGACCAAATGTGCCTGCCTCAGCTGCCTCAGTGTGTTCTAACTTCACAACGAAGTCCTTTTAAAAAAAGAAATGTGGACAAGTCATACAACAATAATACACTCAAAGTCAACAGCTTTCCCTGGCATAGGCCAAGTGTTTCCTGTCCAAGCTGCACCAGAGGCAGCTGCCACTGGTTGCACTTCTTAACCCTTTCTTACTCAAATTGCCGAAAAAATCCTGAATGTCATTGTTATCTCTTTTCATTTCGCTTAAATTTCATAGTAATAAAAAAACAGTTTTTTCTGGGAGTTGCAAGAGGTATCAAGATGATACACCCAGGTCAATAGCTTGGCTTAGCATGGCTTGGGCACAATGTGCTAGCTATTGACTCAGCCATATTTTGACCAAGAAAGGGTTAATTCACAGGGGTACATGGTGAGATTCCCTTATACTTTAACATTTTCCAGTGGTTTTGTAATTCCCAAGACCAAAGTACAGGTTATCTGCACTGTTAGGGCAGTAGGATTCTCTTTTATTTTAACCTCCTCCCCTTGGATAACACAGAGTCAAATATTGTTGGTACTGCTTGGGTACTAGCTGTTGACCTAGGAACATGTTATTTTGATAAATCCCGTTTACATTATTCATGCAAATTATTTTTCATTTGTGATGAAATGAAGTAAAATCATTTAAGAGTGCAGACCTCCGACACTTAGTTGGTCTTGGCCAGTTGACAGGGTAAGGTACATGAGAATTATGCCTTCTGGTGCATTACTGTAAGGCCGCGCCTCCATCCTGATCAGCTGTTTCTGTATTGGCAAGTTCTGACATAATCTGGTTCCTTTTGTAGTCACCAAGCACCACTTCAACACAGCATTTACAGCTAAGTGTAAATACAATATGCACGTATGTACAGCTTTCATGATGGAATTATCATCTGAGTGTGGCTTTGGGGGCAATGACTTTTGACAAGAGTGTCCCTTCCCGATTCTTGTTGCATTGCTCCGCTTACAAACAACTCTATCAGTGACAAAGCCAAGGTCTTATTGTAATCCTCATACAAACGAATGGCTGACAACTGACAGTTTGCCACCTTCTCTGTAAGTATCAATATAGACAGGAACTCCATCCTTCCTGCGTGTCATGTAGCGAGACACCAGTCTGGGTAAACTTTTGGCTACAATAGGTTTATGAGCAGTGGGTCTTTGAATACCTCCATCTGTGTATCGTAGCAGCACTTTGTCAGGTCTCACACTATGTAGACCTAAACCAGCACCCTCAGTCTTTGTATATACAGATTCCATAAGTTTTGCCCCATCTATGTGAATTTTTCTAGCTGGTGCTGAAACGGAATTACGAGCACTGGTGGGGCGAGATATACTGGCCCTGCCAATTGGGGAAATAGGTCTGACAAAGGTTGATTGAGGGGGCTGTGATTTGCGCCCCCATGTATAATTTTCAGTCATCTTTATACTGTCCATTTGGCAAGCGCATTCTCTGTTTTCATCATCATCAAGTTTTAGATTCATTCCTCTGCCACAGAGATTACAAGTCCTGGCCCACGCACCGTCAATTAGAGCAGCCGCAAAATTACCTGAAGATGTGCAGAAAACAGGGTGCTATTAGTTATCGGTTACAGACAGAGACAACAAGACACAGATAGAGATTAAGTACAGGTGCATTGCAATTGTCAATATAATTCAGTACAGAAATCCAAACTGGTACACAGAACTTGTGGTGGTTTTACTATTAGACCACCATGTACATATAACAATTGAGTTTGGATTTCTGGACACATTAGAACATTTCACATAAGATCATTATGAGAGTGTAACATCATTATGAAGCCCCTATTGCCATAATATAAGCAATGCAGTTTAATTACATTTTACTCCTGTATTTATCGCATTATCAACATTGGGGGTGTTCCCATAACAATAAGATGAAATTTGTTCATAAAAACAAAATAAAATTTGATGAAAATAAAAAAAAAATGTCAGGAAATTAAGTTAAGGCCCATTTCTTTTTAAATTTTCATGCACAACATTGTATTTGTTTCATTCATATTGGACATTACAGCAACAAAAGGAAAGGCATCATTTTGATGCTACACACTGAAAAAACAAAAACAAACAAGAGTAAACAAGTTGCTGATTGGATGTCTGCTAAGCCACATTTTGATTCGCGAAGCAATGACACGCAGGACCAACATTCCTGTGTACCTCATACATGTCATTTAGTGGGCGAGCTGACTGCTATTAAAACTCAAGTCTCAATAAAACATTTGTCTGCTATGTCAATAAATATGCATGAAATGCTTTTACAAACACATCTTTAGTTTGTGCTGCAAATGAAACACAATAAATAGTACATTAAATATCATACATTGTGCCTTTCTTTTTGGAAAAAAAACAAAAAACAAACAAAAACAAAACCTATATAGTCTGGACTGTGTTGATACAACAAGAAGTTTCCTTTTCATTTCAAACATAAGCACCAACGAAACAACAAAATGAGAAAACGTATGAAGAGGTATTTTGTCATGACATCTCAAAATTGTTAACAAAATAATGTTGGCATAGTTGCAATTATATTTTAAAACTTTTTCATCTTTACTTTTAATATCATCCAGACTATGTTCAAAGTTAGAATTGCAATCAAAGCATGTTATCAAGAAATGCCCAAACTTAGTATACATGTACACTGAACTTATTGGAATTGGAATTGGAATTGTCCTAAATTATATGTACATGAAATACATACATGATAAAATATTTTTCAAATGTAAAGTAATTCTGTGTACACAAAATGATGAAGCATATTAATCTTGAACAAACATATTATGTCTCTCCAAATCTGTGTTCCACTCTGTGCTTGTTTGGGACTGGCCATTTACATTGGCAGATTATGAACCATACTAAATTCTGTGATGGGTTAAAAGCTATTTTCAGCCTTACACCAAAAACAAAATGACTTAGCCCCAAACAATATGGTAAAATATTCCTATGAGCACATATAAAGCAAAAAATGCAAGAGTCGATGCACAATGTGATGTTAAAAATTACAATATCAAATCACTTTTATGATTAGTGAAAAATCATCCAATTGCACACAAGTCTGGTGGCCAATTATTGATGTGTATTTAGTAACTAGGTCTGCACTACTATTAGTAGCAAGAGTGACAACATGAGCCAGTGGGGCATGCGGCACATCGTGGGTGATATTACAGGAAGCACAAGCATATTTACGCTTTCACTTCATAACATGCAGATCTACAATGCACAGTGATATTAACATGGCAAAATAAACTTTGTTTAACTTTGATACCTAATTGTGGTGTGCAAATTTTTATTTTGATTTGACGGCATCATGTTGTAACTTAAAATAACATTTTAATTCTATCAGTGTTGATTGTGAGTAGAAGCTAGCTACTGTTTTCTCTATGGTAATGGGTGTGGTTTTCTTGAAAACCTGTTACGGGTCCATTTATCAACATGCAGTGTTGCGATTTTCCATGGGTAGGCACAAACACGCATAGGGGGAAACAGAGGGATATACTACCATTGACAACGACTGATTGGAAACTAGCGCCATCTATCGACCAATTGTGGAAGCGCCATTACCAAAACCACTTTTTCTGGATGTGTGAAGTCTTATGACAGGAAGCTTTCCAGCACTTCCGAGAGGAAACTGCCGAGGCACAGGCAGTGTTACCGTGTGTGTATATTTTATTCTGGCTTTCTTCTTGAGCTTCTTTCCTTAAAAACAAACATCATCTCATTTTGAATTTATGTTGCATTGTGTTGCAGCAACAACAACAGTTTTATACAAGCAACAAGTGTTTGCTGATTATTTGGCTTCTAGAAATGCTAACATTTAGCTGGTAAAGAATATATATACTTTGCAACCTATGAAGCAAGGATAGGCAGCAGTAAAGTTGGACCTCGGATTATTTTGCTATGGAAACCCCCAGGTTGTATAATATTCACTAGTTTCCAAGGCTCAGCAAGATGGGCACTAGCTCTTGCACTACATCTGACTCACTTTCTCCCTTTTAACTTCAACTCGTTTCATCCCAAAGTACTGTGAAGCATTGCTACATGTGGTACCTTTGTGCCAAATTTAAGCCACGTTGTGGTCATAAGCATGGCCAGCTAAACACAGCATGAACCTATAAACAGAATGCCTTCAAAACTGAACCAATTAGTGGACCAGACATAACGCAACTTATCATATGTGACCCATTTTCAGACTCTTCTGGTTTTCAATTTTCAATTCCTTGTGTGTACATGTGTGTGATATAGTCACATCTTGACACTCTGTGACAATGTTGTTTGATTAAATTTCAGTCGATGACTATGAAATGTAATGATCACTTACAATCAAATGTTCAAAAGTTCTTGAGTTTTGGATTTGATGCAATCACAACAACTTCTATTTTGAGGAGGAGGACAAAGGGAAGGGTGCAATGCTGCCAAATAAAAAAAAAAAAAAAATAAGCAAGGAAAATAAGAGTGAACTTGACTACAAATTTACAACGGATCTTGGACTAAATAGATGCAGGTCAATAATGACCAACTTTTATAAAGCCAGTGTTGCTCTATGCTCTAAGGATTCTGCATAATATAACAGAAGACCATACACATTATGCTCTGAATCTAACATATGGTTTGTGCTGTTCTTTGATCATTGGGAGACCTGAACAGTACAGCTCCATGGTCAGTGAGAGAAATCCTAAATGATAGCAGTGGCTTTGTTATCGGTAGGCCTACCTTAGACTGTATCACTAAAGAAAAAGAATATTACCAGTATATTCACCTAGAATATATAACTATTGTCTACATATACATGGTTAGTAGCTGCAGCAGTCTAAATCAGCCATCTAATATACATACAGTACAGCTGAGCATGACACTATGACTCTAAGACATTATAAATGCATACAGCATGGTAATCGCCATTCTCTCAGCACATTAGTACAATTTTGTACATCAACATAAAATGTTCCATTATATGGTGATGGTTAAGTCGGCATAAAAAACTATTCACTATGTCTATAATTAAAAATCAACAGCATAATATTAATGTTTTCAATAACAATACGAGTATATACTTCAATACAACATTGTTTATAATATGTCTACATGTACATCTTGTTGTACATGACAGTACGTAAATACGAAATTGGAGTCTTTTTTTTTAAAACTATATAGTATATACTGTAACTGTCCTTCAAATGCTTATAGCAAAATCCTCATCACTCGACACTTCTTCAGAAATATAGAAACATGAGGACAAGAGGACTATGAATGAACAAACCTGCTTTATACTGACTTCAATTACTCCTCTCACAATGTCTAGTACGTTTACTATTCCAAGGTTGAAGTGATTTTTAAAGTAATGACAGGCATAATTCTGACTCTCCATCACCTCAGAGGTCAAAACCCTAGCTTCCTGATGTGCATTGAACCAAAGTAATTCTATCTGCTTCAGCCAATCAGAAAAGGACCAATGAGCTGTTGCATGGGCCGGTCAGGCTTCACTGTGCAAGAAACACTCTTCATATCCACACGTGTGGGGTACATTGATCCCTGGCACGTGTGGGGTACTTTGATATCTGGCACATGTGCAGGGTACTTTGATCCTTGGCACATGGGTGGGTACTTTGATCCATGGCACATGTGTGGGGGGTACTTTGATCCCTGGCATGTGTGGAGTACTTTGATCCCTGGCACATGTATGGTGTACTTTGATCCATCGTTCATGTGTGGGGTATTTTGATCCATGGTACATGTGTGGGTGGGGTACTTTGACCCCTGGCACATGTGACATACTTTTATCCATAACACATGTGTGGGGTACTTTGATCCCTGGCTGCATCTGCTCGTGGGGATTTTAGTTTTAATTTGACCCCTTTCAGTGCTACACTGGAGACTTACTCAACAGCTTTCCTTGACTTGTGCCTACAGTGTGTCAGGGAAAGTTGTTGAACTGGCTCATTCTTATAATCCTTTGGAACACATACATGTATTTGACAGAAAGATCTTTTCTCACAAAAGTTAAACTGGAATCATAATGATTCAGGGGAGTGTAACTAATGTAGTGATAGTAAACTTTAAGATCCCACAAGGCTGCACTTTATTTACATCAATTTGGCTATTTGCTTAACAAAAGCTTGACACAGATATGTTGTTATGCAAATAGGTAAAATTATGCAAACAATCAACCTCAAGTGCTGCCCTCTGGGGTCCTACAAGGGTCTATTAGCACTGAACCAGACATACCTTCAATGCAAGCGTTGACTGAAGGGTCCGCCATTTGCTCAAATTAAGTCATGGTGACACCAAAATCTGATCAGTTCATCTTGGCATGTTAGATAAGCATACAGCCAAATTTGAGCAAAATACATTGGAGCATTCTGGAGATATTGCGGTAACGAGCCCTAATGAGCATATAATTAGGCTGCCATCTGCTCAAATTAGGTCATGGTGACACCAAAATCTAATCAGTTGATCTTGCCTGGTAAGGTAAACATACTGCCAAATGTGTGCAAAATACACCTAGGCATTCTGTAGATATCACAGTAACGAGAATGTGCACATCCGGACCGACGGAAAACCCCAAAACAGAAAGGGTCTCCCTATGGGGCAGACCCTTAAAAACCTGACCAGCAGGTGTGCTACACTGCTGCTAACAACCATTGGTTTCATAGTCCTTTCATCCTCATCTCTGTCCCTAACAGTTACTTCACATTCCATTCATGTGAGGTCTTCACTTCACACAGGCAGATTTTTCAAAATGTATGTACACGTATATTGTTATTCCAACAAAAACAAAATCAAATATTTATTATCAGACATAACAAAAAAATACCAATTTAAAAGCAAAAATAATATTAGTATAAAAATAAATCAAGATGTATGTCTCACGTTTTCCCCATAATTTTTTGGGGAAGACTTTTGTGAAACAACTGTATTTGTAATACTGCCATGTACATCTCACAAAAAATGTTGAATTCACAATTCATAATAGTCAAAATGTGCAGGTTAACATTCACATACAGTCAATGTACCAAAAACATTACCTTGACCCTCCACAAATTATGTTCTTTAAAATTGCTAGTTAAAAGAAGCTGGTCACACTTGTACATTCAACAACACCTCCACCCAAATGGAAATGCATAGTTAGCAAGTTTCTTTTGAATATTTTCATGTTGTACATCAGTGTAAGTCTTTTAAGCACATACAAGGACAACATGGGTACAAAGCACTAGGTGTGAAGCAAAACTATTTCAATGCCATAGGAGCTTGAGCTGATAATTGCTCAGTAATGACTCTTGACCTTTGTGGAAGAGGCTCAGTGGCTTTAACATACTTAAGCCTTGGTGTATGGTATTTATTAAGTCGGTATGTTACGCTCAAATTGACAAATGGAGCTTTAGGCATCTTGAAATAGCCCTCAGGATCAGCTTTGGGAAGCTTGATGCCATACTCTAACTCTTCATAATTCTCATCTTCAAATCTTCTTTTTGGCTTCGGGACCTTTTTAATGACAAACTTGCGTGCTTTGGTTTTTGGAACCAGGGAGTCCATCTTGAACTTGCTTCTATCTTTGGTAGCACTTCGCTGCTTTTCAGCCTTTCTAACCTCATAATACAGATATGAATTACCTTTTGTCACTCTCTCAATTTGTTGTAGATCTGTTGTCTCCACATTTGTTACGGGTAATGGAGATTTTGCAACAGATTGTCGTCCAGTGGTAAGGACCTCTTCCTGCTGTTCATCATCTGATCCTCCATTGATGATAGACTGGGTGCTCTTGGGGGTCAGAGTCCTGTGAAGCTTTGTATGTTGCACGTTCTTTTCAAGCTGCTGCATATGCTGCCGAACTTTCTGCGAGGGTGTTAATGGGGGTATATCCTCATTGTTATTCTGATCAGTTGATTTCCGTAGTTCAGCTGACTGTGGCCAGTTGGCATCTGGCTTTGGCGGTGGTGGCTTTGGAGCATGGCGGTAACTTGTCTTAGCAACTCTAGACTGATTTTTCTCCACATTTTGTTTATTGTATAATATCTTATCTGCATGACTGAGAGATATTCTTGCTGGACCATTTACACTGTTTCTTGTGGTTCCATCACCATTGGTTTCAGTGGCACGTCGTGCCATTCCACCTGATGGCTTTTTCACAGCCTGGCCATCCACAGACAGGTTAATACCAATGTAGGGCGGCACTGAGACCTGTTGCTGCCTGTACAGTAATTCATAGCCTCCCACATCGCAGTTCTTGTCATACTTCCGGTCTATCACAACTGCAATATAAAGGTCAATATGCGTAATGGCAAATTAGCTTTCTTTGAATAAAAATACATATGTATACATTGCCAGGGTTGGTAGTCAGCGAAAATGTTTTGAATTTGGTATAAAAATGTTGGACTTGAGTTGAAAATCAACAATGGTCAAGACACATTATTGAACTTCAGTTCAAAATAGCATTTTCTGAATATTACCCCAAATCTTAGAAGTGGATACATTTTTGCAGGTATGAGTTTGTTTCCTATATTTATCCTTATCCCCTTTCTTGCAACACAAAAAGGAAGGATGGGATTGGGAGGGAGGGAGGAAGGGGGAAGGAAGGCAGGAACATCATCATTGTCATAATTAAATTTGCAATACATAGCTGCACATATGTACCAAACCCAGGTTGTGACCTCAAAGCTTTTCTATTGCAAACCCTGGTGACTATCTATAACAAGAGGACTGTGACAGTCCTGTGCTCAGTTGACCTTGCATACAAAGATTGAAGTGGTCCTGCGAACTTGAGAATAATATGAAGGCCTCTTTCCTTTAAAATCATCGCTGTTTGTAATATCAGTCTTCAATCATAAAGTTCATCCATCATGTTTTAAATGAAATGTAACAGATCAACTATTACCAAGGCATGTACCAAAATGTCAGTTTGACATGTCAAGGCCAATCAACATCAAAATTAACATCAAAGGAAACGCAAGAGGCATTTTTCTACTAGTTTTTAAAACTAACCATGGCCCTATGAGCCACCATTACTGAAATATTTCTCACTATATCAGTTGACCTTTCAAGATCACTCAAGGTCAAAATTAACAACACTAAAAACAAAAATCCACAGGTACTTTTCTACTTGTGTTTAACAGTAACCATTGGTGTAATATCCAAAACTACCAAGACATAAGCCAACATGTCAGACTTGCTGCTATCCCTCTCATGCAGTAACATCGCTAACTGCATACCCTTGACTGTGCTGTCCTAATGTTGATAACTTGTTAAAGATCAGAAACAGACAGCATCAGCATGTACTGAAATAAAAAAAAAAAAAAACCTTGCTGGAGATCAAGTCCAGGTATGTTCCCTTTAAGTTTTATGAGAATTCAACATGCACTTTGGGAGAAGTCCAAAATAGCAAAAGCACAAAAATTGTTAAAAATTTGAAAAAGAATCACAGTACAACCTGTTGCACAAATTACTGTGTGTCGGTCCTCCGAAGTTTCCCTATGCAATTTTGAAGCAATTGGACAAGTGTTTCAAAGGTCTTTTTTGCAAAAAAGAAAAAAAATAATACATAAAAAACCTGAACAGTCATTGAAGCACAAAAGTAAATCTGGCAGATAATTTTGAAGAAGTGTAAAATGTGAATTGTGGACAGACAGATGAAAGATGCAAGACAGAAAATAGCATTCAAAGAAGGGGACTACCCTTGGCACCAACAATCTTTTTTCCTCAATTCTGCAATTTTTTTTTTTTTTTTTTTTTAGCTTTGCAGTAAAATACTTTACATACAATTTCCATATTGTTGTCAAGGAAATGAAAGAGCCATTTTGGATGTGTTCTTGGGTCAAGTTCTGGTGACAGAGACCACTGTACTGTGAATCACTCAGACGGCCATCAAATAGATACTTCAAAAGTTTCATAACAAGTTTAAAAATATTAAGAGGAAGCTGGCTTTCCATAGGATTGTGGTCCACTATACTGTGCATCTCTGAAAAAAAATTTGGTGAAGCTGCATTGGATTCTTGTTGAGATATTAATTATCATGGTAACTTCATCCCCTTGTGCACCACTCAGACTGCCTGGAAGATAAGTACTTTAAAGTTTCATAAAAAGTTTATAAATACAAAGAGGTAGCTGGTTTTAAAATAGAAACCTGGTCCATCAAAAGATGCATCTCTGACAAAAATTTAGTAAAGCTGTGGTCATTATTTTTTGAGATATTGCAGTAACACCGTCAGGGTTGGCGCCACTCAGACAGCCTTCAAATAAATACATTAAAAATTTCATAAAAATTTTAAAATAATCAGAGGAAACTGGTTTTTAATAGGAACCTGGTTCATTACAAGATACATCTCTGATAAAAATTTGGTGAAGCTGTGGTCAATATTTTTGGAGATGTGGTAACGTCTTCAGGGTTGACGCCACTCAGACAGCTTTCAAATAAATACATTAAGTTTCATGAAAAGGTAAAAAATATTCAGAAGAAGCTGGTTTTGGATGGGAACCTGGTCCATCACACAATACATCTCTGAAAAAAAAAAATTGGTAAAGGTGTGGTCAGTATTTTTTGAGATATCGCAGTAATGTCTTCAGGGTTGACGCCACTCAGACAGCCTTCAAATAAATACATTAAAAGTTTCATAAAAAGTTTTAAAAATTATCAGAGGAAGCTGGTTTTTGACAGGAACCTGGTCCATCATTAGGTCTTTCTGCAACAAAAATTTGGTACAGGTACAGGGAATATTTTTTGAGATATCATGGTAACATTGACAAGACGGACATACGACGCAGGGGATGACAATACCCTCTGGCACTTTATGTGCAGAGGGTAATGACTGACCATTCTGTAAGCTCAAATGACTGACAAGTGGGATAGTTACCCGATGTAAAAGTATGACTTAAAGGAATTTGTTGTGCATTCTCTTGACTTTTACAGCGGCACAGCCCCCTTGACTGACAAGCGTCACCCTGCCATAAAGGTTGTCACCCCTACCTCGCACAGTATCCTCCAAGACTCGACTACACATGTCCTCAGTCACCTTAGTGCTGTAGGCCATACTGGGACTGGAGTTGATTTCAATCAGCCAAGGGGCGAAGTTATCTGTCACCATGAAGTCAGCACCATACAACTCAAAGGCACTCTGTCAACAAGTAGTCGCAATGAAGTTATACAGGTTCATACTCTTAACAAAGTCAGCTCTTCATATACCACCAGTATTTGTTACATTTTTTTACATTTCTGCTTTATAATTTTTGTGACACTACAATCTTTTATCCATATTCTATGGCTGCTGTGTACAGTACAACATTTTGGGGAAGTGGAAACACATTTGTCAACAATTTTGTAATGTTGTTGATGTCCTGTTGTTGTGTTAGGTATACTGTCTGTGAGGATGGATGTGGCCCTTACAATCAAGTCTTAATCCTTTCTTCCAGAAGAATCCACATGTAAAACGTTGTCTGTTTCAATATTTGTAGTGAAATTTCTTGTTGACAGAAAACATTTTGAATGAAAATTGCAGATGAGGCTTATCAGAAAAAACATCAGGACTCAGGACTCAAGAGTCATGTCCTGGGTCAACAACTTTCCCTGGCATGGGTTAGGCACATTGTGCCCACCCAGCACTAAGGAAAGCTGTTGACTCAGTCTTGTTTGGCCGGGTATGGGTTAAAGTAATATGGAAACAAGACCAGTGTCATAAGGATGAAAATTGCCCACTTGATTACACCAGGTGTTCAGTTGAATAGATCACAAAGTGATTGATTTGGAGAAGTGTGATCTGTTTCATATGCACACTGGCATACCTGTCAACATTCCACACCTCAAAATAGGGAGATTTTTGCAAATTTGAAAAATACATGGGGGAGATTTGTATTTTAATAAAGAATATAATAGAAAATACTAAACTTTTATGGATGAGATTCTGCCAAATTTGCCAAATTTTGCATGTAAATAATAAAAAAAAGGGATGAAAAAGTGGGAGACTCCCACCTTATGGGGGAGACTTGCCAGGTATGCACTGGACTCAACAGAGGCTGAAATTTTAACAAAAAGCAGTGGTATTCATACCATATGATCAACAGGTCTTAGTAAGATATTGTTATGTAAACAGCCATATGCTAAAGTTGACTCTGTACATTCTGTCAGCTGACTGTTCTGAACTGACACATCAGGTTTGTAATGTAGATTCATGTGCTGAATTCATCTGGGCATACCTCAAGCTCATACCTCTAGATTATGATAAAATAAAGACTAATCACGTGATTAATTTCTTAGAATAAAACTGTACCATCACAGTTTTTTCAACTGATGCATACTGAAAACAATGAATGTCAAAAAAGAAGTGGTTGATATATTTTCCTTTGTAAATCTGCTACTGTGTCACCAGGTGACTAGAAAACACCAACAATTATAAATACACATCATTGATCATCAGTTTTTGTTTTTCATGTCCATGGTTTAAGATACTATGCAAGAGCAACAATTATGATTCTACAATTGTTTTTTGGGGTAAGAAACGATTGTTGAGTGTATCCATTTCTCACAATTGCTCCATCTGTGTCACAGAAAGTTGTTGACTCAGTCTTAATCTCTAAAGAAGTTTGCTTGGTTAAGAACACAATCTTATAAATTTCACCTTTTTCGGCTCAACAAGATCTTGGGTGGTCAGTATTGCACAGATGACTGCCCGCTTCATCCCTGGATTGATCACGTCCTCCCATATTGAGTCATGGCCACGCTCCCTGAAAACACAAACTAAGCCTAGGTTGCGTGCTTCTGGGAGGTTTTACTATAAACCACTGGGTCGATGAAATCTACATTACCACAGCATTTTATCCAAGGCAGATTGGGCAGTTTATGGAGCTACCTGAAGCTTATACCTTGGTGGATGCAGCATACAAAAACTTTGCCATTATTTATGACCTCAGTATACCCTCAAATCCTAACACTGTGCACATGACAATTTGTTGTCATTTCTGTAACACTATAGACTCTCACTATGGCAGTCAGTTATCTTTGATTGGTTAACATGGCCTGATTTAGACGGGTCACGTCCATGCAGTGAGAGAATTGTCAATCACAGCCCTGCTGGGGTATAAGGACACTCTTTGAAAAGTAAAGTTGCATAAACAAAGGAACTAAATTAATGAATAGATTAGTCAATCGCCTTGTGCCACACAGGCAGAACTCAGCAACCACCGTATATGTCAGCAATCAGTGTGATCAATCACCATGTCATGTTAACATACATGACATCAATCACCATGTCATCCATCAGCAATCAGCATGACATGAATCACCATGTCATCTGTTAGCATGTGTGACATAAATCACCATGTCATCTGTCAGCAATCCTTGCAACATCAATCATCCTGTCACCTGTCAGCAATCAGTGTGACATCAATCACCATGTCATCTATCAGTGACATCAATTGCCATGTCATCTGTTAGCATGCGGGACATAAATTACCATGTCATCTGTCAGCATGTATTGTATTTGTGTCTTTTTGTCCAGAACTACTTTCTGACATGACATGACATCAGTCATCATGTCACCTGTCAGCAATCAATGACATCAGTCAGCATGTATGACATCAATCACCATGTCATCTCTCAGCAATCACCCTCATCTGCATCAGTCTTACCCATCAGCAACCACCATGTCATCTGTCCCTAATCACTGTATCATCAATCACCACATCATCTGTCAGCAATCACTGTGTCTCATGTCAGCAACCACCATGCCATCTGTCAGCAATCACTGTATCATCTGTTTGTTACAACCGGCAAGGAAAGTATCGTAAAATATGGTTTATTGTTGAATCAAAGCAGGGTACTGAATTGTAATTGTGAGTTAATACCTAACCTAACAACCAACTACTACCACAAACATAACAGGAAGTTTTCTACACATTTGTGTTTGCAGCAAATTAAGCACAGCAAAAAGAAAACACCTGCCAGACTATCACAAACATAACAGGAACACTTGTAGACATTTGTGTTTCCAGCAACTAATTAGCACAAGAAAAAGAAATTGCTGGACAGTCTTTGTCCATTGCACTAAGAGCAAGTAATGTTACTGGCCTGTCATCAAATCATCGTATCATAGTTCACTAATCCAGATATAAATGTCCACCATGAAAGTCTACTTGAAGTAGCTGTTTAAAGGTTGAGGCAAATTATAAGCTGGCAGCACATCTGCTGTGCAGGTAGACTCACTTGAGGTAGGCTATAAAGTCATCAGAATGCCACATGTTGTCGTCAGGCAGTTTGGACGACCTGGTCGCACAGTTGCTGTAATACTTCTGTATGGAGTTGTTGGAAAGATGGATGGCTCTGTAATCAAATCAAGCGAATGATCACCCAGTGACCAGCAGAGT
The DNA here is from genome assembly GCA_964020975.1 of Hermodice carunculata. Taxonomy (NCBI): domain Eukaryota; kingdom Metazoa; phylum Annelida; class Polychaeta; order Eunicida; family Amphinomidae; genus Hermodice; species Hermodice carunculata. The sequence goes on along the minus strand of OZ026622.1, from coordinate 64,563,395 downwards.
GTTTTACATTATAGTGAAAACCGGGCAAGACCAGTGACAGAAAACCCCAGGAACAGGTAAACAGCCAGACCGGTTTTGAATCCACAATCTCATCAGTGGCAATCCGAACACTGTTGACCGCTGTTTATATAGCAGGGGGTAATGTTGCTAAATACTCTAAGTAAGCATCACTTAAAGAGCATGTCAAAATGCATGAAAGGACTACCAGCCAAACTGTCAAAATAGATGGGTTTACCATGACGTCTCTTAAGCAGGATAATGCTTTATGTTATAAACATATATTGCCATAGTTTTCCATCAAATAGCAATGTACTGTAAAATATTTAACAAAAATTTTTAAGTCATAAATATAAACTATTTTTCAATCTTGGTATTTTTTACTATCCTGCTACATTTGTCCCCATGTTTCTTCGAATAAAATACAAGGAGCTAAAACAGCTTATCACCTATGTGAAGAAAAGATATTTATTCTATAATATTCACGGGCAATCGAAAAATGTATTGTACTAACCTGATTGCACGTACACATCCTTTTGGAAGTTGTACCAATTGAACCAAACAATTAAAACTCAGGACATTATAAATGACAAATTTAAACTCCATGACTTCAGTGAGACAATCTCTCACCAGGTGGCATTACTGGCCTATAAAGTAGGTCTATTTACTGCAGAACCACACCCACATGTTCATACTTGTAAGCCAACCAAAATGCAAAGCAAGACTCATGGCAGGTCTATCAAATGAGGATTTGGCAGGGTAAATATGTCATTGGTCAACAAATTGAGGGAAACCAAAACTTTGTTCTATTCAGTTTACTGACAAAAATATATGGCTGAATGCATACTCATTGAAGTCAGTGAGGGTGTATTCCTGAGAACAGAAGCGGAAGTAGCATTCCTTGTACCACCAGATTGTCAATGGGTTCCAGTCTGTTACCAAAAACCACTGCCTGATGTCAAACTTGGTATTGTAGACCAACAGAGGGCGCTCTACAAAATAAGTTTATGCAAAGCATGAGAAAATTTAAGACATGAAAAAGGCTCATTGTTTATCAAGACCAAGGATTAAGGCATTTTTCACAATAATGCATGGATCACTTTGTGATACATTTGACGAACCTAAAAATTGATTGTTATTAGATTTTTGGGTAAGTTCATATATTAGTTATACTCTGACAAAAGTTGGAAGCACTACATGTATCTCAACAGAGAAGATGTATAGCCCTGTTTGCCAGAGGTAAGACCACCATGTGTTTGTTTGGAAAAATGGCCAAGTCAAGTGACCTGGCCTGCAGGCAATCATAAGGTCTTGAGGCCTAACTTTACCAGCCTGTTAAGCACTTTGATCAGGATGGTGATGATTGTTTCTCCATCTTGGCCCCATAAACCAGGCATGTTCAGATCTGGTTATGTTACAAACACTGGTGGATTATGCTGATAACAGATTTGAAAATTGTATTTTACTCCAAGGCCAATTTATGATTAATTTCTGAAAAGGGCATGTGCCCAACACAATACAAACTGGGCAGATCTAGATTTTTTTTCCTTGGGGGTGGGGTGGGGAGATCTGAAAATGTGTCAACTCTACCCATCCTCTTAAATGTTATTAGAGACATACCCATGTACTTCTGGACCACAAAGCGACTGTCCTTCCTAACCACAGAACTATTGACCAGCTTCAGCATATCCTCCAGCTTGTTGTAGCATGTGATACCTGTAACCACACACAACCATAAGTGTTTAGCATGTGACACCTGTAACCACACACAACCATGACAGTGTTTAACATGTGATACCTGTATCCACACACAACCATGACAGTGTTTAGCATGCCATACCTGTAACCACACACAACCATAATGGTGTTTAGCATGACATACCTGTAACCACACAAAACCATAACAGTGTTCAGCATGCGAAACCTGTAACCACACACAACCATGACAGTGTTTAGCATGCCATACCTGTAACCACACACAACCATGACAGTATTTAGCATGTGATACCTGTAACCATACACAACCATAACAGTGTTTAGCATGCAATACCTGTAACCATGCACAACCATACCAATATTTAGCATGCCATACCTGTAGCCACACACAACCATAACAGTGTTTACAACTATTTTGTACTACAAAGTTTTCCTGTGCCTGAGAGGCATTCTGGCGCCACATAATTGTTACTCGCCATATTGACAAGATGCTTTTATACTTTATAGATAAGGCTCATCTCCCTGGTTACCTTTTGCCAGGTACAACAATCTACATCATATCATGTAAAAGTTTTGTTAAGTCAGTTGATCTTGGCACTGCCTTGGGTATAGTACTCAACTTCTACCAGAAAAAGCTGCTGACGTGGCGCATGCTACACTGGCAGGCTTCATCTCCAATGATCATTGAAAATATTTCCCATTAATGAGGAATCTACAGAAAAGTGATAATAATTAAGCAGACAACAAGGGGGAAATGGTTTATTAATGTCTGAAGAACAGTTACAGATCTGTATTGGCATTCATCAAAATGAATGAATTGATGAACAGAACAGAAGAAACTGTCTGCAATTAACTGACCTCTGCCTCTCGACTTGGCCCCTGGCTTGACGATCCATACATTGTGCATGCCATCCAGGTCGTACTGTAGCCACTTTTCCTTCAGCTTGCTAAGCACCGCTTCCACCTCCTTAAGCCGACTCTCTGTGTGCGTGATCTGACCTCCATCACTGCAAAAAAGAAACAACGGGTATACAACAAAACTACCAAGAAAACTGCTGTACTTCCATACCTTTACCCTTGTAATACATACATCCACAATTTTCCCTTTCTTTGCTTCATTGGCCCTTTCCCTCTTAAACCGGTCTAAACTGGCTGGTGGTCAAATTTCAACAGCAATGACAAACAATTTGACTGACAATTGTAGATGAGACATATCAAAATGACATGCCCAGGTCAACAGCTTCCTTGGCATGGGTTGGGAACTAAGTGCTCAATCCATAAAAAGGAAAGCTGTTGACTTAGTCTTAATTTGAGGGAAAAGGAGTTAACTCATTCATATCAGTCTGTGGTATTGTCATTTTTATAACCACATTGAAGCTGATTGAACATTCAAATTCACATAAAAAGCTTTCATTTACGCACTAAGTAAAACATGCTTTGTCTGAGTTACTGGTTTTTCCATTGCCTAGTAATTTGCAGCATGACTTGCCTGGCAATGCAAAAGCCACTGATGATGGCCTTCAGCACTATAGCACAGATTGACTTGAAAGTAAGCATTAGTTCAGAATTTTCCCACTTGACTTGGCTCTCTCTGTGTCTCTCTATTTTCGTTTTTTTTTTTTTTTTTGTTTTTGTTTTTGTTTGTTTGTTTTTTTGCAGAAACAAAGCATGTACATTGTATTGTATTTTTCAGTAATAAATGTATTTGGATGAACAATACAGTGAAGACAATTTTCCAACTGACAAAGCTGAAAGAAAACAGCTCTTTTTAAAAAATACATCCAAAATAAATTTCAATGGTTGCTTGATTTAATAAATTTATATAACCTTTCCTGTTGAAAAGCAGGCATTTGATTTTTAAGAAGTGATGTATAATTCAGTGACATACTTACTGCACCAGTTGGTAATACCATTGTATAAGTTGTTCCCACTCCCCTTCTGTCAGAATCTCCTGCAATTACACCAATGTAACAGCTAATCTATCATCATCATCATCATCATCATCATCATCATCATCATCATCATCATCATCATCATCATCATCATCATCATCATCATCATCATCATCATCATCATCATCATCATCATCATCATCATCCAAGTTTCACATAAACTGCTAATGTAGATACATCAAAACAGATACGGTTGTGAAGATCTCAAAATGCTTTCAGTTACAGCTGTACATAAAATCTTATCCCTTCCACTCAAGCTTTGTGCAAGAAACATTTGACTTTCAGCGTTCCTCTAGTATTTTTTTTTTCAGCTTCCTATCAAATGCAAACATGCACAATGAGCATAATGTGACTGGGTTTTACACAGCATAGTCATCCAATACATCAGCCACTCACCATGGCTTCGACAAAGTCAACATGGAGTTACTGAAACATCAAAACATTCCACAACCATTGACTAGAATTAGTCCACAGGAAACACAATAGATACGTACATCTGCAGGATCATCCAAATCTTCATGGTTGCGAAACCTGCAGTACTGATGGCAGACTTTGAGAGCCAGATCCAATGCCTTCATAGGCACATAGCCTCCCTTCTTCTTTGTTGCCTTCTTGCTGTTCGGCGGTGCTGGAGCTGGTCAAATTGCAACAAATGGACTTAGTGACTGACTTGTGTCCAATTAAAACATCAAATTAAACAAAAAAAATAGACAAAAAAAGTCAGATTCCTCTTTTGCCACCATGTGCGAACCAAAAACACAATTTTTGAAAAAGAAAACAATTTCCTTGCATTTTAAATTTAAACAAAATCCAAATACATACAGTTGGTGAATTGCTTCTTTTTCGTCAAATCTAAGTGTCACATTTATACATATGATGCTCAAGGACAGGTGATACCAAAGACTCTCTCAGGTACCTGGTACCTTATATGTCTCATAAATTGTGCAGTATTGATGCAAACATTTGGACATACATTGTACATTGTATGTATTTACTAAAAGAACATAGGCAAAAGATTTAAAAGCTGAGT